>CM062292.1:24639758-25239758 GCA_031216915.1 Pictodentalium vernedei | reverse complement strand
AGGAATTCATGTAGATTTTTTTGAAAACTAACCCAATCCCCAAATAAAACTAAAATCTGCATCAGCATGTAATACTTTGAGGAAAAAATTGTCTCCTTTAACCATACAGCAAGTCGAGCAAGACAAAGAGTGGTGTTCCAACCCCATTAAACCATATAAATGTCAATTTTGATTGAAAAATTGGGGTTGCAGCTACATGTATATAATTCACCAATATCAATAGACAGTACCATTTTGTCCTAACAACTGATGTCAAATTTTCTTCAACATACTGATGTGGCAAAATATAGCCTTGAAGGTGTCCCCCTAGTATGCCCCATTTTATCAAAAACTATGATAAAATTCATAAATTAATTGATGTTGACATATAACAAACCTTTTGTGATATTAAATTTCCCATTTGTGATAATTTCTAAATCACATTCTGGCTTCTGAAGATATTTCACATTGCGCTTGATGAATGTTTTGCCATTCTTGTGAAAAAAGCCTCACTTTCTCAGTTAAGACACCTAGAGTCATTGGTATGGCACTGACACAACATTAAACACTGATTTTTTCCAACAGCATGACCAGCTGAGCACTGCTCTTATGTTATAGCATAGCACTGTTAAAATGCCTAAAACCATCAAATATTGATTCTGTAGTGATGTGCATGTCCCACAAATACATGTACCCACAAGAGCTCGTTTACAACCTTGGATTTAATCCCTGCAGGCACCCATTCTGATAAAAAGGGCGAAATTAGAGAAAATACATGCATGTCTAGTATCCAATGAGGATGACTCAGATATTTGCTTCAGGAATGTAGTGATCTACAATGTTTAATATATTGGTGTATGTGTGTGTGTGTGGGAGGGGGGGAGGGGGTGGGGGAGTCAATTGCCAGTTATTGAAAATGTAGAACTGTGCAAATGGAAACAAACCAACACTTTGCATGATGGACAGACAGACATGCAATCACATATCTTGAAAGAGACAGTCTACATGTACATAAGAATGGTATGATGGACAGACAAACATGCAATCACATATTTTGAAAGTGACATTCTACATGTACATAGGAATACTGACTGACATACAATGGAAAATACAGAGAGAAGAGCCAGGACAGGGTTGTCAAAAAAGAAAAAAACTCAGTGGACCCTGAGTGCTGCAGTACTAAAGCAAATCATAGCAAACTGAGAGTGCATGCTGTTAACTTTCTCATCAGCTGAAGGGTTTAGTATGGGTGGTAGAGGGACAATTGTCAATGCAGTTTTGTGCTATAATATGGGGACCCTGACAGCACTAGTATCAGACTACTATATTGGTAGCTGTGCACAGAAGCCATTCATTCACATTTGCAAGTTTGTTACTTTTCCCACTGTACCCCCACCCCCTTTCCCCAAATTTATGTTCCAAAATACTATGTGAATGAAGAAATTGTTTTTTAACATTTTTAATCACTCACTCAATGTAATGGCCAAAACAGGCTAGCACCATTCACCGAAACTGCCATTCAATGTTCATTATTTTTGCACCAAAAACATAGCTTATGACCCCTCATGGGAATGAGCTCATTCAGATCAATCCAGTGGGGGGATCATAACTATGTTTTTGACGCAAAAAAATGAAAAGAAATTAGTTATTCAAAAGTGCTGTCTTCTTTTCATGTAAGGTAAAGGGTTAACATCATAATATGGAGAAAGCTTCTATTAATCATTCCCTCAATGTAATGGCCAAAACCGGCTAGCACCATTCACCAAAATTGCCATTCAATGTTAATTTTTGGGGGCATTTTTTGGCATCAAAAACATAGCTTATGCCCCCTTATTGGAATGAGCTTGTTCAGCGAATACAAGTGAAGTATGGGTTTTCTGGCTAAAAGTTTGGATGGTGATTTGGGAGAGGATTGGAATATAATTGGAATTCTTCTCTATCACAAGTACAATGAGGGGAAAGCATGGTTTCATTGGATGTGTTACTAGGGTAAAAAAGGTAGTTACATGTGTACATGTATTTGTCATAGGTTATAGTGTGCTTCTCAGTTCTGGATGCCACACTTGCTCAAGACGCATTTAACTGCATTATTTTTGGCAATATATGGCTTTTATTGCCGACTGTGACAAAAATATAACTTTTCCAAAAATAAAACAGTATTATTCAGTCTGTGGTTCTCTGATGAACATTGAAAAGTGAAATATGTGTAATATGCAAAAGAATATAATTAAATCAGTGTTGGAAGCCAAAATACTTTATACTTATTACATAATCAAACCCAAACCTTTCGAAGGGTAACCTACAAAACTTTTCCCTGACAAAAATTACCCCCCCCCCCCCCAACAATCATTTTCACACAATGCGCAAAAAATCACCCCCACCCCCACAATCATTTTCACACAATGTGCAAAAATCCCCCCCCCCTACCTTGTTCCTCCCTCCATAATTTCTGGTGAACAAAAATCCCCCCCCCACCCCTTAATTTTTTAGAAGTACATGTATATTTAAAGCCATACAAAAATGTCCAAAGCTTTTTACCACTTGAGGCCGAGCACTTGTCGCTTCAATCAATGCTAACTTTGCTTGTGTGGAAGCACGTTGGATAATTGCTCACTGTTGCCTTGTGGTTCTCTCAGTGCACTTTAGTTTCCTCTACCCATAAAACTGTCCGACATGAGGTGACACTGGCTGTTGAAAGTGTCCTTAAACTCCAATTTACTAAATAACTGTGTTGATAAATAGTTATTGAGGCATGTTTTCTTCTCCAATAACTAAATAACTGTGTTGATAAATAGTTATTGAGGCATGTTTTCTTGTAAATAGTGATGAGTGTTTATGCAATTTACAAATTAAATACATAAGTTTTTAAATCCTTTTGGACTGCATTTTAACCTTTTGGTGTAAGAGGCCGGGAGGGGGATTTTTGTACTGCTCTTAAAATAATGTGAGAGAATGTGGTACTACTCAAAAACTGTGGGAGGAATTTTTGCTAAGTGTGTAAAAATGATTGGGGGTATTTTTTGTAGGGGGGGATTTTAACCTACATTCTAATCCTTCCAAAGATACATTTTATCTCTTTCATTTGATAAAAGAGTCATTTCTGCATGAGAATTCACTGCTTTCTTTAAAAACTACCTCAATCCCAAAATAAAACTAAAATCTGCATCAGCAGACAATAGTTTGGGGAAAAATCTGTCTCATTTAACCATTCTGCAAGAGAAAGAGTGGTGTTCACCACCCACCCACCCCTCCACACAAAATAAAATGAATGTCAATTTTTATTTAAAAATTGGTGTTGCAGCTATATAAATCACCAATATCAATAGACAATGCCATTTTATCCTAACAAATTATGTCAAATTTAGTTCTACATATTGATATAGCCCTGAATATGTCCCCTAGACCCCCAGCATACCCACTTTCATCACAAATTATGATATAATTCATAAATTAATTGATGTTGACACAAAACAAACCTCTTATGATATTAAATTTCACATTTCTGATAGTTTTTAAATCTCATTCTAGCTTCTTAAGATATTTCACATTGTGTTTGAATATTTTGCAATATTTGTAAAAAAAAAAAAAATTTTAAATCCCTCACATTTCTTGATTAAGGCACTTTGAGTCATGGAGTCATTGGTATTGTGTGTCTCTGATAAAACATTACACATTGATTTTTTGAATATTTTTCCAACAGCAAGACAGTGCAGGTCATATGTTATCTCATAGCACCATTAAAATGCCCGAAACCATCAAATATTGATTCTGTAGTGCAGTGACAAATATTATTTAGGGGTCGGTTCTGGGGAGGTTGGTATTTAGGCTTTTCAAAGGTTTTTTTTGCCATTTTGGAGAAACATACTAAAGTCTAAATATCAGAATCCCCACCTCCAGATGTTGGTCAGACGAGGAGGGCGACATTGACAAGTTTGAAGATGAATTCAGTTCTATTCTGGTTGCAATGCCTAAAGCATCCAGGAATTAAAACATTGTTTACCAAAACATAGAGGAAGTGTGCGTGTAATTTAAATGGGAATTCCGAGTGATTCTGGTATTTAGTCTTCAGGAAAACACGTCGGATCACAAAATTGGCTGGCCGCTACACTGTAATTCTGACAGTCTTAAACTGACATTGTATTGTATCATTGGTAAAAATAGTTCATAGCCTGGATCTAGTGAACTTTTGAAGAAAAATCTAGGAAATAAATGAATAGGTATCGCTGTTCGCGTTCATGTCTGTTTCTGTAAAATTTTACTACAAGAAACAAGGCTGCATGCCCGTGTTTTGAGAACAAAGATTTCCCCAGACCTTACCTCAACATAACTTGAATTCATCCGAACGCCGGCTGTTTCTAAGGAAATCGCGCTAAGTTCCCCACAAATGAAAAAGGCCCACTAAAAGTGTCAATAAATCACTTATTTTACTTTTTATTCGTTGTCAACAATTTGTGAAGTGTACGTTCTCAATTAAAATTGAAACTGGGCTTTAAATCTGACGAAACTGACAACGGACGGCATTGGCACTTCGAACTTTCAAACAATACCTAACTCGCCAACAACTACCTAACTTCGAAAGTCACTTCATTACTTGATTATTCATCATAGTTTCCAGCATTCTGCAACAATATATTTTACATAATGTCCTTTGAAAGGCCCAAAACAATTAAGTATCCGTTACAATGATTCTGGGTTTTTTTGCCAGTGGGAGAGCCACGCCGCCAGATGGCACCCCAAACTCTGTTGCATGGTATATAGAAAAAATATAAAATCATGGACACGTACCCATTACCTATGTGCGCACACGACACTGCGTGGGTGTGCACTATAATAATAGATACATTTACAGAATAATATTGTGATACAAAAACATACCGACCGTTGGGGGACAGCATAGCCAGATTGGCTGTCTTCCTGCTATCCCCCGAGGTAAATAAAATAAATAGAGCAACATCATAGTAGTATACAGCCGGAAAGAGAGAAATACAGATCATTTTGGAGTAAATTTTGTATTGTTGCATTGTTGCGTTATTGCATGGGAAACAAGACACTTAGTATGACAATGATATTTTAGAGTTCATTGGAAATAATATTGAAAATAATTTGGGAATAAAGTGAGTGACAAACGGACGAGCTAGCCGGTAAAAGCAGAACTGTATTACAGATTAGCATAGTAAACTATCTAGTACGGTCTGGGCAATACGGGTTGTTACATATAATTTGTGTTTGATAGTTTGAGAGAAGTTTTTGCGTTAACATTTTCTTAAATGCAGTACGAGTAGTAGCATTTCTTATACTCGGTTCCAGGTGATTCCAAAGCCTAGGATAGTTGAAACAAGGGGGGTAATCCAAGGACATTGTTCTTGTTCTACACTATTCAATCGAACTCACCCACTGTGCCCCTCGGTACTATAACACTACTATTATAAGCCAAAGTATGGCGGTCCTCAAAAGAATTCTGAAATAGTACAACTTGTCGGGTTGTTTGTGGTAATTCTACGAATTGAACGGGGATTCTGGTGATTTGGAGGGATTATCGGGTCTAATTCTACGAAGTATACAAGCCAGAAAATTACTCCTATTCAACAGAACTCATACCCTGTATCCCTTGGTACTATAGCACTACGTGCTAAGCCGATAAAATGGGGAATCCGTAATAAATAAAGTCGTTTTTGGTGATTTGGAGGAATTGTCGGGTTTATTTGGGGTAATTCTACGAATCGGGGAATTACTCCTGTGCAAAGGAACATACCCTCTGAACATACCCTATTATAAGTATTTGGGTCACAATTGCTGTGGTGGATGGCGGTGCTTGGGGAGTATAGAGGTATATGTGCGCCCCTACAATGTTAACCCGAAATATCATGCAAAAGTTGGAATTTTAAGGATCAAACCCGTGAAAGTTGGAAATGAATATACCTGAAATTTATGGAGCGCGGTAGGTGACAGGTTTCACTCTTATTTTATTTCGTTTTAACAAAATAATATTTCGAAATAACAAAATAATATTTCGTTTAAACGAAATCATTATTTCGTTAAAACAAAATAAATAAGTTGGTACATGGGGCGATGGAGGATGCAAACATGTCAGAAAATGGCGTGTTCGGCCGATTTTCCCCCATGAATCAGCATGAGTAATTGTTCACTTCCGTAATTTGAGACCGAAAAAGTTATTGTGGACAATCTGACTCAGGAAAATGACGCCTTTAAAAAACCGTTTTGAATTTTGTTCCCAGCTTTATGGGGGAACGTCATTTTGACCGAAAAGTGATGCTGCAGGCATCATTGAGGCAACTGTAACCCAGGGGGTCCGAAGCCAGTCGTATTTAAAAATCCGACATAGAAGAGGGGTGGACGGAAGGACTTTTGCGAAGGGAGTATGCCCCTCCCGTTGGTGGGAATTGGGGGAATCCCTAGGTAAATTCTTTTAAGTCTGAGGATCTGAGAACAATTCTAGAGCCTCCGGGTGCCTCAGTTGTGACTTGTCCAGTTGCTGATTTTAATCAATAACTTTAACAATATATTATTTGATATTTCAAACTCTGAAAAATTCAACAATTATGTTCCGACAGAATGTGGAAATGTCTGACAGAAATGCTTATGGGCGGCGCCCCCCCCCCCCCGCCTCCCCGCACTCCCAACAGCATGAGGCATGCTCTCTCGGGAAATGTTTTTTTTTTAAAACTCTCAGGCCTGTGTATCCAAAGTCATCAGACGCATTATCACCCTGATAAGACTGTAGTCCAGACTAGCACCCAAAGTCCGTAATATAATTTTTTGGCGCGGCACGTCCAGTGAGACGTACCACACCAAAAGAATATTTACGGACTTTGGTTCCAAGTTTGGCCTTATTGGGCGGTATCCCTTATGTAAAGACAATAGATTGAATGTTTGACACTACAGGTAGGTTTGTGAAGTTTGACCCCCAAAATTATGAAAACTGACAGAAAAAATTGATTTTCTCCGACTTCACGCCCCCCCCCCCCCCCCACCACCCGAGCCTGTGTGCCTATGCATCTTATAATGTCGTTCTCTGCTTTCCATTATTATGTTTGTCTGCCATTTATAGTCTATCGGTATCGGGCCGGCAATTAGAAGTTTTTTTAGGAGGGAGGAGGGGGGGGGGCGAGAAGCTATGTAGGGGGGGGGGGGGGTTGTACCCTTGGACTTTCTGCACCGATAAACCAAGCTATGAATACATACGGAACAGCACAAAAAAAAACTCTAGTAAAAAACAGATCGCGAAAAACGTTAATTGATTGGAGAGTGTTTCTAGTGAATACCACTAAATTTATTCCACAATAAAGTGAAGTCATTAATTTTAACGAGTCAAATTCATATTTTACGAGAAAACGTGTTACTTAGCTGAGTAAGCAGAATTTGCAATCAAAAAGTAGCGAAGCTAACTAAAAACAAAGTTAACTAAAAATCGTATAATGTCAACAATAAGATACCCCCACCCCCGTAAAGGTAGACGCGTAAAGCGGGAGATGGGGGTGTGGGAGACCTTTAGTGATCCGTCAGGGCCCTATTAAATATTATAACTGAGGACAACACGCAGGAGACACGTCCTTGAATGTTCTTCAGCACCTGCAAATTACCCTGACAATTTATTCTGTTATCATGGAACCTGACAACTTACAGTTAAAACTAGAAGTCCTGTCACGAATAGTGCGCTTATCTAGGCTTAATTGTGCGTTGAAATTGCGCGCAATTGCCATATCGAATGGCATCCAAAGCACGGCAGGTTCTCTTGGTTACTCATAGCAAACACATGCAATGTTTCTGCCAATGGACCTCCGGGTTACCCGGAGGTCCATTGGCTGAAACATTGCTTGTGCACAGGCCATATGTGCATAATTTGATAGCCTTACTATAGCCATACCGCGTAGATTAACACGTGCTATTTGTGCGCATTGCATGACAGGACTTCTAGTTGTAACTGTAGATGATACAGGGGCGACCTAAGTTTGGTTTAAAAACAAGTAAAAAACTAGAAGTCCTGTCACGAATAGTGCGCTTATCTAGGCTTAATTGTGCGTTGAAATTGCGCGCAATTGCCATATCGAATGGCATCCAAAGCACGGCAGGTTCTCTTGGTTACTCATAGCAAACACATGCAATGTTTCTGCCAATGGACCTTCGGGTCACCCGGAGGTCCATTGGCTGAAACATTGCTTGTGCACAGGCCATATGTACAGAATTTGATAGCTTAACTTAGGCCATAGCGCGTACATTAACGCGCATATCAACGTGCTATTTGTGTGCATGACTTCTAGTTTTAACTGTATGTCTGGGGTAAGAAAGAAGTCTCTCAAAAGCACAACATTATCATAAATAATACCTTTCCTCGCCGTATTGAACCCACGAAATGATGTTTGACCTGCAAAACGCCTTTAAACGTACGATAAAATGATTAAAGAACGATAATATGTGCCCAAACTACGATTTGAGCTACCACAAAAATTTGTCAAATTTTGTTGAAAAATTGTTAGTTTTCATGGATGTTTATTACACTACTGGTTAAGTTTATAACACTACTGGTTATTACACCACTGGTTGATTTGAATATCCTTGAATATCATACTCCAGCACCTATAAGTTACCTGGACAATTTATTTTGTTATCTTCGCCGTATTGAATCGACGAAATTATGTTTGACCTGAAAAACGCCTTTAAACGTACGATAAAATGATTAAAAAGCTATAAGATGTACCCAAACTATGATTTGAGCCACCCCAAACATTTTTCAAATTTTGTTGAAAAATTGTTAGTTTTCATGGATGTTTATTACACTACTGTTAAGTTTATGGCACTACAGGTTGATTTGCATTACACTACTGGTTGATTTGTATTACACTACTGGTTGATTATTACAATACTGGTTACGTTTTATTACACTACTGGTTAATATTACACTACTGGTTGATTATTACACTACTGGTTGTTACAGTGTCTATGAATTACAAATTGCACTTTAATGTATATTAGGAAACCCCAAGCGGGCCGTAGGCCCGCAAAGGGTTCCACATACCCAGTCAGATAAATGTGTTCCAGAACAGAATTCTCTATAGCCGTCAATGTGATTTTTGAAGTGGACAGTAAATTTCAGTGAAAAAACCACGTAACTTCCGGTGTCGAATTGCCCATGCAATTGCAATTGGCCTGTCCCCCTCTGGGAATCAAATGTTTTTTGTTTCGCCTCAAAGCTTTGCGTGATACATTGGCCTACATATCTACACTTCAGGGGTAACCAGGCCTTCTCAACCGAGAACCGCGACAAATCAGCGGCCGGCCAAAGTGTTACAATTATTATTCGAGTTCTGTCCTTCTGGAAGTTTGTCAATATGCTCAGCTGATGATCTCGTCATTTCAGATCGAACTCTCAGTCCTGATTTCGTTGCAGCTTGTCTGCCAGTGATAACCCCCATCGAAAAAAACGTACATATAACCGATAATATAACTGATAAGTGTTGTTATATTGGTTCGATTGTATACAGATATGCATTGACACGTATCTCGTGAAATATCAAGATGAACAGAAACTCAGTTGTTGAATTATCCGAATGTTAAGGTGTTGTAAAAGTAAGGAAAAGTTTGCTTGAAAAATGGGTATACGGACGTTTCGTCCGCAAGCCGAGTCGTCCGCTTGTCAAGGAAAATATGTCTGCACATTTTCTACATTTCGAACAAGACACCCACCCCCTACTCACGTGTGACATTTCCCCAGATTAAGCCCAATATTCTCACATATAAAGCCTCCTGATGTTGTATTTATGTTAAGAGTGTGATGTACACCATCATCTTTAAGGTTTGAAACACAAATGATGTCATATATTGGCTGATATATTGATATGTTTTTAAAAAATTGCACAAGTTGGAAATGCACATTTTTGGTGCACTCAAGAGACTCACCCACCCCCACATCACGTCTTGCAAATTTTTGGTCCCCCCCCCCCCAGGACCCCCCTCCCCCTGGAATAATTGCAAAATTATAAGATTATGTTATGGAACTTAATATAACAAGTTTTGATGCATTTCTTAATATAATTATAACCCGTTTTGATGCGTTTCTTAATATTATTAATTCCTATAATACATTTTCTAATAATTTTGTGATTATTCATTGTAAAGCGCCGGTGATGCTCTTCCAAGAATAATTGCAAAATTATAAGATTATGTTGCAGAATTTAATAAACCATAAATTTTGATGCGTTTCTTAATATAATTAATTCTTATAATACATTTGCTAATAATTTTGCTATTATTCATTGTAAAGCGACGGTGCGCCTCGATGAATACTTGCAAAATTATAAGATTATGTTGCAGAACTTAATATAACAAATTTTGTTGCATTTCTTAATATAATTAATTCTTATAATACTTATGCTAATAATTTTGCAATTATTCACTGTAAGGTGCCGGTGGAGCTCTTCCATGAAAAATTGCAAAATTATAAGATTATGTTGTGGAACTTAATATAACGTACATATACTTTAAGAACTTTTACTGTAATAATATAATTTTTATTGGTAATCCATTGAATAAACAGTAATTAAAATTTATTAGATGGCTGGATAGTTTATTTTGTTCTGACATTTCTGTTTTCAGAATTTCATACATATATATGAAATTTAATGCAAGGAGGTACATTAAGATATATTACAATGGAGGTACATTAAGATATATTACAATAGGTAATATACAATAAATTATACAATAAAATTATTATATAAATACAAAATGATTCAAAATGCAATACTTGAATACTTTCCCCCAGCGAACGAGTTTCGGACGTGTTGGGTATAATTGTAGAGGACGACTTGGGTAAAATTGCAGCGGACGATTTGGTTAGCAGACGAAATGGGTGTAATTCGAAAAAGTGATACTGATAAGTTGCTTTCAGTCCCGTTAGAAACCAAAACAAAGTAATAATGTGTTACTTTTTGGTGCATCTGTATTTCTGAACAGTGCTTCGTAGTTTCAAAAACTAAAAAATGGAAAATAATAACCCTTTTGGATATTTACCGCCATTGAAAATGGCATGTCATCTTTTTTCGGGAACTGGGGGAATCTTCAGCCTGGGGAGAACTAGGCCCAGGGAAGAATCATCCAAAAGAAAAGCAGTACACATCTGTTAGGATATTTTAGATACACTACGATATTCGTTTTAACTCCTGAAAATAATTCTTAAAAAAAATATTAATAGATTGTTCGATATTTATTGAAAAAATATTAATATAATATATCGTCGAGCAATTATCTCTGCAGTAAATTCACATTCAATGTGTTCTGTAATAGGGCCTAATTAACGTCTCTCATCTGTTAGAATGATATCCAATCACTTCGGCTCCAAGTCATTTCGTCCTCTGGTCAATTCGACCTCAAAGTCATCTCTGTCCTAGTCACTTTGGTCCCTTGGTCATTTCGGCACCATTTTAAGTATAGAGATCTATAAAGATCAGTGCATAGTTCATGTTTAGAAATAATGGGTAATTACCTTTATTAAGTAATGTTCAGTTATTTGTATTTACACAGTGTACAGAACAGTTATACATGACATTAAAATTATCCATGTGTTCAATTTTACATACATTTAAGATGCTATCTGTATAAGTAAGAGAAATTATTTTACTTTGAAATTTTGCAAAGTACTGGAATATGCAGTCATTTATTCATATTGTTATGCACAATTCCTAGTCACCTTCCAGTTTGAGGTTCACAGGGGATTTCTTTTTCTTTTCTTTTTTTCTGAAACAACCACCAAACTGCGACTTTGATACTACCATAAATATGTCCACATTTTCTAAAACACAGAGCAGAATGCTTGTAGTTATGTGCAATTCCTAGTCCCCTTCCAGTTCGATGTCCACGGGGGTCTGATCCCAGTGCCCCACTTCCAAGGCGTACACTCAAACCAAATCACATTACTTACCCTCGCTTCCGGCTCTCATAGATTCATAAGCAAATAAAATTATTCAGGTCACAAGTGATTTCAAATCCCACATAGTCCATGTGCATCTTCGACATGCTGAAACTTTTCTTTTATTTATTCATCATGAAAGAAAATCTACTAGACATATATCATGTATACCTGAATATCTAATTGAGAGATATATATGTTGAAAAAAAATTAAATAGAAAAATGTTAAAATTCAAACAATATTTGAAAATATTTAAAGAGGCCGAAATGACCTGGTATATTGGGGCTGAATTGACCTGAGGCTGTAATGACTGGGGCCAAAATGACTTGGAGCCAAAGTGACTGGAATTCGTGAGAATTGCATCCAAACTGTCCTCCAACAATTTGACCCAAACTGGATACTAATCTAACCCAAACCATCCTTTGGCAATTTGCCCCAAACTGTTCTCCAGAATAGGGACACATGATTCTTATTGATTTATTTATTGGGGTTTAATGACACTTCGATAGCCAGGGTCACTTCATGTCGGACAGTTTTACAGGTGGGAAAAGCCAGAGAGAACCACAGAGCAATTACAAACATCTAACGTACAAACAGCACACACGCTGGGTTAGCATTGGTTGAAGACAAGTGTACAATTGACATGCAGTATGCCTTGGTACGCAATGGCACTACGTGGGCAGTGGGAATGAAGTGTATTACCCAAGGAAACAAAGTGGTTGCCACAGGTGGTATTTGATAGAGGACCCTTTGGCTTACAGCCTTCACCTCTAAGTACTGAGCCCTTTAACCTTCAAAACTGTATAGTACCAGCTAAAACATTTTGTAGGATGACCACATGAAAATTTCACAAGTACATAGTTTCATTATTAGTTTGTGATATTTGTTTTTGCTGTACAGTGGAACCCTGTTAATTGAAGAGCCACTTTGCCAATAACATTATTCAATTAGCAGGAGTATTCAATTAACAGGGATTGTGTCACTTTCCTGTATTCCAGAGATAAACTTAGCATTTATTCTATTATATTTTGTTTGACAGAGCTCCATGAGCTCTGTCAAACAAGATATAATAGATTAAATGCCTGTATTGAATGTACTGAGGCCAAATTGGTCTATAACCAAAGGAAAAGTGGGAAGAGTCAGGGCAATTTCTCAACATGTTACAAGATTTTTTATTCAATTAACAGGAGATTACTCTATAACCTATATTCAATTACCAGGTCAAATTTGTACTGGAGGTAAATGGTTTTGTGTTGGGAAATTATATTCTATTAACAGGGATACAGTTAAAACTAGAAGTCCTAACATGAAATGCGCACAAATAGCACGTCTATTTGTGCGTTAATCTACGCGTTATGACCAAAGTAAGGCTATCATATTCTGTACATATGGCCTGTGCACAAGCAATGTTTCAGCCAATGGACCTCCGGGTAACCCGGAGGTCCATTGGCAGAAACATTGCCTGTGTTTACTATGAGTAATCAGGAGAACCTGCCATGCTTTGGATGCCATTCGATATGGCAATTGCGCGCAATTAAGCCTAGATAAGCGCACAATTCGGGACAGGACTTCTAGTTTCAACTGTATACAATTGAGATATATCCAATTAAATGGGCACAACTGTATAACCCCCCCCCCCCCCACACACACACACCCCAATCAAAACCATCATTCAAAGGTCTTGGATTCAGAAAATTTGATTTCTTTATTTATTGGGTTTAACAACAATTTTTACAGCCAGGGCCACCCAACAGTTTTACTGGGGGAGGAACCCAGCCAGAGCACCCAGAGAGAACTACCGAGCAACAATGACAAGCAACTGTCAGCTTCTCAACATTGTAACTCCAAGCAAGCAGGGTTAGCATTGGTTGAAGACAAGTGCACCATCGATGTGCAGTACGCCTTATTTCAGTTGCCGCAATTGGGATTCGAGCTGAGAACCTCTGAAAGCTTGTTTTGGGAAGGTTTTTTTGTTCCAGCTTCATTAAGGTTTGTTTCATATCGCACTTGTAATTTTGTCATAATTAGTAATCATAAATCCTTAACATAAAGCAATAGAAAAAATGCATAGAATATTTAAAAAAAAAAAAAATTCTGTGAGGATTTGACCTCAAGAGGTGATGACATTCGACCACGACTGAGACCGAATATTCTAAGAAAAAGTATGAGGGCTGAATCTTCCTGTGACTGAATCTTCATGAACCCCTTTTTTCAAACTAAATTGCCCATTACTTATAAAGCACCATAACTAAGGCAAAAACAATACTATGAAATTTCCAAGTCTGAAATTCTATAAATTCCAAATAAATTTACACAAATTATATAGCAAAATGAAGGATGTGGTGTATAGTATGTGTACATCTCACACACTGACACACAGTCACCATCAGACATCAGCGGATCCTGAAAGTGTGCTATCGGTACCATATTTGTACCATAATTGATAATAATAAAATAATATTTCATAAGAACAACAAACACAGGAATTCAAAATGCAGCCTCAAGGCAGCATGGTGGTGAATGCCAATGCTGTCCCACTGTCCTTGAAAGGGGGAGTCCTTTACAAAATAGGTTTTTGTTTTGTGATACCCTGGATACTCCCCATTTTTAGCTCAGCTTTGAGAAAGTCATATTTAAGGTTGTGTCATAGCCCGTTGTCCGTCTGTTTGGGAACAACAATTCAATACGACTCGGGCTTCCGTCTGTTTGGGAACAACAATTCAATACGACTCGGGCTAGAGGTTGTATTTATGAACCGATCTTTACGAAACTTCTTGAGTACCTTTGTTATCACGTGGGACGAGAACGAGTGTTTTTGGGTGCGGTCCAAAATGCAAGATGGCCTCCAGCAGCCATTTTGTACAGAAATTAGTGCAATCAGTTTTTTGCACAGAACTTCTGTATGAAAGTTCTGATTTGAACAAATTTTTGTATGAATGTTTAGTAACATGGAGTACATCACATATAATACAGGTTTTTTTCTTGTGCTGAAATTATGCAAATTAGATGAACTTTAATTTATTCAGTGCTACTTACATGTATACCCAGTAAGTGCACATGCCAATACGGCTCAGACTAGGCTGTATTTATGAACTGATCTTCATGAAACTTCTTGGGTACCTTTGCAATCACCTTGGAATAAGAATGAGTGTTTTGGGGTGCGATCCAAAATTCAAGATGGCTGCCAGAGGCCATTTTGTACCAAAATTAGATACAATCAGTTTTTTGTACACAACTTCTATATGGCTCAGGCTAGAGCCCGTATTTATGAACCAATCTTTACGAAACGTCTTGGGTACCTTTGTTATCACCGTGGGATGAGAGCGAGTGTTTTTGGATGCAGTTCGAAATTCAAGATGGCCACTAGCAGCCATTTTGTACCAAAATTAGAGCAATCAGTTTTTTGTACAGAACTTCTGTATGAAAGTTCTGATTTGAATAAATTTTTGTATGAATGTTTAGTAACATGGAATACATCACAAAAAATACAGGTTTTTTTCTCTTGCAGAAATTATGCAAATTAGATGACCTTTGATTTATTCAGTGCTTCTTATACACTGTAAGTGCACATGTCAATACGCTAAGGCTGGAGGCTGTATTTATGAACCGATTTTCATGAAACTTCTTGGGTACCTTTGTTATCACCTTGGGATGAGAACAAGTGTTTTTGGGTGTGGCCCGAAATTAAAGATGGCTGCCGGCTTCCACACTGTTGCTTACTGAGGTGAAGTCACTTTACCATTACCAAGCTACCTACTAAATACCAAAGGGAAGATTTTTCAGTGCACTCTTATTACTTCAGTGCCCATAATTCTCAAATATGGCATTAAAACCAATCACATACTTACACTGCTTAAATCTATTCACATAATCAGAATACACCATCAGGGGTGCATTAGCTCAGTAGGTAGAGGTGCAGACTGCAAGCCGAGAGATCCTCGGTTCGAATCCACCTGCGGCAACAGCTTTGTGTCCTTCGGCAAGACACTTCACCCCCACTACCCATGTGGGGGCAAGGTATGCTGTGTACTAAGGCATACTGCATGTTCTTGGTGCACCTGTCTTCGAACAAGGCTAACCCAGCTTGTGTAGTATGTTGGGGAGCTCACAGTTGCTTGCCATTGCTCAGTGGTTCTCCTGGGGTACTCTAGTTTCCTCCATCCATAAAACTGCCATGGTCACAATAAGCTGTTGTGCAGATAAATGTGACCTTAAACACCAATAAATAACTAATAAAAAGAACACACCACCTCATACCCGTTTAGACTCTCCAGTTTTCATTCACCTTGGTATCCCTCGGTTTGCCTTGGTGTTTAGTATGCCCGCCAGGAAAGGAGTGATTTCATTTTCTAAAAGAGCAAAACAAGAAACAGTAATTTTTAACAGGTAGTAACGAAATAATTTTCATGAAGCGCACAATTTTATCTTAGTTAATAGCTGAAAAAACGCAGGGTGATATTTGCAAATCTTATTTTATTACTGGCACCAGGTACTGGTAATTAAAATTGCTGTTTGTCATCAATACTTGATCAAGTTTCTGACAAAGCACATTATACTATTCCAATATGTTAGCGACTGGACATAAGCACACAATTTGATGTTGGTTTACCACTATAAGCCAGGAAATCTAAGTTACATGTAGGGGCAAGAGTAATATCTAGTGGGAGTGGGGCCGGGTAATAAAGAATATGATGCACAGAATCACCTGAGCCACATAGCAGTGAGATAGGGGCGAGGACAAGAGGGTGTGTGACCCTCTCATCAGTGGAGGGGTCGGGTGCACCTCCCCCCCACACCCCCCCAAAAATTTGAAATTCAAGACAGTAAAACACAATTACCTTTACTCTGTGTCCATTTGTGTCCATAATAAGTTGCGAACAAGCATAAATATCTAGATATTAAAATGTCTTTTGGGGTGTTCATTATATGAGTTAACAGGAGAGAGGGGTGGGGGCATGAATGAAATTGGGGACCGAATATTCTCAGAAAAATTATGAGGGCTGAATCTTCCTGTGACTGAATATTCATGAACCCCTTTTTTTCAAACTAAATTGCCCATTACTTATAAAGCACTATAACTAAGGCAAAAACAATACTATGAAATTTACAAGTCTGAAATTCTATAAATTCCAAATAAATTTACACAAATTATATAGCAAAATGAAGGATGTGGTGTATAGAACCCCAAAAGTATGTGTGCACCTCACGCACTGACACACAGTCGACATCAGACATCAGCGGTTCCTGAAAGTGTGCTATCGGTACCATATTTGTACCATAACTGATAATAATAAAATAATATTTCATTAGAACAACAAACACAGGAATTCAAAATGCAGCCTTAAGGTGAATGCCAACACTGCCCCATTGTCCTTGAAAGGAGGAGTCCTTTACAAATAGGTTTTTGTTTTGTGATACTCTGGATACTCTCCATTTTTAGCTCAACTTTGAGAAAGTCAAATTTAAGGTTATGTCATGGCCCATTGTCCGTCTGTTCGGGAACAGCAATTCAATACGGCTCGGGCTAGAGGCTGTATTTATGAACCGATCTTTACGAAACTTCTTGAGTACCTTTGTTATCACGTGGGACGAGAACGAGTGTTTTTGGGTGCGGTCCAAAATTCAAGATGGCCTCCAGCAGCCATTTTGTACAGAAATTAGTGCAATCAGCGTTTTTGTACAGAACTTCTGTATGAAAGGTCTGATTTGAATAAATTTTTTGTATGAATGTTTAGTAACATGGAGTACATCACATATAATACAGGTTTTTTTCTCGTTGTGAAATTATGCAAATTAGATGAACTTTAATTTATTCACTGCTACTAACATGTATACCCAGTAAGTGCACATGTCAATACGGCTCGGGCTAGGCTGTACAGTATTTATGAACTGATCTTCATGAAACTTCTTGGGTACCTTTGTTATCACCTTGGGATGAGAATGAATGTTTTTGGGTGCAGTCCAAAATTCAAGATGGCTACCAGTGGCCATTTTGTACTGAAATTAGGTACAATCAGTTTTTTGTACACAACTTCTATACGGCTCAGGCTAGTGGCCGTATTTATGAACCGATCTTTACAAAACGTCTTGGGTACTTTTGTTATCACCGTGGGATGAGAGCGAGTGTTTTTGGGTGAAGTTCGAAGTTCAAGATGGCCACTTGGGCTAGAGGCCGTATTTATGAACCGATCTTTACGAAATTTCTTGGGTACCTTTGTTATCACCATGATGTTAGAATGAGTGTTTTTGGGGGGAGTCCAAAATTCTAGATGGCCGCCGGCAGCTATTTTGTACTGAAATTACTGCAATCACTTTTTTGTACGGAACTTCTGTATGAAAGTTCTGATTTGAATAAATTTTCGTATGATTGTTTAGTAACATGGAATACATCACATAAAATACAGGTTTTTTTTCTTGTACAGAAATTATGCAAATTAGATGAACTTTGATTTATTCAGTACTACCTATACACAGTAAGTACACATGTCAATACGGATTGGGCTAGGGGCTGTATTTATGAACGGATCTTCACCAAGCTTCTTGCATACCTTTGTTATCACCTAGGGACGAGAACGAGTGTTTTGGGGTGCGATCCAAAATTCAAGATGGCTGCCAGTGGCCATTTTGTACCAAAATTAGGTCCAATCAGTTTTTTGTACACAACTTCTATACGGCTCAGGCTAGTGGCCGTATTTATGAACCGATCTTTACAAAACGTCTTGGGTACTTTTGTTATCACCGTGGGATGAGAGCGAGTGTTTTTGGGTGCAGTTCGAAGTTCAAGATGGCCACTAGCAGCCAATTTGTACTAAAATTAGTGCGATCAGTTTTTTTGTACAGAACTTCTGTATGAAAGTTCTGATTTGAATAAATGTTTGTATGAATGTTTAGTAACATGGAATACAGTTAAAACTAAAAGTCCTGTCCTGAAATGCGCACAAATAGCACGCCGATATGCGTGTTAATCTACGCGATATGACCATAGTAAGGCAATCAAATTCTGTAAATATGGCCTGTGCACAAGCAATGTTTCAGCCAATGGACCTCCGGGTAACCCGGAGGTCCATTGTCAGAAACATTGCCCGTGTTTGCTATAAGTAACCAGGAGAACCTGCCGTGCTTTGGATGCCATTCGATATGACAATTGCGCGCAATTCATACGTGCAATTAAGCCTGGATAAGCGCACAGTTCGTGACAGGACTTCTAGTTTTAACTGTACATCACAAAAATACTGTATAATACAGGGTTTTTTTTCTCTTGCAGAAATTATGCAAATTAGATGACCTTTAATTTATCAGTGCTACTTATTCACTGTACATGTAAGTGCACATGTCAATACGCTAAGTCTGGAGGCTGTATTTATGAACCGATCTTCATGAAACTTCTTGGGTACCTTTGTTATCACCTTTCGGATGAGAACGAGTGTTTTTTGGGTGTGGCGGCCCGATATTAAAGATGGCTGCCAGCTTTCACACTGCTGCTTACTGAGGTGAAGTCACTTTACCATTACCAAGCTACCTGCTAAATACCAAAGGGAAGATTTTTCCGCGCACTCTTATTACTTCAGCACCCATAATTCTCAAATATGGCATTAAAACCAATCACATACTAGTACTGCTTAAATCTATTTACATAATCAGAATACACCATCAGGGGTGCATTAGCTCAGTAGGTAGAGGTGCAGACTGCAAGCCGAGAGATCCTCGGTTCGAATCCCACCTGCAGCAACAGCTTTGTGTCCTTGGGCAAGTCACTTCACCCCCACTACCCATGTGGGGGCAAGGTATGCTGTGTACTAAGGCATACTGCATGTTCTTGGTGCACCTGTCTTCGAACAAGGCTAACCGTGCTTGTGTAGTATGTTGGGGAGCTCACAGTTGCTTGCCATTGCTCAGTGGTTCTACTGGGTACTCTAGTTTCCTCCATCCATAAAACTGCCATGGTCACAATAAGCTGTTGTGCAGATAAATGTGACCTTAAACGCCAATAAATAAATAATAAAAAGAACACACCACCTCATACCCGTTTCTCTCCTGTTTTCCTCCACCTTGGTATCCCTCGGTTGCCTCGGTGTTTCGTTTGCCCGCCAGAAAAGGAGTGATTTCTTTTTCTAAAAGAGCAAAACAAGAAACGGTAATTTTTAACAGGTAGTTACGAAATAATTTCCATGAAGCGCACAATTTTATGTTAGTTAATAGCTGAAAAAAATGTAGGGTGATATTTGCAAATCTTATTTTATTACTGGCACCAGGTACTGGTAATGAAAATTGTTGTTTGTCATCAATACTTGATCAAGTTTCTGACAAAGCTCATACTTTTCCAATATGTTAGCTACTGTACATAAGCACACAATTTGATGTTAGTTTACCATTATACTGGTGCTAAGCCAGGATATCTAAGTTACATGTAGGGGCAAGAGTAATACATGTATCACCTGAGCCACATAGCAGTGAGATAGGGGTGAGGACAAGAGGGTGTGTGACCCTCTCATCAGTGGAGGGGTCTGGTGCGCCCCCCCCCAAAAAAAAAACAAAAAACAAAAAACAACAAAATTTGAAATTCAAGACAGTAAAACACAATTACCTTGACTCTGTGCTGCTGTGTACTGGTCACTTTCTGTGGGTGGGCAATATTCTGCGGATGCAATGATATTAGTTTTCAAACATTGTTTACAGCAATAATCATCAAAAATTTAATTAATGAACCACAGGATACAATTCGGTGCTTCATTAATTAAAATTTTATTGATGATGATTTTCTATTACCTGGAAAAAACATGCATGGACATCATGCACTGCCCATGCAAGGATTATGACCAGCAACTGTACTGTATGTCTGTGTCACTGCTATGAGCTATGAGCAGGGACTAATCTAAATGGGTGGGTGTGTTTACAAATATTCATATTTTTTAACACCTGATAACAAAATAATATAAGTTTATAAACAACCACACAATTGACTTTTAATTACAATACTCCTAATTCCTATTAAACATATATGAATGTTTATTAATTTTGTGGAATTTTTACGCTGTGTATGAAACTTATTTGGGCCTGTATGTTTGTTAAAATTGCCCTTCCACTACGGAGGACTTTTTGAAATCAGTCTACACTGGATTGTGTGGTATTCCTTTGTGTGAGACAGTGTATTCATTGTAATAATATTCATGCATAAGTTCATGTTCTTGGTTTGTTTTAGGCCTCATAATCTACATATTAGCTTGGATAGAGGTGTATTCCATCACTTGAGTGCAAGAAGGCTTTGCAATGCTACATGTATAGCATAAACCTTGTTGCACTCCAGGGACAAATTTATCAATAACATGGGTAAAATATCGGACATGAACCGTTTAATTTTTTTTTTTTTTAGCTCACTTCGACAAAGTCAAGCAGGGCTTATCTCATCACTCTCCATCCATTGTCCATCCATCTGTCATCCATCAACACTATGTTTTGGTCGATTCAAGTTAAAGTTTGTGTGAGTAATGGTACCAAATGGGTATTACATTTTTGTTTAACTCAACATGCCCAGCCCCATAGGGAGAGGGTGGGGTAAAGTAAAATGCTCCCAAAATATTTTAAAAATCTTATGAACCAGTGGGTACAGTGACTTTATATTCGTTATGGAACTACCATTTGAGGTGTAGAATCACGCTTGTTCAAACGTACTTTGTGAAGCAATATTTGGCTTTGTAATGGCAGTGGTTAGATTTTTGGTACCACCCAAAATTTCTATTTTCCGAACCGATGGTCCGATTTGAATGAAATTCAGTATCGTGGTAATATTGGGTCATAAGTACTTACCTCATGCAAAAAACCCCCTGCATCCCCATGGGAACCCCAAGAGCAAAAAATAGAAATGTTTTCAAACTCCCATGTTTCCCAAACCACTTGGAACAGGGAACTGTTATGTGGTATGAAGCATCCTTAGAACCAGTAGAATTGAATAATAATAAAAAAATGGCCTCTGTTGTTGTTAGAGAGTTCTGCAGAGGGCATCAGAATAATGTTGGTGCAGCATTTTTGCAAACATTTTAGAAAATCTTTTCTCAAGAACCAATGTTCAGAATCTTTTGATATTTGGTATACAGCATCCATAGAAGGGGCAGATACAAGGTTGTTAAAATGAAGCCCATTCGTTCATATTTGGACTCAATGCAGGAGCCCAAATTTTATGGGGAATTTTCTTTAAAAATCTTCTTCAGAACCACGAGTCAGAATTTTTTAATGTTTGGTACCCTCATTGTTATGATGGTCAGATTCAAGATTGTTGAAACCAAGTCCCTATGTTAATATTTGGGCTTCCTTTGGTAGCCCAAATTTAACTTAGGGCTGTATGGGAAGTTTTTTTTTAAAATCTTCTTCTTCAGATCCACCAGTCAGAACGCTTTCGTATTTGATATACAACATCTCTAAGGGGGGAGGGGTGGGGGTGGGGGTGAGATTCAAGTTTGTTCAAATCGGGTCTGTAGGTTAAAGTTTGGGCTTACTATGGTAGCCCAAATTTTAACTTTGTGCAATATGAGGAAATGTCTTCAAAATTTTGTTCTTCAGATCCACCAGTCAGAATGCTTTCATATTTGGTATACAGCATCTCTAAGGAGATCAGATTCAACTTTGTTCAAATCGAGTGCCTGGGTTGATATTTGAGCTCCCTATGGGAGCCGGAATTGGCCAAGTAGCTGAAGAATTAGACATTTTTTATTCAGTACCCTCAAGAGGTGAAGAGTAATCTACATAGGTTGTATCAAGGTGCTTGAGAGGGGAGCTCCACATTTTACATCATAATCAACTAAAGAAAAGGCATGATGCTTGGACTGTTTTTGTCACTCCTGAGGGGCTCAAAGATTTGCAGTGTATCCTATGGAGATTGATTGCTTAATGTAGATTCATTCTTGGACTCTTATATCGTGTTCTGTTCTCTGTTTATATCATGTTCTGTTCAAGGTGAGCACTTCAGGCCCTGTGGGGCCTCTTGTTTATTTATTTATTTATTTATTTATTGGGTTTTAACAACACTTTCGAAAGCCAGCAGCTACAAGTTTCTTCTCTCCTTGAACCAAGCATCTCGCCCAACTGCAGCACTCATGGTCCACTGAGTTTTTAGCTCACCTGACTTTCAGTCAGGGTGAGGTGTAGTGATCACTTGCCGTCTGTCGTCCGTCGTCAGTGAACATGGTGTTTGCGTCTTCTCCTCCAGATCTGCTGAACTGATTAATCATTCAAGTGAAATGTGAGATGCTTGTTTGTTATGACATTGCATTTTGATTTTGCTTAAATCAAGTTGCCCTGCCCCCAGTAGGGCCATGCCCCAAAATTTTGCCTAAATCTTAAAAAAATCTTCTTGTGAACCTGGAGTAGCAGAGGTTCGATATGTGGTGTGCTGCTTCCTTTTGAGGTGTAGACTCAGTTTTGTTCAAGAGAAGTTTGTGGGTCTTTATTTGCCTTCATTATTGGAGGGCATGTATTTTTGCCCCGCCCAAAATTTCTGTTTTTCGAACCAAGAGGCTGATTTGAACCAAATTTAATTTTTGGTTTTATTTGATCATAAGTAATTAATTTATGCCCCAAAATATTTTCCCATCCCCCCATGGGAACCGCAGGAGCTAAAAATTTCAGATTTCACATATACCATCTTTGCAAGATTTTTTTACACGTTTATTGAAATCAAATCCCTGGGTCCATATTTGGCCTCTATGGGAGTCCAAATGTTGAAATTAGTGCAGTATGAGGAATATTCTTTAAAAATCTTTTTCTTCAGACCCACCAATCAGAATCTTTTGATATTTGCTATGCACCATCATTAGGCGGGTGAGATTTAAGTTTCTTCAAGCCAAGCCTATATTTTGGCTCACCAGGGTTTTGCAAATTGCGAGAACGGTGATTTCATTCCTCTGATGTTCTTGCAAATGCTTGTTAAGAAGATCCATATTTACCATTCCCCCAAAATTACAAGCATTTTTTCATCAGATAAAATTTAATAAAATTAAATTAATTTTAGAGCTGAAACGATTAAAGGGTTTTCGTGATTGATTAATCGCATGGGTTAACCTTGGTTAACCGATTAATCACTTGCCCCAATAGGTAGCTGAATAATTGCTGTACCGTTGACCATTTATATAATTAAAACTTTACTCAGCATAATGGACAAAACCGGGCAGCGCCATATACAAACATGTCCATTCAAATTTTATTATATTTTCAATTTTTGTCTCAAAACATAGCTTATGACCCCTCATTGGAACAAGCTCATTGAGCTTGTTCCAATAGGGGGAGGGGGGGGGGCATAAGCTATGTTTTTGAGACAAACATTGAAAATCTTTAGAATTTCTTGTGCAAGTATCGTCTGCTACCTGCATTTGGTGAAAGGTTGAGAATGACCATTTCCAGCTACTGATACAGTATAATGATCATGCAAGTGAACAGGTATTTTGGCACGTAACTGGCATGCATTTCTCAGTCTAATGCAATTGATGTGAGCCAGTGTGACAATGTTTGCCTGTTTTGGAGCAAGTTTGTTCCATAGTTAACCCATACAGGGTATTTTTTGTTTTTAAAAATTTGATTAACAGCTTCCATCTTGGTTTCAAAAAGTGATGATAAATAGTGAATATAAGCTTACCCAATATGAAAGAAAAATGGTTAGCAATTGGACATTTTTGTATAGCATTTTGCAATGTGAACCCAGCCATCAAATACCCTGCCATATAGTACTGTACTTCAAAAGTAACGGTTAACCGATCAATTACTTTTTTTAATCAATCAAGATTTTGATCATTGGTTAGTCGATTAATCGGTGTGAGCCAGTGTGAGATTCAAGTTTGTTTACGCCAAGTCCTTGGGTTCATATTTGGGCTCACTGTGGGAGATTCAAGTTTGTTTACGCCAAGTCCCTTTGGGAAGTGAGATATAAGTTTCTTAAAGCCAAGTCCCTGGGTTCATATTTGGTCTTCCTGTAGGAGCCTGAATTGTACCAAAATTTCTATTTTCCAAATTGAGAGGCTGATTTGAAGCAAATTTGATATGATGGGCTTATTGGGTCGTAAGTACCTAATTTATGCCAAAACATTTTCCTGTGGCCCTGTGGGGACTGCAGGATCTAAATATAGAAACAATTTAAAACGCCCATATCTTCAAAACTACATGGCACTGAGAATTTTTATTTTGTGTGTCGCTTCCTTACAAACAGCCGAAAAGAATGGTAAAAAAAAAATTGCCATCAGTTTTATCATAGGGAAGTTTTCCAGGACTTATGCGGAGTCATCATTTTAGTAGTGGGAAAAACATTGAAGAATCTTCTCCCATACCACTGCTCCAAAGGCTTTCATATTTTGCATATAACATCTTTGGAAGGTTTATTCACATGTTTGTTGAAATCAAATCCCTGGGTCCATATTTGGGCTCTCTATGATTAGATTAGTGCAATATGAGGAATATTTTTTAAAAATCTTCTTCTGATCCACTCTTCAGAATATTTTGATATTTGGGATGCTGCATCCTTAGAGGGGTGAGATTCAAGTTTGTTTGAGCCAAGTCCCCGGGTTCATATTTGGGCTCCCTGTGGGAGTCCAAATTACAACTTAGTTCAATAAGAGGAATATTCTTTAAAATCCAGTAGTCAGAATCTTTTGATATTAGTATATAGAAGCATTCTTAGGGATGTGAGATTCAAATTTGTTCAAGCCAAGTCCTTGGGTTCATATTTGGGCTCTCTGTGGGAGCCTGAATTATAACTTAGTTCAATATGAGGAATATTCTTTAAAAATCCTTTTTTTTTTAGATCCACCGGTCAGAATCATTGGATATTTTGTATAAGCTTTTCTTATGAGGGGCAGATGCAACTAAATGTTCAAATAAATTCCCTGGGTTGATATTTAGGCTACCATGTCAGGTGAATGCCATCAGGCCCTCTGGGGGCTCTTGTTTGTTTTCTGTTTGACAACATTGCCCTGGCTCTTCTATCTATATTTTTCATTTTAAGTTAGTCACTACGTTTATTTAGGCTTCCCAAATTTGTTACTGCATGTCTGTCTGTCTGTCCTTCGGATGAAATGTTTCTTTGCTTTTCATTTGCCTGGGTCAACATTTTAAATAATTTGCAGCTATCTTTCACCCTCCAAACTTCCCCCCCCCCACACACACACAAACACACACACACACACACACACACACACACACACACACACACACACACACACACACACACACACACACACACACACACACACACACACACACACACACACACACACACACACACACACACACACACACACACACACCCCCCCCCACACACACATACAAAAATCTGGGCTGGCAAGTATTGAGTATTTTATCAAAAAAGTGGTACTCGAGTACTACGAGTACTGATTACTTTGGACCCAGCCTATCACAAATATATTAAACATCAAAGAGTATATTATATACTTGAAAAATAACAGTACAGTGGCAGTGTACTGCTCACTTTCCATGGATGGGCAATATTTCCACGGATACAAATTCATACAATAATATTTGATGCCAAAAACTAACTATAGGTATAATCATCAAAAATTTAAATAATGAAGCACCAGGTACAAACCGATGCTTCATCAATTAAAATTTTGTAGATGATGATTTTTATTGACTGGTAAATGCATGAGTGGACATCACTGCCCACGCGTGTATTACAACCCGTCCACGGCGACTGTACTGTAACTTGTCCTCTTTGTGAACATATTTTCTACAATTTCACTCCTTTTGACAGAATGCATGCCTGTGGGGATTAAAACCAAAATAGTGAAAGTGCACTTGTGGATATTTGCAGCACAAGCACAGCACTAATGAATCAATATTTGATGATTTTAGGAATTTTAAGTGTCATGAGACACCACAGTAGCAGGTACTGGTCATTCTGTTGGAAAAAATCACTGTTTTATGACTCGAGGTGCCTTAACTGAGAAAACTTAGGCTTTTTCTTACAAAGATTGCAGAATATCAAACACAATGTGAAATGTGTTCAGAAGCAAGAATGTGATTAAACAATAATGGGAAATTCATGTCACCATCAATTTATTTATAAATTAATAAAGTTTTTTAGCTCACCTGAGCAAAGCTCAGTGGGAGCTTTACTGATCACATTCTGTCCGCTGTCCGTCCGGCGTTAACTTTACATTATTCAAATGTTGGGTAAATGTTTATTACCTAATGCCAATTTAGATTTGTTCAAATGAAGTTGCCCTCTTCTCCTGGGTGGTGCCATGCCCCCAAGGGGCACCAAAGTCTTCTCATCAACCAGCAGTAGCAGAGACTTGATATATGGTATGCAGCTTCCTTTTAAGGTGTAGACTTGGATTTCTTTAAGCGAAGTTTGATGGGCTATATTTAGCGTCGTTATGGGAGGGGCAAAATTTTTGGCCCAAAATTTCTATTTTCCGAACCGAGAGGCTGATTTGAATCAAATTTTATGTGAGGGCTTATTGGGTCATAAGTACTTAATTTATGCCAAATTTTCTTTTTCTGTAGCCCCATGGGAACCACAGAAGCTAAAAATCGAAAAAAGTAAAATGCCATATCTCCAAAACTCCACGGCACTGAGAATTTTTATTTGGTGTGAAGCTTCCTTATGACCAACAGAAAGGATTGGTCCAAAAAATGGCCATCGGTTTTATCATAGGGTACAGTTTCGGGACTTTGAAAACACTTTTTAACACTGTAGGCAATGGGAAAAACATTAAAAAATCTTCTTCTCTAGATCCAGCAGGCAGAATCTTTCGATATATGGTATGCAACATTGTAGGGTGGATCTGATTCGAGTTTGTTCTGTTCAAATCTGCCCCCCTGGGTTTATATTTGGGCTCAGTATAGGAGCCCGAATTCAAACTTAGTGCATTTCAGGCAAATTTCTTAAAAAATCTTCTTCACCAGATTCAGCTGGCAGAATCTTCTGATATTTGGTATGCAACATTGTGAGGGTGGATCTGATTCAAGTTTGTTCAAATCGGCCCCCTGGATTCATATTTGGGCTCACTATAGAAGCATTTCAGGCAAATTTCTTTAAAAATATTCTTCTCCAGATCCAGCAGGCAGAATCTTTTGATATTTGGTATGCGACATTGTGGGGTGGATCAGATTCAAGTGTGTTCAAATCAGCCCCCTGGATTCATATTTGGGCTCACTATAGAAGCCCGAATTCGAACTTAGTGCATTTCAGGAAAATTTCTTAAAAAATCATCTTCTCCAGATCCAGCAGGCAGAATCTTTTGATATTTGGTATGCGACATTGTGGGGTGGATCAGATTCAAGTGTGTTCAAATCAGCCCCCTGGATTCATATTTGGGCTCACTATAGAAGCCCGAATTCGAACTTAGTGCATTTCAGGCAAATTTCTTAAAAAATCATCTTCTCCAGATCCAGCAGGCAGAATCTTTTGATATTTGATATGCGACATTGTGGGGTGGATCTGATTCAAGTTTGTTCAAATCAGCCCCCTGGGTTCATATTTGGGCTCAGTATAGGAGCCCAAATTTGAACTTAGTGCATTTCAGGCAAATTTCTTTGAAAATCTTCTCAAGATCCAGCAGCAGAATCTTTTGATATTGGGTATGCAGCATGCTTAGGGGGTGAGATTCAAGTTGTTCAAGTCAAGTCCCTGGGTTCATATTTGGGCTCACTGTGGTAACCCGAATTATAACTTAGTTCAAAATGAGGAATTTTCTTTAAAAATCTTCTTCAGATCCAGCAGTCGGAAAGTTTCGATATTTGGTATGCAGCATCCTTAGGGGGGGAGGGGGGTTGGGGGTGGGGGTGAGATTCAAGTTTGTTCAAGCTATGTCCCTAGGTCCATATTTGGGCTCACTGTGGGAGCCCGAATGATAACTTACATGTAGTTCAAAATGAGGAATTTTCTTTAAACATCTTCTTCTTCAGATCCAGCAGTCAGAATGTTTTAATATTTGGTATGCAGCATTCTTAGGGGGTGAGATTCAAGTTTGTTCAAGCCATGTCCCTAGGTCCATATTTGGACTCACTGCGGGAGCTTGAATTGTAACTTAGTTCGAAATGAGGAATTTTCTTAAAAAATCTTCTTCAGATCCAACAGATGAATGCTTTTGATATTTTTTATGCAGCATCCTTAGGAGGCAAGATTCAAGTTTGTTCAAGTCATGTCCCTAGGTCCATGTTTGGGCTCACTGTGGGAGCTTGAATTGTAACTTAGTTCAAAATGAGGAATTTTCTTTAAAAATCTTCTTCTTCAGATCCAGCAGTTGGAATGTTTTGATATTTGGTGTGCGGCATCCTTAGGGGGCTGAGATTCAAGTTTGTTAAAGCCATGCCCCTAGGTCCATATTTGTGCTCACTGTGGGAGCTTGAATTGTAACTTAGTTCGAAATGAGGAATTTTTAAAAAAAAATCTTCTTCAGGTCCAGCAGATGAATGCTTTGGATATTTTTTATACAGCATCCTTAGGAGGCTAGATTCAAGTTTGTTCAAGCCATGTCCCTAGGTCCATGTTTGGGCTCACTGTGGGAGCTCGAATTGTAACTTAGTTCAAAATGAGGAATTTTCTTTAAAAATCTTCTTCTTCAGATCCAGCAGTTGAAATGTTTTGATATTTGGTGTGCGGCATCCTTAGTGGGGGTGAGATTCAAGTTTGTTAAAGCCAAGTCCCTAGGTTCATATATGGGCTGCCTGTGGGAGCCCAAATTATAACTCTGTTCAATATGAGGAATATTCTTTAAAAATCATTTTTTTTAGATCCACTTGTCAGAATCTTTGGATATTTGGTATAAGCTTTTCTTAGGAGTAGATGAAACTTGTTGAAATCAATTCTCTGGGTTGTTATTTAGGTTACCATGTACAGGTGGGCGCCCTCAGGCCCCCTGGGGTCTCTTGTTTTAGGACAAAATGCATACTGAGAGCTTGGGGGCGGGGGAGGGGGGGGGGGGTACATCCAGGGCTATAATTTACCTCATCACTAGGTAAAAGAATATTTGACATCATTTTTTGAGATAAAATGGCACTTTCTATTGATATTGGTGGATTATATAGCCTCAGCCAGGGCTTATAAGAATCTGGGAATCGATTCCCGTAGAGATCCGTGCAAAAAACCAGTGAGAAACCATGTAGCTTCTCGTAACATTGCTGCTAGGATTCACATGAAAAGAACTGAGTCAGTTTAACCCTTTACCTAACACAAAGGCAGCAAATTAACCAATACAACACTATCATGACCTGAAATATTGTGACACTGGCAATAAAATTTGGACAAATATGGCTGTCATTGGAACCGGCTCTCATCAGCCGGTTCTAGTAACATCCAAAATTATTACGCTTGATGAATATTGTTTATTTTTAGCTCACCTGACTGTAAGTCAGGGGACGCTTAAATGATGACATTCTGTCTGTCCACCATCAGTCCATCCTGTCCGGCATGAACTTTACATTACTAACCTCTCCTCATAAACAACTGAGCCGAATTGAACCAAATTTGATATTCATGTTCCTTATCATATATGAATTCCAGTTTGTTCAAATAACGTTGCCACACCCACAGGGGGCCCCAAGCATTTCTCTGATAGCATGCATAAATTGTTTTCCAAAATTGAAAAAAAATCTTCTCCAGAACCATGTATAAGAATCTTTTGATACTTGGTATACAGCATCTCTATGGGTGGGAGGGATAGGTTCAGGTTTGTTCAAATCAAGTCCCTGAGGTGATATTCGGGCTCCCTATGGGCACCCAAATATCAACAGTGCAACATGAGGATATTTCTTTGAATGAAAACCTCCTTCAGATCCACCAGTCAGAATGCTTTCATATTTGGAATGCAACATTTCTAGTGGGCAGGGGGGGGGGGGGGGGGGCGGGGTAGATTGAAGTTTGTTTGAATCGGGTCTCTGTGTTAATATTTGGTCTATCTATTGAAGCCCAAAGTTTAACTCAGTGCAGTATGAGGAAATTTCTTTAAAACTCGTTTTTTTCAGATCCATCTGTCAGAATCCTTTCGTATTTGGCTTACAGCATCTCTAAGGGGGTCAGATTCATGTTTGTTCAAGCCAAATCTATGGGTTAATATATGGGCTCATTATGGGAGTGCAAATTAACTCAAAGCAACATGAGAAAATTTCTTTAAAAATCTTTTTCTTCAGACCCACTAGTTTAATGCTTTAATATTTGGTGTACAACATCTCTGGGGAGGTCAGATGTAAATTTGTTCCAGTTTGGTTCCTCCCAGTCAGAACCCTTTCATATTTGGTATCGCAGGAAGGGGGGGGGGGGGGGGGCATATTTAAGTTTGTTCATTTCAGGTCTGTGGCTTAATATTTGGGCAGGGGTGGGTTAGGTTCGAGGTTGTTCATAAATGTTCAAATCCATTCCTTTGAGCTTTTCCATAAAATTTGCCTTTCAAAGTGCAGTGACACAACAACCCTTGGCAGTTTGGCAGTAGTTGTCTACAGCTGCCAGAATTGGAAGCAACCAGGAAGACCTATGCTAATGATCATCTAACATGGACAATAGAATTATGAATAATTTCATAACATTATTCCTATGTAGTGTCCATGAACCTTGACTAACTGAATCTGACCCAAAATACTTTTCTGAACCACCTCGTCAGGTGAGCGATTAAGGGCTCGGGGGGGGGGGGGGGGGGTAAAAATCAGTAGTTGGTGTTGTAAAAATTAAAAAAGCTGTATTGGGTAAAGGGTTAACATGTATTATCAGTATGCAACGGGGGTTCAATCATACTGACCTAATAGGATCCTGGCCCATAGCAGGTCTGAATTCTCGGAACGATTTCCGCAAGAATCCAAATGGATTCTCCCAAATTTAGAGCAACTATAAGCCCTGCACAACCCCAATTTTGAAACAAAATTGACATATTGTTTCATGGTGGTGGGGCCCTATTTATCTTGCTGTATGATTAATTAAAACAGATTTTGTGAAAAGGTTTTGTGTGCAGATGCAGATTTTAGTTTTATTTTGGGATTTGGGTAGTTTCAAAGAAAGCTGTGAATTCTTATCCCCCTTATTGGGTAACAGAGTAGAAATTCTGTCGGAGGCAAAAACAGTTTTTAAGCCTATTTGACACAGATTGGACAGTTCTCTTCAAAAGAACAAATTTCCCATGCTTTGGACTAGACAGAAGCCAACAGTTGAATTCTATTGCAGAAATGACTCTTTCATCACATGAAAGAGGTAACTGTATCTTTGGTATGGTTGGGTTTGCTCATAGGTATAACTGTTGTAAATATTTTAATTAGATTTACATGCCTCGAAAAGTTGCGCTTGGAAATTATGTAATTCCCAAAACTAAGCAGTCTTGGGTAAATATATTGTTTCAATAAACATTTGAAGAAGTCTACTGACATTTTGCATTACTTTTGAATGTTCCAGATGAATAAAGAGGATGATTTGAGGACTTTTAGAACCTAAAAATTTGTTTGACTATTGGTGTGTTTTGTTTGGGAATTCCCTGAGAAATATGAACATGTGACCAGCACTTCCCTTTCTGTTAGTTTTTCTTTTATTTGTTGCATGACCCCTGTTTAAAAGTCATTAAAAGGTTGTCTGAAGGGCTATAGTTGACAAAAAATATTTGAATGCTAAATTTAAACTGATGCAACCATATTTTTTTTCGCCTGAACGTTATAATGGTCGCCTTTGGGAAAATATTTAGTACTGTGAAACGTATTCTTGTTTGGCTGAAATTAAACAATTGCAGGAATTCGACTGAATAAACCAAAATGTTTTTTGGAGTAATGGTTGCGGAATGAAATATTTCAATACGTTGGATACTTTGGGGTTCCTTCTTACGCACGCGTATTGTCATATTATTCCTGTGTTATTCATAGTCAAATATCGGAGCCAATCTTTTTGTCTGAAATACGTCAGGATCACTAGACTGTAACCATAACCCTTTACCTAAGGAATCGACAGCATCCGCCCACGTAAGTTACAAATTAGGTAGTTGAAAAAAATATACTATAAAAGATTTCAACAATACCAAATCATGTGATACCTCATTGGAACGATCTCGTTCCAGTGACGGGTCGGTCACATGATATGGTTTTGATAAAAAAAAAAAATTGACAACAATAGTTAAATTAATACATTTGGGTATCTTGTGTGTTGGAGAAGGGGTAAACAAGTCGAACACATGCGTGGGATACTACGAATATGGCCAGGTAACAAGGGGGGGGGGAGGAGGTAACAAACATCCTTATTTCCGTACAATCATCAACTGTGTATCGTGAGTGATGTTACACTGTGCTAAATTTCGGCTTCTTGCAAATCCCATGTTTAAAATTAAATAAACATCATCTCCGACTTAAATAACAATTATTTACAAAATGTTGTTCGAATATATTTGACGGACGCAAAATCAGGAGAATGGAGAATCGACCTTCGCCCGTCTCTCTTTCCGTCGCGGCATCTGTTCATGCGTGTGCAATTATTTTCATCAACTATTAGGGTTGCATGTTTAGAATGTTAGGGCAAGCTCTTTTACCATTTCTTCATGGTGAACATGTACGGACCACGTCGAAAAATAATTTGCCAACTATTGCTGCTCTTAATTTGCTTAAAAATTGTTTACATTGGTGGAGAAATAGTACACGTAGTGAAGCCTTTTAAGTTACAGTACCTATGCTTCTGAATAAACCCCAAATATGGGTATCCAGCCCTTTCCGAGTTAAAGAGGGGTGCATTTTTCCATGGATAGATTTGGGGGATATTTACGCAACAACAATGCCATTCATATGTTGATATTTTAATTATTCAGTTCACATTGAATGAATCTTTCTTTAAACAACTGCGAATCATGCGTAATCCTGATAAAAGTAGAGCTGCAATCCCACATACTGGTAATCCCGAGTAAAACAGCAAGCTGTAACTTCCGGTTGTATCCCTGATCCATCCTGCAAGATAAATTAACAGATAATCATATCACTCCACGGCACTGGAACTGACATCTATCCAACATGTCTTACTAAATATTTATTCTTGTGATTTGAGATATATAGAGCATGTCAGCATGGCTGATAATATTAGTTGGTCCACTCCCAAAATATTCAGGGCGGCCATTAACGGTATGAAATCAGGCTGTATTATGCCCTTGGTCCGGTACGGGATTTTGGGTTCGGTATATTGATAAAGTAGGATGATTTAGAGACGTTTGTTCAACAAACACGTACACGAACATTAATGTTAAAAATGTCTTTACTTCGGAAACAAGTAACTATAAATAGACGTCGCGATAAAGGGCATGCTGGCGAACATGTTTTATCAAGAATAAAGACCAAATTAGATTGAAGCTGTAGGGAGAAATCAAGAAAGAACTTCCATCGGGTACCACAGGGACGTCTTTAATCAGGTGGATGAAGAACTGTAGGCCACTCCTCGATGTATTTGACGAAGATGCCTTGGAAAATTGAACTGTAAATGAACAAAATGATTGTTTACTAAGCACAACGTACCAGACAACAGAATAATATGAATGGAATGTTATTTATTGTTATGTTGTCTTTTGTCATCTACCCAACTGAAGTTCCCGAATGAAGAAGTCAGATAACTATCCTCCAACAGGCATATTCCAAACGGTATCCTCCAATTGTCTCCACCAGTTCCCACAAGTCAAAAAATCTCCAAACCACCGCTGTCTTCAGTCCCCATATAAACTGATGTGGATATGAGGGATGATGGATTATATCTCATTGAGAATACTCATGGACCACCTCGTGGCCTCATACGATGAAAGAGATTCTATGTACACAGGAAGGCCATTGAAAGGGATTCCGCGGACTAACTACGCAGTTCAATACATGGATGATAATATGAGGGGTGGTAGATTATACTTCGATTGATTGACTAGTGGGCCATGCCAGTATGTTTAACGCCTTATCAATACCCAGATGAGGATATGAGGGATGGTAGATTTAAACCTCTTTGACAGATTTCCTCGTGGCCCTCATGGTCTCACACGATGAAAGACGAACATCTCGGTCTATGCAAAGTACAGTCGCCGTGGACTGGTCACTTTCCACGCGTGGGCAATATTTCCACGGACGCAATGATATTAGATTCCAAACACTAATTACAGGAATAATCATCAAAAATTTAATTAATGAAGCACCGGGTACAATTAAAATTTTGCTAATGATGATTTTTACCATCTGGTAAACAGATGCGTAGACATAACTGCCCACGTGTGGATTACGACCAATCCACGACGACTGTACTGTACCCGATTCAGTGGTAGTGGGAGGTGGCGTTGGTGAATCGAGTAATCTCATTGGGTCTGCTAAGACTTGGTTGAGGGCAGAGGTTGAGACCAAGCAAGCCTTAAGTCTAAATATAACGCAACAGGATGAGAGTAGCTAATATAGAGTCTGGCATAGTGTTTGTTGTAATTAGTCATATTCTTATACAATGGAACGAGATCACCACATCCTTATAGCACTGCGTGCTGTTGTTATAAAGAGGTTTTGGAAGAATCCGAACCAAATAAAGTCCGTTTCGGTTAGAGGCAAAACCCATGGATTCAGAAAGTTTTGAAATTGGAAAAATTGTCGGGCTGTGTGTAGTAATTAGATTAATGCTCTTGAATCGAACACAGCATCCAAACACACTACCGCTGGCGGCTTGGGTTTCTGTTTATATTCAGTCTTTCAGTTCCAGTGTTCTTTTGTTTTTCCAGTTGCCTCGTGAGACAATAATGACCTTCGTGCCTGAGTATGTTGTCTGATATGTGGAAAGTTTCTCCAGATTGTTTCCATGTTTTCACTCTTTGACGGTAAGAGAAGGAATGAGGGCTTCGTGGTGTTCATACCTTTCTCAGAGCTAGGGCAGGTGCGATGAGTTACGAGAAAAAAATCATTTTTCCGTACCAGACTTCTATTTTATATCGGTAGAAATTCAGAAGCTTCAATACACTGTCGCGTTCTCGGAGGTCATATCGTTCAGAAGGACGCAGTTGTTTTCCGACGTTAACCCTTTACCCAACGCAGACGATTTCAAAATTTATTATTTAAATATCATTTTTTAAATTTTTAAAAAAAATTTCAACAAAACCATATCATGTGACCCCTCTTTGGAACGAGCTCTTTCCAAAGAGGGGTCATATGATATGGTTTTGTTGAAATTTTTCGAAAAATAATATATTTTCAGCTGCTGAATTTGCAAATTACGCGGGTGGATGCGGGCGATTCGTTGGGTAAAGGGATAAAACACAACCACTCAAACCGGTGATCAAAATTTCAAACGCTGCATAACGAAATCTGTTCCTTGGCGATCTGCATCACACCAAAACTAATACTTTATTTCGGTCAATCATTGGTTACAGTTGTTAAGCAACTCTCTGTCGATGGTCTCCATGCCTACAAGCAGAGAATGGTCCGGCAAACATCATCCTACATACTCGGATGATGGCGGTTTGGTGAAGTCGATTTTAAATTTGTTGAAGATAATCAAGCCTTTTATTTCTTTTTAACAATCCATCTTGGACGGAATGCATGTGTGTGACGTTCTAATTACTTATTGAGGTACTGTGTGTTTTTGTCGGGGTGGACTGGATGAACTGTCCTTGGCATTTTTTTTATTTTAAGTGGATTTCGTGCACACAGAGCGTATATCATAGAATCACCCCAAACAGGAGAAGCTTCACTTCACTTCTCTGATCGGAGCATATTTTGTTTATGTTTCTCTCTGCTTATTCCTGAACAATGCCTCTTCCATCACATAACAAGAAAACATTGCTTCCCACAGGCAAGGATGTTTCCAACAACGAACTAAAACAGATTATGACTAACTTAATTCAGAACTTGGATGGGAAATCCACACAGAGTTTTGAGACACTCAGAAATGATATTGTCGAAATGGGGCGTGAAATTACAAATATATCAAAAACCGTTGACGAATTGAAAAATGAACAGGTTGGCATTACACGTGCAGTAGAATTCAATGCTGAACGGATCGAGGAGATGGAACAGAGGCTCCCGGATTTGAGGAGAAAAATTGATGCCAGTTTACAGGAGTTTAATGAAAAACTTCTAGCACTAGAAATTCATGATAGGAAATACAACGTTCTACTATATGGTACCGCAGAAGGGAGCAAGCACTATACGTATTCCATTGTGAGAAAATTTTTTCAGCAGGATTTGTCTTTGGATGAGACTGTAGCCAACGGGGAAATCTCTAGGGCTGTGAACATTCATTGCTTCCCATCAACAATCCCAAGAGGATCCCAGCTGCCTCTGCCTAAACCCATAATCGTGAGACTTGGGAATGACAATGATAAACAGCTGTTGTTGAAAGCTTCTACCAAACTTTTTTTTTCTTCTTTTTTTCAATTTTTTTTTATTCAGATGAAATAAAATACATATACAAATAGGTAATTACATACAGACACACAAGTAGTATACAGCAAGTATATAATTTATACGATTACATATGGATACAGAAGTCTACCTGCGTGAAGCTGTTCACCATCACATTTCTGCTCTCTAACCATGGTTATCATTTTTAGGTGTTTTGAAAACAGAAATAAACAACCTAATAACAGTTACTGGTGGTGACACAATGAAAACATGTTTCCGCAGGAGAAGCATCACTGTATGGGGACTACAAAAAAAAAAAGGAAAGAAAAAGTCGAGGTCTATGGTCCAGCAGCTAACAAATTATCTGAATGAGGAGGATAAAGAAATCCTTTGAAAAGTTCCCATCTTGTTTGTATTAATCGGGATTTTTTTGCGCGAATACATGTGAAGGGGGTATAATTCCAATTCACAATATTGACGCAGAATTTCAGTTAGGCCTTTAGGCGAGTTGTGAATCGAATTCATCAAACGAGTTTCAAAAAATCTTATATCCAAACATTACGAGTTTGAGATCCTCTATATATTTCTTAAGAGAATAACTGTCATTGCAAAATGTATGAGCGTTTACTTGTTTACAATCGTACTCGGATACAGTTATTTCGGCTTAACATCACTCACCCTCTAAATAGATAAATTATTTATTTATTTATTTATTTATTTATTTATTTATTTATTTATTTATTTATTTATTAACGGTGATCAAACTCACACGTATGACCTCCGCAACAATCCAGACTTGTCGGTACCGTTTTGTCGAACTAATTCACACCAACTGTTTCTGCCGAGCGCGACGAGAATGTGGAATTCCTTATCCAACGAAGTTTGCGAAAACTACTCATCACCTCAATTCAAACAGTATCTCAACCGGAACAGGCTGTTGGAACCAAGTTTCTTTTTCTATAAGTCACGCAGAGCACAAACTTTCACTGTAGATTACGACTGTCATGTAGTAATCTTAATGATCACCTCTTTAAAAACCACCTGTCCACCACAACACTTTGTAGATGTGGTGCCCATGAAACAACCGAACATTACCTTTTCGATTGCCATTTTTACGTTAAAGAAAGAAATAACACAATCAAATTGTTGAGTCAATTCATTGACGTAGACATTCTCCTAAACGGCTGTGTTTCGTATACAAGCGAAATTAATAAAGAAATCTTCCAAAGATTATACGAATATATTCTTTCCACAAAAAAAGATTCTAAACTGAGATACATCCTACTCCTTGCTTCCATGAATACTTTGTTTTCGGTGATTGCCTTGTGTGCATATCATCGTATTCCATCGTGTTGCAGTAGTCAGTAGAATGTCAAGCATTGCTTTTCCCCTTGGGTGCGTTCATTCCTTCTTTCCCCCTTTTCTTTAATTCCAGTATGAATATCATTACTCGTAATTTCGACATCGCACCTCTTTCCTTTATCTTCCTCTCTCTTAACACTAATATTTTATTTCACCTACCAAAATTAGTATTTGAAGCATACAGCAAATGGATATTATTGATAAAAGAGGGAATTTTTCAAATTTGTCAAAAAGTTGACGGAGCGAACTGGTATGGGTTCATTATCGAGTATGAGACCCATTATGGTTAAATACAGCTTGACAACGCCTTCTCATGCCCCCAATCAGGTTCCGGGTGGTTCTATGTGGGATGTTGTTCCATTCTTGGACCAGCATGGCACCAAGCTTCTGGACACTTCTTGGCTGGACTGGACGGGCTGAAATTGCAAGCTGCAACTCATTCCAGACATGTTCGATTGGATAGAGGTCATGGGATCTTGCTGGCCAGTCCATACTCTCAATCTCCTCCCTCTGTTGGTACTCCCGGACAGCATGGGCAACATGAGGACGGACATTATCGTCCATCAGAATGAATCTATCACCCACTGCACCTGCATACAATCTGACGTGGGCGTCCAGGATCTAATCAATATACCACTGTGCAGTCAATGTACCACGGTCAAGGACATACAGCTCTGTACGTCCATCCCAGCTGGTGTTGCACCAGATCTTATTGACCCTCCCCCATTTCGGGGATGCTTAGCAATGTTGGCTGCATGGAAACGATCTCCTGGTCTTCTCCATACCCTAGAACACCCAGCTGTGTAGTATAGGCAGTACCTTGACTCATCTGTAAAAAGGGCAGGTCGCCAATCTTCTCTGGTCCATCCAATATGGTCCATGGCCCATTCATATCGTGGCTAGCGTTGGTTCTGGGGCAGCGGAATGCGAATACATGGTGTTCTCGATAGGAGTCAACCTACGTGCAACCTTGCCCGGATAGTCTGCATCGAAACATGTACCCCGGATGCATTTTGAAGGTCACAGCGAAGCTGGGTTGCTGTAGCAAAGTGGTTCCTGCGGGCCTAAATGATCAAAAACCGGTCTTCAACTGCAGATGTTGCCCTGTCCATGCCACCACCATGTCATATTACTGGTGTGCCATATTGCTGAAATCTCGCTTTGACTCTGGTGATCGCCATATGGTGCACTTAAGGGCTTCATCAATCTGACGACGGGCAGCCCCTTGCTCCACCACCCCTACAGCCAGCCACATTTCTGCTTCACACAAATGTCTTCTTACATTTGCATTTGCCATATTCAATCATTAAATCACAAGAGTTTGTGTTGAAATGAAGATTGAATACCCTACACATATCATGTACATGTAGACAGTACTTGACAGCATCATGAAAATCAAGGGGTACATGCCTTCCATGACTGTCACAAAAAGACTGCCTGTCAATAGAGCTAATGTAAACACTGGGGACCATCTCAATACATCCCCCAGTCATATCCACCCAAAATATCGCAAATATGTCACAAGCAAATTTCACAATGATGTGTCAAATATGTGGTCCTTAGCAAACTTTGAGTAGTATAAAAAGAAAACGACTTCATGTGACACAATTGGTCTTTATCAAGTTATGAATAACCACACTTCACCACTGCCAAAAACTACAGATGTTAATTATTCTCCACTTCATAATGTCCATACTCCAGCATTAATCCCTACTGTTATCATAAGTGATATCCTATATTAGGACTTGGATTCGTTGGTTATTTTCTTTTTTTTTGCGAAGAGGAGGCCGTCTTGAAGAATCCTCCCTAAATTTGAATTTGAGACCGAATGAACCAGTGCGGTGGCAATTTTTTTTTTTTTTTTTTTTTTTTTTGTTGACAAATTCCTTAGTGTTATCGTAGGTACGAGCTGTGCCGGTAATTTGTTGACTGGTCTATTTTGAGCGAAGCAAGAGTCTTCTGTGGTATTAACCAACCACTCATGTGCCATATTGAGGCACGAGTTAGTCCTGTAATAGTTTATCGTCCCCTGAGCACCAATGAGCTCTGTGTGCCTAATGGCACATAGAACACATTGCTGCGCTGGTTAATTTCTAACTGGTGTATCTCAATCGGAGCAAGAGTCCTTATCGAATTGACTGACTCCGCATGCGCCATACTGAGGTACTATCTGACCCTGTAATGATTTATTGTCCCCTGACCTCTGGGTTTCAATGTGACCTGCGTGCCTAATGACACATAGGTCACACTGGAGCTCAGGGGAAGTTGTGTCTCTCCAACCACTGTTTTATACTGAACCAATTACAACTGTGGTAAGTAATCAATGATGAAACTCTTACTTGCATATCGCGAAGCTGTCGCCATCTGCCGATACAAAATTGTGAATGAACAAAGGGGAGATCACTGTATATTGGTTAATGTATATTGATCACTGTATATTGATTATGGAAAAGTTTAGTATGATTGTGGAAGGTTAGGTATACTGTAGGGGGGCCACCCCATTTGCAATTGCATAATTGAATAACCATGTTGAATGAATAGTACTTCCAAAACACAAAGCAATCCTGGTACCATCGGTGCCAATTTGACATATTTATTGCATTCGGTTATGACTAAAGTACACTTAATTGAATAAAAAACATGCAACTTGTCGGGTAATTAAGTGATAGTCGTTGAATTCCCATAGCTGTCTTGACCTACACGAATGTGGTATCCGTACACGTAATCTGTCTTGCTTTGTTTGACAGAGCTCCATGAGCTGTGTCGAATAGGACATGATAGATTAAATGCTCTACTGACCCACAGAATATAGGAAAGCGATTAATTTCTGATAATCGAATACTCATGCTAGTTGAATAATTTTCACTGGCCGGGTGGCTTTTCAAATGATATAATTCGCTGTTTCACAAGCTAACGTACAATACACCTAACTGTATTGTAAAAAGATCGTTCTATTACAATAATAATTCCTCAAACCAAATCAGCGGAAGATCAAACCTGGCTTTCTTGAGTAGATTGTCCAGATTTAGGTTACTGTCTAATTTACTCCAATTTCTGTACTTGTTTGTAAATCTATTTTATCATATGACTCGTCCGTTTTGTTCACTTTAAAACATTTGATATTTTGCTTTCATATTAATCAGTGATAAATAAAGCCTTCCGTCGATTTCATTGGTCAATTTCAAAACTAGACAATTTGATTGGCTGAACAGAATACAACTGGGCCATATTTTCATAATTTGCATTATTGGGGCTGGAAAATTTCATTGGTCAATTTCAAATATGGACATAGCTCGTTCCAATGAGGGGTCATAACCTATGTTTTGGAAGAAAAAAATGAAAAATTTTAGTTATACGAGGATGTTTTTTCCAAGTGCCGTCTGCAAGTCAAGTTAGGTGATGGGTTAAAAAGTCATATTAAATGGCTAATTTGTGCGTGTGTGTGTCATATGATAAATAGAATATGAAATGAGTGTTTTTCTCATATAATATTTATGAAACTCGTCCGAATTTTCCGTTTGGACTCGTTTCAAAAATATTATATGAGAAAAACACTCATTCCATACCCTCTATGTATGACATCTCTCACCATCTTCGTCAAACATTGTCATTATATTTTATGACAGCAAGGCTACGTATTATTATTTCAAAACCTCATATTGCTCATTAGAACCTTACTTACCAATACTTAACTTCGGACCTGGCATTGGAACTTGCCCTCGCCTCCCCATACAACACTATGGCTAACAAGATTACTCTGGATGAAATTCAAAGCAACGATTCTTTAGATTTCATTAGTTAGTTCAATGCAACAGTCATTGGTAATTCCAATGATAAGCCCCACCCAGCATTCGCTATCGATAGAAATTGTTTCAAGTACTATAGCCTGAAAGAATTTGAAAATTCTGTAGTAAGTAAAAATAAAACCGTCTCTTTACTCAACATCAATTGTCAAAGTCTGAACGCTAAGTGGGATAACTTCCATAACTTAATTTGCGATTTCCAGCCATCATTAAACTTTCTAGACATTGTCGGAATATTAGAAGAGTTTAATGTCTGTGATAACGAGTACACCCTCGAAGGTTATCATCCGCTAGAAACCCGCATGCGTCCCGACGAGACGATGGCCGTGGAGGGATTGCCATGTTCGTAAAAGAGAGTATACGTTACAAAATCCGTAATGATCTCTCAGTTTTTATCCCTCATGTTTTGAATCACTGTTTATAGAAATTACTTCCAAACATAAATGTATAGTTGGTATAATTTATAGACCCAATACTGCCCCGAATGCTGACCTTGACTTGTTTCTGGAAACGCTTACACAGTAAGATAAATAATGAAAATAAAAAGTCCAACTTGATGGGAGATTTCAATTTTGATCTTCTTGGTTTTGGTAGTCATAACAAAACTAATCAATTTATTGATTTAATGTTTAGTGCAGGTTTCATGCTCGTCATCATAAAACCGACCAGACTTACAGATTTTTCTGCGACTCTAATTTACTATATATTTTGCAACAAAAAATGAAGATAACAATGTAGAAATAATCATCACAGATGTGAGCGATTGCTTTGCGACATTTAATGTCAATGAGATGGCACATACAGTACGTGGAGAGTGGATTGTAACTAAATCACCCGTGGAGTGGAGTTATCACCCGAGTTACAACTTTCAAATTTTGTACATATCGACAAAAAACACAAGCAATGTTTCAGCCAATGGACCTCCGGGTTTGGCTTTGTGACAAATTTGCAATTATTGCTTGGGTGGAATCTCCACTCTGTGGGTGATTTAGTGATAATACACTCTCCACGTACTGTAGTAGCTACATATGTAAAGAAAAATTTGAAAGATCATTTAAAGAGGAGAACTCAATGAGATTCAAGAACATTCTGTCTGTTTGCGACTTCTCAAGTATATATAATGCAACTTGTCCTAATGAAGTGGTTGGTTAACATTCTGTCTGTTTGCGACTTCTCAAGTATATATAATGCAACTTGTCCTAATGAAGCGTATGAAGATCTTATTGACAAACTCCACCAAACCTTCAACGTCAGTAGGGTATAATGGAGCATACGATCGCACCAAATCTTGTGCACAGATCGAACCTCACCCAAAACTGAGTTTTTTGGATAAACTGCGTTCGTCACGATCGAAATCTATGGACTTGCACGATGCGACACGTGTGCATTCACATCGTCTCTTTCTCCTGTTTTTTACAGTGGTTGCGGGAGACGAAGCGTCGTGGGTTTAACGTTCCATTTCTCTAACGCTCAACGTGGGTTCGACTAAACTTTCGAGGGAATTTATTAAAAACTCTAAAAAATTCACTCTCTTAAAACTTCACTTTTAGGTGCGCTCGTGATTTTGACAATGATCGTCCTCGGGAAAATGCTCACCTTTTCGTAGAGGTAACACGGACTTGCATTTTAGGTGAATTTTTTCGACTTGAATATTGCGTATTTTTGCAAGATTGCAACGGAGACACAATTAGCACTGAGATTCCCATTGACAAAAATTCCAAAAAGACACGTCGTCGCTGATGGAAGATGAGTGATCCAACGTGGATTTCCGCGGGAAAATGGAGTCCGAATCGAGCGGTAAATTTTATTTGGTGCGTCCGAATTAGCCAGGGATGACGTACGAGTTTTTTTTTACAAGGAGAGAGAGATCGTTCGTCCGAGTCTAAAAAAATGCGAAGTGTGCTCGAATCGGCAATGTGAAAAAAAATATGTATAAGTCGGCTTAGTCACGTGACCTATCAAAATTTAAAAGGCACTGATGAGTGGATTGCAAAAATAATCACCACGGTTGGAAAGAAAAATGTATGTAATATATATTATGATGAGTTGTGAGATGAGTTACGAAAAAAAAAAAAGGATTGTTTAAAAAATAAAAAAACAAAAAAAAAATATGTAAAAATAACATTTAAAAAAAAAAAAGAATACAAAAATATGAACTTTTTTCATTAAAGAAAAAAAAAAAAAAATAAAATAAATAAAAACAATGTTTCTACAAATAGAAGATTCTCAAGCGATGCGACGAGCAGGTTCACGAATTAATATGGAGAAGGAGAACATTCAGGCACAGATCTGTGGTAGCAACAAAAATAACTTGAATCACAAAAAAAAAGATGAGAAGACAGCGACGACAAAACAACGTCAACAAACGATCGCAGAGGAAACTAACAAGAAGAAGATGACCGTTAAACGAAAAGTGGTGGAGTGGCAGAAGGTTTCAAAAGAGAATAATAAAAAAATGAAAAGCGACGCAGTTTGAGATGACGATTCATTGAAAAAAAGCGATGGATGCAATCATGAGAGCAGTGAATGAAAAAGAGGGATTCGATGGGATAAGGGAAATCGTAAGGGGAGTGTTGAAGTCACCATTGATTTTGATAGAACGAGATGAAGCCATCAAAGAATGGTTTAAAACTTTCGACGCGAAGCCCAGTCTCTCAAAACTTGATCCCAAATCGTTCATGGAACAGGTGAAGGGTAAAGTGCTGGACGTAGAGATAAACATCTAGATAAGGGTTTAAAAATAAAAATGATCTTGCATTGTCTGATGAAAAAGGTCAAATCGAAGACGGGCGAGAGCGTGGTTGAAGATACCTATTTCCGATCTAAAATCGAGATTGTGTTTACAGACAACGAATTAGCTGACGTTTACGAAGTGATGAAAGACAAGATGTTGGAATCTATGGCTACTTTTCAAAACAAGGGAAGTGGTTGGACGTTCGAGAGGATCTTGAATCTCGAGATTCACGTGGACAGACACGATCCTTTGAAAGTGTCTTCCTATATAAAATTACCTTATTTTGTATTTAAAAACAAGCCGTGATCAATGTGAAAAATAAAGAGGATAACAAAGTGTTTCAAATGGGCAATCACATCGGCCGTGTATCCCGTAAAAAGGACGTTCAGAGAGTTTACAAGTATGCGGAGACTTGTAAAAATCTCGATTAGATGGGAGTGTCTTTCCCGACGTGGTTGAAAGACATTGAAGGTTTCGAAAAGCTAAATCCCACTGTGGCCGTGAACGTCTTGGGATAGGACGAAGACAATAAAAAAGGAATAGTCTGTCCTCTCAGATTGACTTTGTGCAAAGAGAGAGAAAAGATTGTTAATTTGTTGTTAATTTCCGAGGGTGACAATCAACATTATTGCTGGATTGAAGAAATGAGTAGATTGTTGTCAAAGCAGATTTGTAAACATAACAGCGAGAGATTATTCTGTTTTAACTGCATGAATTCATTCTGTTGTCAAGAATCATTGATGCGTCATCAGGAATATTGCAATGAAAAGTCAAGCATTGCCTAAACCTAACACTTACATGGATTTTCACAACTACAAAAAAATATTAGAACCGACATTTATCGTCTATGCCGATTTCGAATGTTTCACCACGAAAATGAATTCTTGTCAGCCCGACGAGCGTAGGAGTTATGTTGAAAAATATCAGAAGCACGTACCTTCAGGTTATTGTTATTACGTGAAATGTTCTTTCAATGATTGAGGATCGCCAGGTCCATTCGTCTACGCTCAAAGATTCGTGGAAGAGTTAGAATCGAAAATTCAAATATTATACGACAAATTTAAAAAACCTAAAGACGTGATCATCAAGCCAGAGCAACAGCGAGAATACAATGAAACTACCGAATGTCACATTTGTAGACAATTATTCGATAATCAGTCTGAAAATAATAAAAAAGTTAGAGATCACAATCAATACACGGGTCTGTTTCGTGATGCTGCTCACAACAAATGTAATTTAAGATTTTGAGATGCAAAGCAACAAAAAATACATTTCATTCACGAAACAGAAGGTTGTCGATAAAAAGAGAGTTGTCGATGGTTTGACTGAGAAAATGAGTCCCATCCATAGAGAGATATGTTTCATCGACAGTTATAAATTTATCTCGTCCAGTCTGGAAAAATTAGTCGACAGTTTGAGTAGGGAGAAATTTAAAATCACGCGTAAACATTTTAATGATCGACGAGAATTGGTGAATGTCATGTTGGGGAAAGGCATCTATCCTTACGGTTACATGAGTGATCTCGAGAAATTCGACGACGTCGCTCTACCTCCTAAAGAAGATTTTTATTCAAAGTTATACCTGTCTCGCATTTCTGACGACGAAGACAAATGCACACAAAAAGTGTGGAGATGATTCGACATGAAATCCATGAGAGAATATCATGCCCTCTGTTTGAAAATTGACGTGCTTCTCTTGGCCGACGTGTTCAAAAATTTTCGATTGGTGTGTCATCGACATTATGAATTAGATCTGGCTTGGTATTTCACAGCACCCAGACTCACTTCAGATGCTCTCTTGAAGACGACCGAGGTTTGATTGCAATTATTAACAGACGTTGACATGTTGCTCATGTTTGAAAAAGCTGTGAGGGGTGGCGTCTCTCTGATTTCTACCAGATATGCCAAAGCTAATAATTCTCTCATGGGAAAAGATTTCGATTCAGAAAACCCGAGTAAATACATACAGTATTGGTACGCTAATAACTTGTATGGTTGGGCCATGAGTCATCCTTTACCGATCAGAAATTTCAAATGGGTTGAAACGTTGGATCAAAAACAAAAATGGAGAAACTATCCTTGTATTCTAGAGGTTGATTTGGATTATCTGGAAAAGTTACACGATCCACACAATGATTATCCGCTGGCTACCAAACGAATGGAAGTAAATGGCGTAGAAAAACTCGTTTCCCAATTTAAATCACAAACGCAAGTACGTGGTCTATTGTGAAAATCTGAAATGTTACACTGGTCACGGGATGAGATTGATCGACGTGCGTTGAATCATTCGATTCGACAAGGAGCCTTGGATGAAAAAATACATCGATCTCAACACGAATTTAAGAATGCACGCCGAGAGCGACTTCGAAAAAGATTTCTTCAAACTCATGAACAATTGCGTGTACGGGAAATCTATGGAAAACATTAGGAATAGAACCAACGTTCAACTCGTCATGTCCGAAGAGAAGTCTAGAAAATTAATCGTGAAACCCAATTATCAACATATAATCCCATTCGATGAAAATCTAGTGGCCAGACACATGCAAAAGATGCATCTGAAGTTCGACAAACCCGGCACGCAGTTGATGACGAGGACATAGTGCTGGACATGAACGAATGCTTCCACATGATTAATTATCCCGACGATCGTCTGTCTAAGATTCCAAAAGGCATCAATAAAAAGGTGTTGGGTAAATTCAAAGACAAGAGTGGTGGAAGACAGATCATCGAATTCGTCGGTTTGAAACCAAAATTGTATGCTTATCTCCTCGATGGCGAAGAGATCAAGAGATTAAAGGTGTTCAAGCGTGTGTGATGAATAAAAGCATCGCTTTCAACGAGTATGAAGAATGTCTTTTCGAAGGTCCGAAGGTGTATAAAAAGATGACTGTAATTCAAAGTGAAAAGCATGAGATGTACACCAAAGAAATCAATAAGATTGCATTGATGGCCGACGATGATAAGAGAATTATACGTGAGGATAAAATACACACTTTCGCACTTGGATATCATTCCGTGCAATTTCAACAACAACAAAATTGAGAGGATGATGAATGGAGTACGACTGAAGGCATCGAAATGTCATAAGTTTAAAAAACACTCACGAGTTTATAAATTAAAGAAAAAGAATAGAAAAAAAATAATAAATAAAACAAAAACAAAAAAGAAACAAAACATATTTATGAATAAGAAGAAAATAAAATGCATATTCGTTGAAGGTGTCGTCCTACCCAACAAACCTCTATCTAACATTGATCTGCTGAAAGCGGCAAAAGATTTAAAAATCAAACATTTTCGAGGTGTGTTTTCTAGAGATGATTTAACAAGAAAAAAAGACGATGATTCAGAATGTGGAATTTTAAATCTGGACGACATCAGAGGCGATGGAATGCATTGGGTCACGTGGTTTTTGAACAATAAAACTTATCATTTTGATAGTTACGGAATCTCACCGCTGATAGAAATAAGAAACTATTTATCATCAGTTATTTACAATACCGAATGAGTGCAAGTGCCGGATCGAATGTTCTGCAATCATCTGTGTCTCTACTTTCTCAAGAGATGGTTGGAAGGAGATTACTTTCAGGATATTCTCAATGATTTACATTAAAGGAGAAAGAAAGAAAAATATTGACATAGATATATATAAATAAAAAAACATTGACATAGATATATATATAAATAAAGAATATATAAAAATAAAAATATAAAGTTATAATTAAAATAAAAAAAACAAAATAATATTAAATAATAATAATAATAACAAAACAAAAAAAAAAACAAAAACATGCCAGTTGATAAATTTTGTCTCACTGACGAAGATGAAGGTCCTTCTAGAAAGAAAAGAAGAGTTACATTCGAAGTTGTTGATGGTAGCATTGCCAGATTAGATGAACGATTCATTTGGAGATATGAACCTCCACAAGAACCTTTAAACTTAAACAATAAGAAAATCTACAATCTTCCCAAACCGATCGATTCGTTGGATGCCACGACTAAAAAATACGTCGATAATGGAGACGAAAATTTCTAGCAGACGATGAGAGATAATTACGTGAATAAAGACATGACAGATGATCTCGACTTAAAATTTAAATGAGTGATGAATATAGAGGATTCTAGAGATTCGACTGATGTCATCACTAAAAGATATAGGTGCAATGCTCATGCGAGATTCAGTAAACATCTGAGAGATCACTACGTTCCTAAAGTGATGCAGTCTGAAGTGAATGCGAATTCTAACAAGATAATCACATACCCAATCCCACGATTCCTTATGATGCAGCGACCAAACATTACTTAGACTTGGAACTGAGAAAGAATAACGTCGACGAGTTAGTAATGAAATCGGATCTGGATTGAACAAGATATTTAATCTGTATGCGATCGACAATGATGACGAAGACTCAACGGCAGTCAACAAAGGTTACATTGATTCTGCCCAACTGGATCCTCAATCCTATCTGGAATCTAAAGTCGACGAATTGTATCTGAACAAAAAATCCGTAGGAACCATGGAGGCCGGCATCGACATGGCTGGTTACAATCTATTCGGTATCGACAACGAACCGGAATTTGCTTCCAGCAGAATCAACAGACAGTACTTGGACGAAAATACTGTCTGGAGAAAGGGTGATATCATGGAAGGCAAACTGGACATGGGAGGACACGCACTAACGAATCTGCCGGATCCCACCCACATGTCGGATGCCTGCACTCTGATCTCCTTCATGGAAAAGATAAAATACGCCAGACAATTGATCACCATCTGGGCCGAGGAGAGCGGTGCGTTAGATGCGGAAAAAGATGAATGGTCCCTTGGAAATGGAGGTAACAGACAGCTGCACGATCTGATAGGATATCCCATGCCAGCGGGAGTCGATATCATTCGAATGAGTCTGACTTCTATGGACTTGAGCAATAGAGCAGTTTTCAATCTTGTGGTGAACAGTGTGGAAACTGATAAGAGGTACAGCATCAAAAAGAAGAAAGAACAACACTCGAACACCAACATCTTCAGTACGCCTCTCAAGCTGCAGATGGGGACAGGATTAATTTCAAGACAAAAACCAATAATCTTGAGGCAGCCAGTTCAGTTGTCTCTCTGTTGATCGAACTCGATCCTCTGAACAAACAGTGAAAACAAAACAATTGAAATAATTGCTTTTTTGTGATGTAGGGTAGACAACTCGAAAAAAAAAATGGATTTTGAGAGATTGAATATTCAGTTTCTCAAAATCCAATTTACATTTTTTTTTTTTTGTATTTTCTTCAATAATCATTTAATTTTCCACCATTTGCAATTGCAATTTATAATTTAGCAGATACCGTAGTAGGTTCATCACCCGATCTAGTTTGTTGAGATTGAATCAATATCTGATAATTTTTACATTTTTTACAGATTAAAATTGTATCTTTAATAATTTATTCTTTGAACGATTTTATGAGATTGAATTCTTCCTTTTCGTTCAAATGATAATTATGAAAATCTCGACCATTCCTCCCATCTCAGTTCCACATTCTTCGCGTTCAATTCGAATCCACTCTTTCAAATGTTTCATTTTTATATAGTATGAAAAAAACGATGCTTGTAAACGAATTATTGGGGATTTTAAGGATTTTATAAAACTGTTCATAATAATTTTTTTCTTCTTTTTTTATTTCTTAAATAAATATATAAAAAAAAAAAAATTAAAAAAACAGAAAATTTTTTTTTTTTTCTTCATATTATAGTTATTTTTTTGGGGGGGTATTTTTCTAATTATTATTAATTATTATTTCATTGAACGATGGACATTTTTTGTCCGTCCAATTTGAATTCTAACTCTCTATCTGACAGGACTGGGGCAAAAGCTTCAGTTCTCCTTGGCACATTCTTGTCAAATTGCATCTTGATCTGAATGTCTAAGATGCTACTCTTGAGTCACTCGCTCTGTTTGCTGACGTCGAATACGAACAGGGGATACATCGATTTGTATTTGGTGGGAGTGATGTTAGGATTGCCCATCAGTTTGTCCAGTCGATATTTCTTTCTGAAATCCGCGACGTCAACGTATAGTCTGCAGAAATCGCTTATCGATCGAAAGAGGTGTTGTAATCAATTGCAGGATACCTCGTGGCGTTTAGAAATAACTGCATGTTTCTCAAGTTACAATGATCGAACAATGAAGGATTTTTCTCTTGAGATCTGTCCCTATCGGTTTGAAATGCCACTACAATGAATCGCGGTCTTTCAGAAGCAGATTTCATGGTCAATTTCCAATCGAAGTGATTTCTAGATGTCGGAATACTAGCCATGTTGCACTGTCTCATTCTAAATCCCACCGGTAATTTACTCTTTGATTCTATGATCTTGTAGAGACGTACTTTCTCTGTGACCAAAGGCAACACATGCGGAACGAACCAAGATATCTTGTTCAGATGTACCGTACCCACATCAGTTGTGGCAAACGTCATGATGGCTTCATCATTTCCTTTTCGAATCAATGTCAGATTGTGTTTGAATCCATAGACAATCTTATCATAATCTTCTGCGATTCTGAATATATGTTTAAGAGGTATCCAGAATGAAAACGTTCCTTTGGGTCTCGATGTCTTGACGATGTAGTCGAATCTCAGAGTGGCACCGGTATTGCCTGGACTCATGGCGGTGATGGTGTCTTTCACCCACAATTGATTGAGTCCTATAGATTTCGAAAAATCGTCCAGATATGTCAAGAGTCTGTACATCGTGGTGGCTTGTCCGGAATGTCCGGAATGAAACACAGATCCTATCTCTTGTCCCGAGAACGTGTATTTTATATTACTAAACAGATGCATCATGCCATTATTGGCTAGAGTGACTACGTCGTTGTCCGTATACTTGCTTCTGTCTTCTTTGGTGAGACATCCCTGTATCACTATGTAACTTTCGCTGGGATGATAGATCAGATCTTGAGTCTTGACATTGATTCTTATTTCACTGGCATTGTTCAAATTAGTTCCAGTCACGGGTTCATACTCGTGAACTTCGTAGTCTTCAATGCTTTCATCTCTCAATATATCTTGAGTTATATCTAATATATTCGTCATGTTTTTTTTTTGTTTTTTGTGTTAATTCGTTTGCTTTTTTTATCTTCATCATCTTCTAATGCTTCTATTTTGTAAGTTAAAATATTCTAATGATCTTAAAGATTTCCATAGTCCATCGAGCAGTGTAACCTTTCTCGAAGAGTGACTTATAAAAAGTGATTCCCACTCGATCGCCCACTGCAAATTTCGGTGGTTTGGACTTCTTCTTGATGTTGATCCTTTCGGGATAGAGATTCGTGAAGACGCATTTTTCGTTTCGACGAATGCTAGCTTCTGCAGGCGTCATTTTGATCGATCTGTGTTGCGTGTTGTTGTATTCTTCAACCAATTCGTCTAGGACATTGATATATTTCTTGTCATATTGGCCGTGAAATACTTATACATTTTTTCCTTCATGGTTCTACTCCAACGTTCGATCATGTTAGCTTTCCCTTCGTTTTCTGACTGTTGTAAAATTCCTTTCCCTTGTCCACCCACAATTTATCTGGTTTTCGAGAAGACGATGCAAATATGCTCTTCAGAGCTTCCGCCACGCAAGCTCCCGATTTATTCTTCAGAGGTATCATCCATCTGTATTTCGAAAACGCGTTGATGACCGTCAGTATGTATTTAATGCCCTTGTTCCGTTTCGAATGCGATTTTATGTCTACCAGATCGCCCGACCAGATCTGATCCAAACCCTTCACGAACACCCTTCTGCTTCCAAATTTACATGTGATGGGCTTGTGTAGGTCGTTCGCTAATGCATTCGTTAATAATACATGCTGGGCATTTTTTATGTCCCCATCTGAATCGATGTTTGGTACTGATCACTTTACCGACCAACGAACGTTCGAGTCTCTCTCTCCTTGTGGGATTCAATATATTTTTCAACATTTTCAACATGTCTTTATCACAGATTTGATTACGAGTCTCGACGTCGGGATGTTTAGCGTAACAGAGATCGTAAGCAGCCGAATCCACCCTATTGATGGGTTTGCTCCAAGATTTAGGTGTCACATCTTGATTCAATCTCTTATTTAATTTCGTGCCATGTCCGTGAATTGATGTCCTGGCAGATGCATTTCGATGGGTAGATTATTAATCAATTTATTCATCAGAGCAGCACCGCATTTGACGAATTGTGTCTTGATCAAAGCGCACACTTTACACATTGCGCGAAGCATGGGACTTTTATTTTTCATCAGTACTTTTTTAACGTTAACCATATAGGTAACTCTCTTGCATTTGACGCAATACATTTGTTTGTTTTTTTTTTGTTTGTTTTTTTTTTGTTTTTCGTATATATTTTTTAATTTTTTTTTTTTTTTTAATTTATATATATATATAATAGTTTTTTTTTCTTTTATATATATACATTTTTTTCAATCGATTGCTTCTGGAATCTTTTTGGGATTCAACAATTTACGAAACGATTGTCTCGCTTCTTCCCTACCTTTTTCCATGAGAGAATCCTTCAATTGTTCCTTGATGATCTGATGACTCTTGACTCTTATCTTCACTTTCATGACTTCGTATTTTTGTTTTTAGCCCAATATTTTGGTGTATTCGCCTTCCAAAATTCTACCACCTTTCAATGCCATGGAGATCTTATCTGACACAGTGTCGATCTTTGCATCAGCTAAACTGCTGATGTTTTCATGTTTCTTTGCCTTTACAGATAATTTTTTAGCGAGACATTTTCCGATCGTACTGGCGAATCTGGCAGTCAAATCCAATCCTCCTACAGCCAATAAGACTGGAAGAGCAATGATGGCGGTCGACAATAGACTTATTCCAGCAACGTTCAAACCCATAGAGATCGCGATGAGAGTCAAATCCACACCACTTACGAATTTCTCAAATCTCGAATATTTCTTGTTGAGCGAACAATGAGAATCTCTCTCTTGCATCAGAAACGATTGAATTCTATTGATTTGTTCGATTCAATACTTCTGTCCCACATCATTGCTACTTTCTGGTGGTGGTAGAAGAGGTGCCGTGGGCTAGTCATCCAGTTTCTCTAACGATGGATATATTTTTTTCCTTCGAAGTTCCATTTTCATTTTATTTTATTTATTTGTATCTGTTATTATTTTTTTGTGTATTTTTTTTTCACCCCTTATTTAATTAACGAAAAAATTATTTTAGTGGTGGGGGTGGTGATCTCCCATATTACAACAAATATTCCAAAACGCATCCCCTGTTTTCGGTGGTGAGACATCGATGTGCTAACTTCAACTCTTCCGATCTTGTGGGCACGGGTTCTCTGATGCAAGACATGAATTGCTTCCAACATTCAATCACATTGTCGTATCATATGCATTCCAATGTGGACATGAAATACGTGGTGACGATGTCTTCCCATTCCATCATGAGACACAAATGATTAATGTGATTAAATTCTCTCTCCTCCCGACAGCCGGCACATCTTTTGTGCAAGATGCAAGGAAGTTGTTCATTCACGCAGATCATGTAAGCTCTACACAATGCCCTTCAAAGAATCCAAGCTCTCGATTCTAAGGAATCGTTCGTTTTACTCATAATTATATGTATACAAAAAAAAAAGTTTTTCTAAGTCCTAAAAAAATAAGTTTTTATAATTTTTTTTTTTGATTTCTTATTATTTTTTTCTATTATTTATTTTTCTTTCTTTCTATATAGTACACTTTCTATTCATCTCATCATCAAACGAATGAATGAATTCTTTTTGTTTATTATGATTGCGTGTATTTTATTCATTATATTTTTTCAAAAGAAGGATTTTATGCTTTTCATATTCCAATAAATCATTTTTTCATCGTCGTTGTCGTCATCATTAGAAAGATACGGGAAATAAAGCATAATAATTTCTATCCTTTTAGCAAATTCAATCCACGATCTATTTGACGTGAATGAGTGTAATCTGCAAATATATTTAACACATTGATGAATGGATTTTTTTTCAATATTTTCATCACCACTACAATGATCGAATACATTAATTACGTTTTTCGCGCAAATAAACATGTAATAAATTTCCCCATAATTGTAACATTCTGCAAGTTTCAATTTGTATTTTAAACAATATAGGATATCTATAATCACGTGACAATTTTGATAATAGAACGCATTTTTTTCATTCAAACACATTTCAATATTTTCGAAATAGCTTCGATTTTGAGATATGATTAACAATATTAACAAACTCAATGTTATGCACATGTTTAAACATGTGTCATATTCGATTTGTTCTGATTGAATTCTTTCTAATGCATACTCATGTAAATGTTTAGAAAAAGCTAAAAGCTTTTCGTAAAATGAACGTTGTTTTGATAACAAAAACGGTTTTGTTAACACATCTTTTAAAAGATGTTTTTTTTTCTCTCCTTTTGTTTCATTTTTTTTTTATTTCTTACATATATATAAAAAAATGAAAAAAAAAAACATTTTTTTTTTTTCAAATTATATTTAATATTTTTTTATTTACTTGATATTTTTTTATAATAACATACCGAAAATGGATTGTTTCTTAAATAGCGAATTCTGACCGAACAACAAACCTTCACCGATCAGTTCCACATTCTCACCAGTCTTCAGATAGAGACCATCCCTGCAGAAATCATTACCACCTTTTCTCGTGGGTCCTAGATACAATCCTTTACCTTTGACCTCTACGTGACACACGGCTCCTCCCTTCTTCAAAAACAGATTGTTTCCCCTCTTCTTCAAAAACAGTCCTCCACCCATTAATTTGTTGAATCCCAAACTAGCGAATAATGTATGCATCATGCACTCTCGAAGCAATCTGTATTCCGGTTAAAAGAGACTCTTGTCGAAAACGAATAATGTGTCATAGTCCAACCAGCTGGGTCGCGACAACAGATTCATCAAGAGTTTGGTCCTTCCACAATTCGATTTTCCCATTATCAGACCTCTTATGTTCTTGGGAAAGAACTCATCGATCAACCTCTTGGTCATCACGCCATTGCAAGACATTTCTTCGATATTCCTTTTTATTTTTCTCGTGTTTTTTTTTTACTATGTTTTGAATCATGTTTTTTTTTCTATTCTTTTTCATTTTCAATTTCTATTTTATATATATATATATAATAAAAAAATTGTTTTATTTATAAATCACTTTAAATCCCAATCCTTTCGTCATTTTAGCCAAGCCCTGTATTGGCATAACGTCATCATAGCATTCTTTCTCGATGGTTTGGCAGGTGGTTGTGATAGAGGTATCAATTTATTAATCTACGCGTCGGCTCCTCTCTTACTGGCTTCCGAAGCTATTCTACCAATCGCCATCTTCTTTCCGATTTGAGATCGCTCGATGCAATCTGTTTCATGGCCTCGCCAGTGAATTTACGAGTTAAGAATCGCATTATCGAATCGACGATGCCCAATCTGCCATAGACGTAAGATCTAGCATATACCCTATTATTTATCACTAACATTTGTTTTTTTTGAGAATTCGGTTTTGTTTTTTTAATTATTTTTTGTGAATATATATTTTTTTTATTTACTTAATTTTTTTTTTCTCCCTTCTCTTACTATTTTATCATTTCAAACCATTCATCAACTTTTGATAATCCTTCTGAGTCAAGAACTTCTGCCTCAACAATTCGTCACACACGCTCACTATCTTGTTATTTACTCCAGTGTGACCAGCCTCTCTGCTAGCCAACAACAATCTCAATCTCTCTGACAGGGCACGGAGATCACACGGAAGAAATATCGTGTCGGTCGTCATTCCCTTTCCAGTCATCGATTTCATGAAATACTCATTCGCCTTCTATATGGGTTCCACCATCTACTTCCACTTGTAACCTCTCATATCTTTCGAAGTTATCTCTCTGGGGTCGTTGTTTTTCTTCATGGCGTGAGTCTGAACCAGAATGTCTCTGTAATTATTCAAATCCTCATGAGTGTAATCGCCATGTCTCTTGTGAGAGAGCAGGGAATCCAATCCGACAGTCAATTCGTACCTGTTCGGACCGAATATCAAATAGTCATCTTCATCAAGCCATCCTCCTCCCATATCACCCACAAACTTGTTTTTTGTCTTCTTGACGAACTCCGTAAATCGCATCTTTTTCTCTACCATCGTCAGATCTGATGCTGCTAATGACGCTACTCGCATCGGTCTCGACGTTCTCTGGAGTGTATTCAGACAAACTTCTCGGCGTAACACTACCAACGCTATTCGGATTGGTTTCGAATCTCTCAGGAGTTTTCGGCACAGAACTACAGGGAATAGAACCCGTCTTCGGAGAACCTTCTCTTATGGGTGTCAGTTCCTCGACGATCTCTTTCCTTACTCTTTCCTGAACCTCAGTGACAGTTCTGAACAACTTGGTCGCCTCTCATCTCAGTCCCATCTCTCCCAATCATCTGGCCCTGTCCTGCGCCTGAATGTTCTCCTTGCTCCGTATCAATTCACGAACCTGCTCGTCCCTTCACTTACAATCTCTTATGTGTAGAAATATTGGTTTTTTTTATTTATTTTATTTTATTTTTTTTCTTCAATGAAAAACAGTTTTTTTTTATTTATTTTATTTTATTTTTTTTCTTTAATAAAAAACAATTTTTTTTATTTATTTTATTTTATTTTTTTCTTTAATGAAAAACAGTTATATTTTTGTATTTTTTTTTAAATGTTGTTATATATATATATATATATATATATATATGGGGGAGAGAGAGATTTCAAACCCAATTGCAATTTTTTTTAGTCAAAACAAAAAATTGCAGGAGAGTTCCGACACAACAAATAAAATTCCCCGAATGGGTCCGGCGCACCAAAAAAAATCACTGCTCGATTCAGACTCCGTTTTCCCGCGGAAATCCACATTGGATCACTCGTTTTCCATGCACTACGACGAAGTCTTTTTGGAATTTTTGTCAATGGGAATCTCAGTGCTAATCGTGGCTCTGTCACAATCTTGCAAAAATACGCAATATCCAAGTCGAAAAAATTCACCTGAAATGCGAATCCGTGTTACCTCTGCGAAAAGGTGAGTGTTTTCCTGAGGACGGTCATTGTCAAAATCACGAGCGCAACTAAAAGAGAATTTTTAAAAGAGTGAATTTTTTAGAGTTTTTAATAAAAGAAGACTTGGAAAATTCTTCTTAAGGTCATAAACATAACAAACCGTACCCCAAACTTACCTCGCACCTTCAAAGAAAAGAATATGGAAATAACTGACCCCGAAAAAATAGCATAAAAAATCAACTTGTTCTTTGCTGACATCGGACAAAGTGTAAGCAATCAAATTCAGAGTGTTAATTCCGATTTAACGGATTATGTCAAGTTGAATAATGCCGAGTCATTTTTTATCTCACCTACAAATATACAGGAGGTCGTCTTATGTGTAAATGGTATACGGTCAAAGATGAGTAAGGACTGTGACAACATCTCTAACAGGCTGTTAAAAACTATAATATCAGAAATAGCAGAACCATTAACCCACATAATTAATCTTTCATTCTCAACTGGAAATGGTCCTGATAAAATTAAAGTATCAAAAATCCTACCAATCTTTAAGTCTGGTGATCATAAACTTTTTAATAACTGCAGACCAATCAGTATCCTTCCAGCTCTCTCTATGAAATTCTCAAAATGATTATGGACTGAAGACTGTTCAATTTCCTTAACGAAAACAATTTAATATACCGATATCAATTTGGATTCCGCAAGGGACATAGAAAGATTCATCCAATACTGCATCTTATAAATAACTTTACTGAAACGAATGACAGACCAACCATAGAGTGCACATTGTCACTTTACCTTGATTTCTCCAAGGCCTTTGACACGAAAAATCACTCAATTCTGTTAAGGAAACTGCAGTCATATGGGATAAGGGGTGTTGCCAATTCCTGGTTTAAAAACTACTTGTCCGGTCGCTCACAATTCGTCTCATGCAGGAATAAGTCCTCGGATTTCCAGCCTGTTGTCATGGTTGTCCCACAAGGTTCTGTTTTCGGCCCATCCTATTTCTCTTACATATGAATGATATTAGTGAATGGACGCTTCTAAAGATACTGTCATTCGCTGATGATACAACGGCATTCACCTCTAGTAACAATCTAGGCACCTTAATTGGCACTACGAATAATGAAGTGTCAAAAATAAGTGATTGGTGTGCCGCTAACAAACTTCTGAACGCCAGCAGAACTAAATGCATCTTGCTCCATCCACAAGGCTCAACTAATGTTACGGGTAGGCATGTCATTGTAAATAATACAAGCATACCTCTGGTTAGTAACAATCATGACAATAAATTCATAAAATTTCTTGGCATCAATATGGATGAGTATTTGAGTTTCAAACACCACATCTCAGCCGTTTGTTCTCTAAGATATCAATGGCCATTATACAATAATTAGAGCGAAAAAAATACTCCCCCTTAATGCCAGGAAAACCATTTATTACACACCCGTAACTGTATTTGTCTCGATCACATGGATTTTAGGGGCATGCGGTAATTTTAGAATGCTCTAGTGCGATTCGATAAAAAGTACCCTTCGCGTGCACAAGTTCTCTCGATAGACTGGTTCTTAAAGTTTGCAGCGTTCAGTGGAACACAGCCAATGAGAACAATCGGCTATATTTATCTGTCGGAATTACCGATTCTCATTCCAAAATGGTTGATGCACAACTGTGCTAAAACTATTGAAAGTCATGAAAGACACATGATCTCTGCCAAGAAATTGAACAGTGAAACTCAACCTTTGCTCCGTTATTGAAAACCGAGGAAAACTTGATTAATTTTAGAGCAAAAAAGTGCAATTGGGTTCGATATTTCAGCCAGCCACTAGTACAGTTCCCATAAAACTTTGTTACAATGTTGCCCTCACCGCCGCGTGCTGCTGACGAGTCGATACGAGGTCTACTGTGTAATCCTATTCGATTCACACTTCGGCAATGAAGCAGCACGTTTGCCAACGCAAACATACTTTGAAGAGCATGTAAAGTTGAAGTAGTTATCAGGAAGCAAGACTAAATCAATCTTGAAAACTGGTTACCATGAAGGGTAAAACAGATGGCGACACGCCGAAAGCGCCTTGCGATGTTTGGCAGCTAGAACATGCAGTTACTGATTAACGATCACCAATTCCACCCTTACCTACCTCCCCCCCCCCCCCCGCCCCACACTAGCTCAATAAAGAAAATAAATTCGGAAGAATGAAAAGCCTGGTTTTATAAGAAAAACCAGTAGTTTACATTTGTGGAACCAATGTTTTTTTACGTTCTAGTGGGTGTTGCCTATTGGGGCAACTGGTTGATTTTTTTTTTTTTTTTTTGCAGGGGGGTGGGGGGGTAGGGGAAGTAGTATTGCTAAAATATTACTTTTTCTGGAGTTTGTACTGGGGAAATTAAAAAAAGTTACCAGCTACCCACTACTTAAATTCTGAATGGTCTTGAGTAGGGTGGGGAATGAGACCACGAAGAGGGGGAGGGTGGTAAATACATGTGGTCTTATGAATGCAATATATTGTCAATTTTATGAGATGACTTCCATGAAATTCAAAAATCATTATTAGAATATTTAAATATTTAAAGTCAATATGTGTATTTTTAAATGACTAATTAAGAATTATTTGCTAGAATTTCTGTTTTATACAAGGGTATTATTTTTCTTTAATTATCAGCAACAAAACTTAAATTGAATGTCACCTATATGAATTAGCTACATGGGTGTAGTAGATGGGATAGGGAATGCGGCACTTTCATCCCCCATCACCAATAAGCAGCTAATTTAGCAGTTTTCATTGAAAGGGACTAGTATTTTCAGAACAGATTGTTCAGGGGGAGGGGGTATTTTTATAATTTTATATAAATATCATCAACCAAAATAAGTAACAGCTTACTGTGAGAGCACCACTCACTCCCCCCCCCCCCCCCTATTTCTCTTTGAGTCACTGACTAAGACTGTTGGATACTCATTTCGTGCGCTTTCGAGAAAATGCTATCAGGTTATAGATGGGTGTGAGGGGGGGGGGGGTGTAAAAAAGGTGTAGGCCTACAAACTAAATTATTTGTGGAGACAAGACATGACATTTTTTTGCAGTTATCGTGCAATGGGTTCTCCCTTTGTATGCATGCTGTATATGTATTAAATGTGGACAACCTAAAGCCTTTATTTTGTAAGTGCAGCCCATTTCAAACAAAAGTTATCAAGACTTGAGGTAAATAAAAAGAAGGCTAAATTTCAAGTCAGAAACTTTATAAGGCTGAAAAATAAAGTGCTAACTTTCCAAGACTGCAAAGTTCACTCAGAATGGAATCTCAAATTGCCTCAGTTACTCTGAACGATCGAATGAATGCTCCGGAATGTTAATTTATTGCACAAAATGTCTTTTCTCGTCCAATGTGTACTTTTGTTACAGTGCAGAACAGAAATGACCGATGTCCACATGCGATAGGCGATAGCCTAGTGGCAGTAGTGTATGTAAAGTCAAGCCGAGTTCAAACTTCTATTTTAGTTTCACTTTCAGTTTAAAAAGCACGTAATTTAAACAGAGCGGCCAGTTCGCGCCGTATTTAAATTAAAATCCTTGTACATTTTCCATCCTCCAGATTTTATGATGCCTGCACACACACTTTTGAAAACACATTTCAGACCTCATAATTTGTGACGTCTGATATGATGAACTCAATCCTTTGAGGTTTAAATGGCCGGACCTACATTTTTTTGGGAACAAAATGAATCAACAGCGATTCTACAGGTGGCAAGGTCAAAGACTTAAGACTGGTTCTCTGAGAAAATTGCCCGTTTCTCTCTAAAATTCTTTCAACCGTTCAAATCGTCGACTATTTAATTGAATTAGCGATTAATTACAGTGAATTCTTTTTCAGGGTTGGGTGTGTAATAAATACAGAACCACACTTTTGTTTAACTGAGTTAACTATTACTGAACTCGAGCGTGTGGTGCTGGGATAACCACTCGAGCCTACCAGCTCTCGTGGTATCCCTGCGCCACCTGCTCTCGTTCAGTAATCGTTAACCCATTCAAACATAAGTGTGGTTCTGTATATATACTATACCCTGATACATAGCCACTTATTATACGGGATTCAGGTCTGGGGTCATATTCCGGCCACTAAGAGGATCTTCAAACTCCCAACAAATGCAGTTCCCATTGTAGGGAATAAAGGTATAATGCACACACTGACTCGTTATTTAAAGAACTTCAAATTTTGAAATTTGAAGATCTATACATACTGCAAGTTCTCCTCTTTGTGCATGACTGGTACAACAGCAGATTACCACATTGTTTCAATGAGACCTTCAAAATGTATACAAATCCATCGTGTATGGACACAAAGCAATCAGAGAAACTCCAGACTTCTAAACCTAGAACACAATTTTCCGCTAATCTCCCGCTTCACACCTTTCGGAATTTATGAAACAAAGTCACGCTCCCAAAGCAAAGTCCTCCCAGTGCTCAATTTAAGAGAACTCTTGTTGAAGAGTTTCTTGACTCGTACCAATCAACAGTCAACTGTAATAACCCATGGTGTCCTGATTGCTATTAGTAAGAAAAAACAGCCATCGTCATATTTCTAAAACAGCAAACGTCTATAATAGATCCTGTAGTTCCTTTGCCCACGTGAGAATGATAGAAACTATAGCCCTCACCGAATTGTTGCTTATTGTATAAATTATTGCATTAATTATTGGACTAAATAACAAGTCGTATCCCTTGTCTACCTCGTTGTACAGTGGTAGGAACGCTACAAAGGTACCAGTGATAGTTTCCCAACCCGACGAGATTCTATAAATCGCGAATATATGCCGCATGACCTGGCGATGGATTTTCGGCCCATGGGGGTTGGTCTTATCCAACGGTTCGCAGACTGGCGGCTCATAGGCGCTTTCTGTGTTCTATGTTTGAGGGGCTGACCTGCCTCTCGTACATTGGTAGTGTTTCTCTCGCAAACCGTAAACTATCCTCCATAGTAGTTTTCCATAAATAGGTCCCAACACTAAACCTAATGTGCCAACATCACAAACCTTGCTGTCATGGATATTCTTTTCCGCAAAAGGGAATGGCAGGAAGACAGCCTTTTAGGCTTTGCCATTTCCTTGCAGCGTATCCATCTGTAACCTGTCTTATTGTTATATTGTATATTTATACAGTTAAAACTAGAAGTCCTGTCATGAAATGCGCACAAATAGCACGTCGATCTGCGCGTTAATCTACGGGTCATGTCCATAGTAAGGCTATCAAACTCTGTACATATGGCCTGTGCACAAGCAATGATTCAGCCAATGGACCTCCGGGTAACCCGGAGGTCCATTGGCAGAAACATTGCCTGTGTTTGCTATGAGTAACCAGGAGAACCTGTGGGGCTTTGGATGCCATTCGATATGGCAATTGTGCGCAATTCCTACACGCAATTAAGTCTAGATAAGCGCACAGTTCATGACAGGACTTCTAGTTTTAACTGTATGCTGCAAAATACAAATCAATCAATCAATCAATCAATCAATCAATCAATCAATCAATCAATCAATCAATCAATCAATCAATCAATCAATCAATCAATCAATCAATCAATCAATCAATCAATCAATATGCTCTGTATCCGTCTCTTTTTATGATGTCAATGATTGCCGTTTCTGGAGCAGACGTTCTCTGTGTGCCTCTTGGTGTTAAACTCTCGATTAACGGTTCTTCCACGGTAACCATGGCAATAGACTTCCCTGTCTTTATCATATGACTATGACATTTTTACCCTAAATATCACTACTGTTTGACGATGTTTTCCAAACTGTTGTATCACACCGGGTGAGATTTTTCCGGATCAAAAGTCCATATCACACTCTTACGGAAATCAAAAATCCATATCACACTCCCACGGAAATATCCGAGAGTTTCCGTGAATAGTTTTTGTAACTAGGGAAGTCGTTGTTGTTTCGTCTGCCGGGAAGAATCTGGGTATCTAATTTATAACGGCCAGTGAATCGAAGTGAGCACATTATGTTACTATTTGGGTGTCATATTATAAACAAATCATCATAACAGTGTGTTGATCCGTGTCGTCGCATCACGTCTCGTTGAGGTGGCCAGATTTTCGGATCACACTGAATCTGGCCACCTCAACTCGACGTGATACGACGATACGGATCAACACACTGTTATGATGATATCTATTTACTCAACGATGATCAGGACACAAATGATCAACAACAGGAGTTTTGTCCCTCCATATAGCTTTACCAGCTGAAGTTACCAGATAAAGAAACCAGATCAATATCCTTTAACAGGTACTCCAAAAGGTATTGTTCAAAAATCCCCACTAGTCCCCAAACCACCACTGTTATTGATTTATTTATTTATTTACTGGGGTTTAACGACACTTTAGACAGCCAGGGTTACCTCGTGTCGGACACCGTTATGGGTAAAGGAAGCCAGAGAGAACCACTGATCAACTGTCATGCTCCCGAACATACTAACGCCACACAAGCAGGGTTAGCATTGGTTGAAGGCAAGTGCACCACCGAAGTGTAGCACGCCTTTATACACAACGCCACCGTGCCCCCACGCGGCCAATGGGGATGAAGTGACTTGCCGAAGGACACAACGCGGTTGCCGCAGGTGGGATTCGAACAGAGGACCTTTCGGCTTGCAGCCTGCATCCCAACCTACTGAGCCACCGCGCCCCCAAACCACCACTGTCTAGTCCACAAAGTCCAGATGAGGATATGAGTGATGATAGATTATAACTCAGGATTTACTCATGGCTATCACTGCCTCTTATGGCGAAAATGAATTTTTACTGGCACAGGTGGACCACTGAAGAGGTTCCACGGACTATTTATCCTTCGATACCTGGATGCGAATATGAGGGATGATAGATTATACATCTCTGAGTGATTTCCTCGTGGCCTCCATGGCCTCACACGACAAACACGAAAACTGGAATAAGATTAGTAAGCTATGTCAGTATGAGTGTCCAGATGTGGGCATGAGGCATGACAGATTATACCGCTCTGAGGGATTTCCTCGTGCCCCATGGCCTAATGTTATGAAAGACGAACATTTTGGTCTACAATACGTGGGGAGTGGATTGTAACTAAATCACCCGCGGAGTGGAGTTATCACCCAATCTATAATTTTCAAATTCTGTACATATTGGCCAAAAACACAAGTAATGTTTCAGCCAATGGACCTCCGGGTTTAACCCGGAGGTCCATTGGCTGAAACTTTGATTGTGCTGGTTATGCTTTGCAACAAATTTTCAATTATTGCTCTGGTGGAATCTCCACTCTTCGGGTGATTTAGTGATAATACACTCTCCACGTACTGTATGTACCCGGTATAGTGGCAGTGGGTGGGGCGAAGATGAATTCAGAAATCTGCCTGGGTCTACTAAGACTTGATCAAGGGCAAAGGTCGGGACTTAACATACTTTAAGACTAAACATAATGCTATAGGGTGATAGTAGTTAGTAAAGAGCCTGGCAGAGTGTTTGTGGTAATTAGTTACGCCACTCTTATACAACGGAACGACATCTCCACAGTCCTATGGTACTGCGTGCTACTGTTCTAAAGTGGATTCAGCAAGAATCCGAATTAAATAAGTCCGTTTCGGTGATTTTTTGGTCGTTTTTAGTGACAATCCACTCTCCTGATACATTTATGTTCATTTAAGTGCCTTTATCAACTTTGTTGATATGTCATAAATACTATTTAGTTTTAGCTTTTCGTAAATGGGTATTTATACTTTTGTGAGTTGTTACATTCATTTTTATCGTTTAATGTTTAATACCTGTTCTTCACATGTATTTCCGAATAAGTTGAAAGAAATCATGCAGTTCTTCAACTCCTTAAAAGCATCGCAATAGAAAATAATAAACAGAAAAATAAAACAGCACCTTAGCATTGTTCCTGGATTTGTCAAAGGCCTTTCACACCATAAATCACGAAACACTATTACGTAAACTGGAAAAATATGGCATCCGAGGGGTCGCCAATAATTGATTTAGAAGTTACTTGTCCAACAGGTCTCAATATGTTATGTAAGGAGAATACAAATCGGGGAACCACAGGGCTCAATTTTAGACCCTGTTCTTTTTCTTTTATATATAAATGATAATATTATATCTCACGTGACTTCCTTGCATTCTGATTGGCTGAAAGATAATACCCTATTTCGTGTAGTTTGCATCCACAGAACTGACCAGGCACTACACCAGGCACTACACGTTTTCTATTTTTAGCACACTACTATATCAGTTTTCTGTTCATACTGGGCGAATAAAACTGATCAGGCTAAATTTAAAAATCGATTCACAGAGGCACAACATCCACAAAACGACCCGGAAAGAAAGCATTGTGGAAAAATTATTGCTTTTCCATTGTTGAAGTCACATTTTTCGAGGCGTTCATTTTATTCCTTGAAAAGATGATCCATATCTCGTTTCGAAGAGAATGATCCATACCTGGGTCCAACTTTCAAGAGAACGCGTCCGGATATGAAAAATCATTTGTTTCGCTGCTCATATTATTTCGCTATTTAATTATATGTTTTGGGCAGTAAACTATATGGGCGTAGTCAACTCCAAGCCATGCACTATTCCTAGTGGGCTGCACATGAGACTACTGATAATGAAGAAAATGGCTTTTCCTTGGATTCATGTGTCTAATGTTATTCCCAGAGCGGAACCAGAGTAGGTCTGCTAGTAGTATGTAATGTGGTTTTGGGGGCAATATTAGCCGGACCTCGGTGCCGGACCTCGGAAGTGACGTCATGTCACGTGACCTAGTGGCGCCATGTTTGATTGTCATGGTAACCCGCGTGAGCGGCCATATTGTGACTTCATCTCCATAGTGATACGTGTTGTTAGTACGCATGCGCAGCGCGTGTTGTTAAGGTGATACGTATTTCCGTCGTCCATTTTGTATACTGGAGCCCGACATCTTGGTTTCTATGGTAGCACGTGATTGCTATGTTACCCAATTTTTCTGCAATAGGACGGGGTATGTTTGAAGGGTATGTTCGATTGAATCGGAGTAAATCTAATTACCACAAACAACCCGACAATCTCTCCAAATCTCCAAAATTCACTCAAGTTTTAATATTTCGAATTTTTTCAGAATCCTCTGCTTCTATATATATATATAATAGTTTACGTCTACCTAGACATGTTTCTTTGATACTGAAATGAGGCTAAGAGTCGTAGCAAATTATACCTCATTGAGGGATTTTAAATGGTCCTCATAACCTCAAAATTCAATGAGGCCATGAGTCATAATATATGAGGACTCAATGAGGGCTTTTACATATCCCCCATGGCCTCATACGACAAAAAAGGGATTCCATGGCCACGGGTGTTTCCCCAAAAATGGGATTCCATGGGATATGGCCATTGGATATAGAGGCGATGAGAATCGGAGGTAACTTCGTTGTAATGAGGGGAGATAACTCTGCATACAGATTATGGTAAATCGAGCAATCTGATTGGTTAGCAATAATCTATATAAATGATCTAGATAAATGAAACAACAAGAGTACTTGGAATAGAACTAACAAGAATGGATCAGAAAAGCTAAATATAGTAACAATAAGCAAAGTTGTTCCAGTTAATAGCCTCTTCTACGCTACTGGAGTATTCTCCAGTGCAAAGGAACGTGCCTAGGTAGACGTAAACTATTACATATATAGATAGAAGCAGAGAATTCTGAAAGAATTTGAAATAGTAAAACTTGGGTGGATTTTGGTGATTTGGAGGGATTGTCGGGTTGTTTGTGGTAATTAGTTTTACTATGATTCAATCGAACTTACTCTCCGAACATACCCCGTCCTATTGCAGAAAAAATGGGTAACATAGCAATCACGTGCTACCATAGAAACCAAGATGGCGGCCTCCAGTATACAAAATGGACGACGGAAACACGTATCACCCTAACAACACGCGCTGCGTATGCGTACTAACAACACGCATCACTATAGAGATGACGTCACAACATGGCCGCTCACGCGGGTTACCATGACAACCAAACATGGCGCCACTAGGTCACGTGACATGACGTCACTTCCGAGGTCCGGAACCGAGGTCCGGCCAATATTGCCCCAAAACCACATTACATACTACTTCTGCTGAAAGTTGCATATTTGTTCTCAGCTACTTTCAACGAGCTTCTGTCGCCTCTGCTCTTCACAGGTACGGAATTATAGCATGGGCGGATCCAGGGACGAAAATGCAGCCGGCGTCCCCGACCCTACTTTTTATAATTAAAATTGATTTCACGTGCCAAGAGACCACGGGGCACGCTATTTTCCATTACAACACATGGATATCCACTGCAGCAAACAGGTTTAGCTCAGGTACAAGTCTCCTGTAAGTCGTCATAAGCTGGCTTCCCTTTTACGAAATTTGAATGAGCCTACATAAAATTGGGGAAATATTTTGGTTGGAAAGCATAGAGAGCATGTGCAAAGACGCCACGGGAGAGCTACACTGACCTTTCATTGACTATTCCACCCTTCCGAAGAGAATGAGACCCCCCCCCCCCCCCACACACACACGCACACACACATTCTCGGCGCTACGAAAGCCGGGCGGTGCTTCGTATGTATTCTGTCGCATGATTGAAATCCGGTCGACCTCTGGATGACCTCATCCAAGAGTTTTGGATACGATACTGTATAAAATTGCTAACATTTCATTTCTACCTTTCCTAAGCAGTGACAGCGCAACTAGGGGAGCAAAGTGGGGCAGGTGTCCCCCCCCCCCCACCCTCCCTCTTTTCAGCAGACATTTTACACGGTTACACAATGAGTTAAAAATATGCAAAGGTGTTAATAAACAGGAACTCCTGTAATATATTATCTGGAACTTCAAACAAATTTAGTTGCATCTGTCCAAGGAATCCCGTTTCTTCTACTTCAATCATATTCCAACACGAAGGCAAGGACGATGATAGAAGTAGAAGAAATAGTCCACCGAACTGTTTATCACGCCAAGCTCATCGAACCAAGAGACTAGCCGACATACGGTTGTAACCTTTTTTTCTGCCGTGTCTGTGACCGAGTGATCATCGGGATAATTTTAAAGAGATTTTCGGTAATAAAAAGTTCAACTCACCTCCAAGAGGAACACAAAAAGCCTTTGCCGCCCCCAGCGACAGGAAAAAGAAAGTTGATGCAAGTGGATATAAGTTGCTGTTAACAATTTCGTACAGCAGAAGAAATGGATAACCAGTCATCGATCCAACGAGTGCTCCCAAAACAGCAGTTACAGACATCAAACTCCAGTACGTTGACAGGAAAGGAACAGCTGTCAGACAAGCGCCAAAGCATAGCAGAATACATGATAAATGATAAATAGCGTGCCACCTCTTAATCTGATGTATAATCCCATTGGTAAGTTTTCCAACGAGAGATCCAAACCCAAATATGGACGCAAACAATGCACCCGTTTGTCTTGTAAACCCAACACTTTCTGCGTTGTCTACAAGGAATACCGTGAAAGCAAGCGCTAACGAGAGACAAAAGAAATCCGTCACTATCAGCATAACAAACGTCGAGTTTCTGAACAGAAATAATATCTCGTCAGAACATGTTTTTCTTTCTTCACCACCAGTTGCTGAATGCCTGTAACAGTAAAACGAGTTCATGTTTTAAATTTCAGTTCTTATTTATTATTTAACGGCATTACCCCCAAATAACAGAATGTAAAAGAAACGAGCAAGTATTTAGAGGCTATTACTGGGTTAGTTTCATATCGGCCGTTATATCAGTCCGAGAAAATTTCTTATCAGTCTGAGACCAATGGTCGAAGGCTGATGTGAAGTACCCGAGGGGGGATATCTCGGTTGACATGAAACTAACCAAGTCATAACCTCTTTATTTATTAAACCCAAACCAATAATTACAAAATGTTCCCACATCTGTTATGTCACAAAATTAGGTTTTATCGGCGCTTCGGCAGTGGGCATGTCGGTTATCTTGCTGAATTTATTGATGTGGGCGTCAGTTATCGTGCTGGACTTATTGATTGTTGATTGTTTGTGTGGCCAATTCAGGTGAGTCGTGTGGGCATTGTTTGCCGAGGATGCAATTTGTTGTCGTGTTTTTCGTGCAAATCTCCTGGAGTGATATATAAAGGAATCTTATAGGGATGTTGGGGTACGTTCAATGGGAGAGTTGTGATGGTCTGGGGCTGATAAACAATGTAACCTGATACGAAAGTATGTTTATGAAATGATTTATGGGTGAACTCCGCAAGGTGATAAATGACAGCTGTGTGATATGAAACCTACGAGAAAGCATATTCAACAAAATACGGGTACACAATCTATGTGAGTAGAAACTGTCATATTTATTAACAATTGTTTAAAAGTCGGCGAATAGTAGAACCAGTGATCGTTTGGAAAACTCGGAATGACACGATACAGGTGTGCGGCTGTTGACCACAAACATTCCAGATATTGAAATTTGACTGTTGTATTTGTATGCACCATTGGTAAGCTGGTATAACCGGACAATGTCACAGCAATTAATTACTGCAAGTCAAAGGATGTGCAGAGTGGAAATATGGTAAAGTAGCGACGCAATAATAAAGTACTGTTTCTTTTATCTTCGTTCGTGAAATTATTAAGTGCCTTAAGGCCAAGTGTAACAGAACAGTTTGTCGCCAACTTAGTACGATATTCATCATCATCCAGTGATTTATTGGAGGTTCAACACGTATTCAAAGAATTCGAACTCGTTTGATGTGCTCAGTTGTACTTCAATGCCACATTGACTTTCGTTGTGAGAGTGTCGACACTTTGGAAATCCGATGCATCGGTTCGCGAAGTCATAGTGTGTATACATAAGCATACAGAAACTCTAAATAACGAGCACGCCGTAAGTATATGTACACATGTATCGGCAAAATGACAATTACGATCTTGGGTAGTTTGTGTGGGTTACAATAGCTTTGGGCGGTGGTATATATTAAGGGTACAGTTAATGGGAACCTTGTGGGTTTCTGGTCCATCTCATGGTAAAATTGACGTGTGAGGTCAAATATTTGTGTGTAATATGTGTATTCGTACAGTCTAATTGGTGAAGTCCTGCTTGGTGGGCAGTCGAGCATTCATGTAACACGATTGTCAGATATGCTGTAATCCTAACCTGTGTGGTTGGTTGGATTTGTTCGATTCCTTATTAGTCGTAGACTGTGTGTTTAAGCTGTGATCTGTGTGGTCGGGCTAGATTAATGGAATTATATTGATGGAATATTTCTGGTGGTCGGACATTGCTGTGTGATTGCTGTCTTGCATTGAGTACTTAGTAATACTGATGCATGTTGTTGTTTTGAAATTAGACTCAGTTTTCAATGGCAAAGTGAGATTGCTTTTCTTGGATGGATAGAATTGACGTACGGCCTCGATTGGGTGAGAATATTTGACTGTGATAGATAATGCCCTAAATATATGTAAGTGGGCCCTGTTTAGCACCTGGGTAATCGACTGTTCTCAAATCGTCCTTTTGTAAATATTTCATCTAAAATTGTAAATAAATTTTTCAACATGTACCAGTTCTTATTTTACCGGATGCAAAACGAACCCCATCACATGTAGTTTGTGACATGTTACAATCCCTTTTTCACAAAATCCGACATTTCCTCATCTCTTAGTTTAGCTATGCGAACGTCTCGACTTTCCCACTGGAGAAGCCGCGACGTTCGGATAGTTGAACTGTCTGTTCTCCAACTTAGACCAATATCCGCTTACGACTCTGTGTCAAAGTTAGAGTTGAATTTTCTGTATAACTCTCGTCCTTTTTCTCTTCGTCCACCTCCTCATTATTTATTGCCATCTTTAACCCTTTACCCAACCTGAAAAGCAGACGACACTTGCAAAAATAATTCTTGAATAACTATTTTTTTTCATTTTTTTGTCTCAAAAACATAGGTTATGACCCCGCGTTGGAACGAGCTCGTCCTGCAGATGATAACTATTTTAATGTCAAATAAAAGTATTTCTGGTTGATATAATTGAACTTTTAATTGACAAATTGAACAAAAACAATTTGAGGATGGTGTATATAAAATAACAGTTATGGATTTTTGTGGTGGTAAATATGATATGATATTAACCTAACGCCTCGGTCAATATTAGTTTTTTAGGTTCATGTCACATCATATTCACCACTACAAAAGTCCATAATTGTATAATCAACTACCTTTGATTCAGAATAATTTGATGTACAGTACGTGGGGAGTGGATGGCGACTAAATCACCCGCGGAGTGGATGTATCATCCAAAGTATCACTTTCAAATTCTGTACATATGGAAATAAACACAAGCAATGTTTCAGCCAAGGGACCTCCGGGTTTAACCCGGAGGTCCCTTGGCTGAAACTTTGCTTGTGCTAGTTATGCTTTGCAACAAACTGGCAATTATTGCTTGGACGGAATCTCCACTCTGCGGGTGATTTAATGATAATACACTCTCCACGTACTGTACAAGCAGGTTGTTACAAAGATCTCATCATGTAAGAGCGCTGTTGTGGGTATCATTTGTTTTGTACCATAGATACTGAAGAAACAGTAGAATAACCCCCTTGATATTTTTTAACTTGCAGTTTTCAACAGTATCATATTTAGTGTGTCTTGGCACCGCATATATTTAATGTTTTCCACAACAAGGAACCATCGGGAAGCCATTCCTTATACAAAAAAACACAAATACATGACGAAGCGACGGGAATCGTAAATCCTCACCAAACATCGCGTGATTGTCTACATAATGTGAAACGAAGGTTGGATGATAAGAATCCGGTGAACTCAGCGTTCCAGTCTCGATATTTATTTTATTCTTAACTTAAACTTATGACCATATCTGGTAAATACTACTGGACAAAAAACACAAGCAATGTTTCAGCCAGTGGACCTCCGGGTTTAACCCGGAGGTCCATTGGCTGGAACTTTGCTTGTGCTTGTTATGCTTTGCAACAAATCTGCAATTATGACTTAGGTAGAATCTCCACTCTGCGGGTGATTTAATGATAATACACTCTCCACGTACTTTAATCAACCAATAGTGTCAATGCTCGGGTATGTCAAAAACTTACAAAACTAACAAATCAGACCCTGCGAATCCGAATTTCTACCCTCGAATCGAGTCTCGAGAAAGGAATGTCGACAACGACGTCGAATCCGAATCGAATCGGATACAGCGTAAAATAAGTTTCGGGAAATCATTTGTTTTTTTATCAAAGTAACATATATATGCTTGCGGCTTTTGCGTGCCGCATTAGCATGAGTATCCAAGTTACATTGCTACAACAGACTTATAAACTAAGTGTGGTATTCCCACTATCCACTTTATAAGTACTGCCGTGACAATATAAATTGTAAGGCAGGCAAGCATGTCGATAAGCCGATTATATCGAAAACGCAACAAGCAACTATTCTTTTATTTACAATCGTCCCTTCGTGAAAAAATCAGTTACCCGATTAGAAAATATACAAATCAGAAAGTCGATTCGATGTCAACCCCGTACCAGGGAAGAGTTATTATAAAACATTTGCAATTGTATTTTCTAGTTATTACTTTAGAAGGGTTGAAATGAACCATTAACATTTTCAAAGATATGGGCAATTTGCCAGTTGGCAAATTGCCATATCTTTTAAATGCTAATGATTAATTTTAGTCAATTATATTAATAAGCAGTAATACAATTATAGAAAATGCAATTGTAAAAGTTTTATAATATTTGTTACAGGCCATCAATGTTTATATAGAATCGAATCTTTGGAGCTTCAGAGAACCCAAATGCAAAAGTAATCTTTACCTTGAACGCACGAATGACCATAAACACATTCCAAAGGTACAAGCTTGAAAGTAGAGTCCGCCAATAATTAACATCGTTCCACTGTAGAAATAAGTGTCCATCAGATATTTTAAAGACAATCCTCCTATAGACTGGCCTAAACTCATGCCAAATGATGCCGTTGAAGTTAAAATATGTCGCCTTTTCCCACTGACGAGAAAAAGTGGTGCAAAAAAGCAAGACATAAGTATCATTGATGAACCCATACCTGCAAAAAAAAAAAAAAATTCATTTGAAGAATAAATATGTTTCATCAGATGACGCAATCCAGCATTGTTTGATATCAAGCCTGTATGGGAACTGTCATTACAAATTATGGACAGCAACGTCTCGGCGGAGTACACATCATCAGTATAACTGTGTGTTTCAGCTTCATTCATCATCATTGTAAGGCGATGTAATATGTTAAAGATTGCCGAACCGATATCAAGATGAAAAATAGCAATAAATGTTGGTGCAAGGAAACTTGCACATACATACCAGCAATCACAGTCTCTAGCATGCACTCACCTCCAGTAACAAGGAAACATGTTCACCCAAAAGCATCATCTGCAACATTTTACGGGATGCTTTTCATGTAAGACGCACGAAATGTAAATAACATACAAATATAGATATATATCCAGTATTTTTTTACCTTTTTCTTTCTACTTTTACTTCGGTTTCTTTTCATTTCGGGTTGTATTACACACCCGTTTAGTCAGAATTTGGCTTACGGGAAATAAAAAGTAGAAAGCAAAAGGTAACAAATACTGTTAGGCAAGTTTTGAAAAGTGTTCTAGTAAGTGCTAACTCCCGGTAAAACCCGCTATTAATATACCCTTCGGAAATTAAAAGGAACTAGAATTTTGAAACGTCAAGATACTTCCATGTGTTACATGAAAGTGTGATAACTAGAAGATTTTATTTAAAAAAAATTGCAGATCGACGCCTTAAAATGCACCAATTAGCCCGTTAGGAGGAAATGTTAGTGTTTGATCTTTTTCTAGCTGGTGCGAAATTTATTCCTCACAGGTAAAAAAACAACTGCAGTCCGTCGCCTTAAAATGCACCATGTAGCCTGTTAGGAGGAAATTTTAGAGTTTGGTCTTTTTCTAGCTGGTGCAAAACGGCCATTTACAACCGGACCCGAGTCCAACTCGTGGGGACGTTTTGACCAACTCTTGGGGACGTTTTGACCAATTGTTGGGGACGTTTTGACCAACTCTTGGGGACGTTTTGACCAATTGTTGGGGACGTTTTGACCAACTCTTGGGGACGTTTTGACCAAAAAAATTAGGAGACGTTTTGGTTTGGGGACGTTTTGACCAGCACCCGGACCCGAGACCGATATTCGAGAATTGACAATATTACTGAATTGTTAGAATTGTTTTCTGTGTTGATTAGTAATTGTCTACAAGTTAAAACTAGAAGTCCTGTCAAGAACTGCGCGCTTATCTGAGATTAATTGCGCGTAAGAATTGCACGCAATTGCCATATCGAATAGCATCCAAAGCATGGCCGATTCTCCTGGTTACTCATAGCAAGCACATGCAATGTTTCTGCCAATGGACCTCCGGGTTACCCGGAGGTCCATTGGCTGAAACATTGCTTGTGCACAGACCATATGTACAGAATTTGATAGCCTTACTATGGCCATAAAGCGTAGATTAACGCGCAGATGGACATTCTAATTGTGAGCATTTCATGACAGGACTTCTAGTTTTAACTGTACAAGTAGGTTTGTTTAACGTGAATTTATCAGCGATTAGAGCACGGAGCCGACCGACTCTTAACCATTCAAATTACGGGTTCAGTAAGAATAACGAGGTCGAATTTGACTGATTAATTACAATAAGGAATATATATAGCAAAAGAAAATTGCTTCTACGAATCAATGTTATCACGTCTCTCTATGGAAAGGTTAGATTCTCGTGTTGTGGTGAGGAAAACGTACAGAGAATTTTGACTAGATCGTAACGTAGTTTGATCTGGTTGAAATCTCTGCCCGCTTTTGTAATCACTCTATTATAAAGATAATAGTTCGTCCCCCGAGTTCCAATGTGTTCTATGTGCCAGTAGGCAGCCAGTAGGCAGCCAGTAGGCAGGCAGCCAGTAGGCAACCAGTAGGCACATAGAACACATTGGAACTCAAAGGACGAGTTTAGACCTAACAACTCATTTCATGAAGTAGCTATATCCGACACCGAAATAGGTATTGTAAGAAAAAAGATCATGCTCTTAGAATACTAACCTGAAATGCCTGTCAATACGACAACAGCTGTGAAGTGTGGAGTAAACGATGCCGCTACGAAACTGATACATGTTATACACCCACCGATTAACGTTCCAATACCAGGGCCAACCTTGCGAATAATCTGTGAAATGACTAATCCTACAATAAAATATTAAGAAGAAGGACAGAAATCATGGAAATGACAATACAAAAAGCGAGAAATACGCAAGACAAAGTAAAAATGATTATGGTTATCAGTCCGTCTCTGTGATTAGGTAATGTAACTACAACTTTACAAGATTGACGATTCAACAGGAAGTGTATAAATGATTTACTCTGATTGGTTTGCACACTTCCAATCGTGAGTGTCAGTTTCTTCATCCACCATTAGCAATCACGCTGCGAGGTACTTCTTCCTTTTGGCTGAGCTTGACCCTGGCCCGGCCATGTCATATGTACGAAATTGTTATTCTTTCGACACTCGCATATGTTCTTACTACATCGATCTCAGTACAGAAACAAACACATACATGCAAGAACGCGTGATTGGTTACGGGTAGGCAGAAACTGCGTGCTGCATAAAATCTGTTCATGCGCGCCCCGAACAGATACTAGCTTCGTGGTCGCTGGGTGCCACTCGTAGCTTGACTCCTTAAACTCATTAAACACACAACTATATCACAGCAACTCGCGTACAAATCGATAACACAAATGTAGAACAGTGACTAACGCAACTATGGACTATCTGTTCATCGCAGTCCCCAAGAACAGATGCCCGCAACGTTGCTGCCGGGTGAAGCCCATTATTTGACACTACTCGAACTAACTCCTAAATTCACCTAATCCACAAATATACTGATTATTTCAACTGTTTTATGGGGAAGGGGGAAGTTTCTAACACGGCAGTTCAACCTACCTGAAGCAATGGGATGGCCGCGGTCATTCCAAAATTCTACAGGGTTTTCTCCAATCCGTTTTGTAACCGCTATGGACACAGTGTCGACGCCACAACCTGCTAGATTTCTTGCCGGGTTTCTTCTTCTCCCTAGTCAAGTCAGGATTTCCCCTTTGACTTATCCCGTCCAGGCGAAATCCAAATACCCTTCTGATGCTCAGCCTACACCAGTGGACGCTTCCAGCCATCTGGAAATATCGACTGGTCTATGGGGCAACCTTTGTCAGCATATGGGCCACATTACCTACTCTCTAGTTTGCTGGATGTGTACCAAGTGGCGGACGGGTCTCATCGAGCCTGATGGAGCCTGATGCAGACTATACTTGCCAATGAGGGTTGCTATCAGACGCATTCAGATTACCAGAATGGCAGACTATACTTGCCTAAAGACCAACAAAGACACCCACCCCCACCCCCCACCCCCCGAAATTACCATCCAATTGAAACTGACGGGGGCAGTCTATACTTGCCAATGAAGCCAGCAACTAGTTCAGAGCAACAGAACGTTAATGGCAGACTCTACATACCTGAAGAATCTACTAGGAAACAACTACTACAGAATGCCCGGCGTGGCGCCCGGCTGGGTTCTGGTGGTTTTGCTGACTCCGTTGCTTCTCCTTTGCGACTGCTGGGTGATGTGAAGAATTATCATTATACTGATCAAGAAGTCGCAACTGATTAGTTTTCTTCACACCATCCCTGTGCGCCTTTAGCGCGATAAAATCTTCGGTTTGCTTGTTCTTAATTTTTGTTGCCACGGAATTACAAGACTACTTCTGTTTTGTTCCCGGAATATTATAATCCCTGATGGGTACGGGTGTGGGATGGGAAAATCTCACCCGAGGGCAAGATAATTGGGCCAGACACGAGGCTTGCCGAGTGTCTGGACCAAATATATTGACCCGAGTTTGAGTTTATTCCACCCCACACCCGTACCCATCAGGGGTTGTTTTTCTCTCCCAACATATAGCGGTTACGTTAGCCAGAGTTAATCGGCGGTCACGTGATGATATAATAAACTTATTTGGTATTCGTTATGACACCATCGGAAAGAGCATCAAAAAGTTATGTATATACCAAAGGTATATACCACGAAATCGATTAGGAACGGCGGCAGCTTGAGGGTTGAAGAGTTTTAGAGCATCGAACTTTGATCACACTGCATTCCGATGATGTCAATATGAATTAGTTGGTAGCAAGAAACTGATACGATATGCATAACGTCATAATAACGTTATAAATGTATAACGTCACGTGGGTGGGGTGGGATACATCTGTCTCTCCCTGCTATCTCACCAGGGACACACGTATGTTACACATGCAGTGGGGGGAGAAATACTCATCTCACAAACCAAGGTGCGGGTTTCTGTTTAATTGTGAGATTTAGGGGGTTATCGCTTATCTTCCACATTCCACGTGTACGTATTCATTTGCTGCATAATGTTTGTCGAATATTCGAGAAATCTTCACAAAAAAGATATAAATGTAAAACTGAGAGAACAAAACATTCCCACTGAGTGTAGTTACATTGAGGTATAACAGAACTAAATCAATGAACGAGCTTTACTCGGGTGATGTAGTCTCCAAAACTAGCCAGCATTGATAATAATCCATTGTTTTGTTAACTGTTTGAAGCATTTCATTCAATTGTTCCTTCATCGCTAACTAATCCAGGCAGAAAAAAGCGATTAACTACTTCCTTAGACATTTATTGATAAAATAAACACTCTTCGTTATGATGGTCTATAGACAATATCTACAAAAGACTGAAAAGACTGTTTAGAATTCTTGACTTTGAAGACATTTAAACGAGAATTAGCTCGTTTACTTTAATTTTGACAAATACATATGTCTTTTGAAATTCTCACTGCTATTCAAATTTAATACCTATGAAGGTGCATTACCTCGTCGTGCTATTCGAGCTTGCACTGAAACATTGCATAACACTGCAACTGCACTCTAAAGTCAGTTGGGTTATAAATCAACCAAATCAGCTGGGTTGAGTGAATATTAACCCAACTGGGTTCGTATTCACCCCACCCAGTTGATTTGGATTAGTTTTTAACCTAACTGATATTAGAGTGTACTCTCCCTCTGTCTGTCCTCTGTATCTCTCTCTCTCTCTCTCTCTCTCTCTCTCTCTCTCTCTCCGAGAAGGGGGTTTTGTCTAAAAGGCTTTCGGAGATTGATTTGTATTAATAATTACTTACTCAAAATTGTCGGAGTAAGTGAAAAGACAGTTGGCAATGCAGACGCCTCAGCTCTCGTTATGTCGAAAAAGTCGATCGTCTCCACGAATATGACGTTCATTCCGAGCGAGACAAATCCAGCGATCGCCGAGTTGTAAAGAAGACCAATCATCGCCATGTATTGCATAATTCGATTCGTCTCTCCTCTATAAAGCAAAAGATAAGAGCTAATTAGCGAACTAGGCGACAGGGCAATTGTCCGGAACATTTTCTCTCTCAACGTAAAATACCAAACACACAAAACAAAACTCAGTCTTTGCCTGGCTTTTGAGACTGAAAACAGTGAAATCCTCTTGTCTGTGTCGTGCTATGGTTCACTACACATCCATTTGGCTACATTTAACTGCTAGGATGTTGAATAAACTTTGGCCATCGTTTTTTTTTTACATGTCTTTGTCTTTTTACAGTTTATTGGAGAGTGACTATAGTCTCTCTCCTATTAAACTGTAAGAAAATAATCAAATCCAAAGCATATTCGCTTCTGAGGGATTATCAAACACAGGACAGAATATAAAATGCTTTTAATTCTGGTACCGGCATTTCTGAATAAGTCCAAATGATTGCCAACTGTTTAATATGGGAGTAATAGAGGCCATAGAGCACTTTTCCTGAAAATGTCCTAAATATCCGTCTGACAGAACAAGATTCACTGGGGTATAATAGAGAAGTGGGGTGGGATAATTGGAGGATATTACTTGCTTAGTTTGATATCGGATAAGATATAAGCACAGTGTAAATTTATGCCAGCCTAAAACCGAAGGTTGAAGGCTGGTGTAAAGTCACCGAGGGCTGATATATCGGTAGATATGATACTAACAAGGTAATAATCTTTTTATTTATTAACCCTTTACCCAACGTAACGGCCAAAGCCGACCAGCGCTATTCTCAAAAATCGACAATTAATTTTCATTATTTTTTTTCATTTTTTGTTTCAAAAACATAGGTTATGACCCCTCGTTGGAACGAGCTCGTTCCAACGAGACGTCATAACCTATGTTTTTGAGACAAAATTTAAAAAAAGCAGTTATTCCAGAATTTGTTTTTGCAAGTGTCGTCTGCTTTTCATATTAGGTAAAGGGTTAAACTAAAACAAATAATTACAACTAGTTCTCAGATCTGTTACAGTTTTCTGACAGTTTTATTGTTTCTCATTCTTTTCATACAGACCAAAGTTTCCTCTTCTCCAAGTTCAGCTATCTGAACATCGAGGCTTCCCCAGTTCACAGCTGAACTAGCTCTTCCCTCATCTCGACGAATCTCTGCTTACGACTCTAAATCGTAGTTTGCATTGAATTTTGAGTACTCTTCTTTTTCTTTTCATCTACCTAAACCTTGCTTGTTGCCGTCATTCATTGCCCCCATATAAAAACTGTTCCCTGTTGCCTGGTAACGCCAGTTTTACCGACTGGTTGCATTCGTTGAACAGCGAAGAACGATTTCGCTATAAACAAAATGGTTGCGTCCAGTATGGCATCAAGGAGAACAACTCTAACTTGGATATATCGCCCGTGATCGGCGTCAGATTAGCCGAGCTTGAAGTCATGTCATGATAATGGGCAATTCTGGAATTGCAAAATAACGAATATGTGATTCCTGGGTGAAACGAAGTACAGTATGATTATCAATGAAAATCGGAAGCTGGGGGTTCGGAGTTTCATGAACGCGGTCGTTTCCTGATCCTTGAGTGAGAAAGAGGAGTTTGTGTGTGTGTGTGTGTGGGGGGGGGGGGGGGATTTGGGAGCATATGGGTTATTATTGTTATTATATGTCCTTACAACACTCAGCTCAGCCAGTTAACACATACAAAATATTGAAACTACCTTCTGCATGGAGCATTCTGGGACTAAATTATCCCTGTAGGAAATCGTCTTATATAATACTTTGGACCGTTGTGCCTTGTTTCAACCAGTGACGTATTGTAAGACAACTTTTAAAATTGGGCTCATTAAAAAGGATCAAAAACCAAAATTCAAAAACGAAAAAGCACTGCAAATAATTGAAAATATGTACGTATTAATGTTTAAAGATCAGCCATATGCCAATTCAAAAAATCAAAAGTATCTTTTTTAGCTCGGGGAAAATAAACATTGAAGGGAGATCACTCAAATATTTTTGTTTTGCATATCTCAAAAGCGGAATGTTAATTTAAAATCATGCATCTATAGAAGTCAGAGAACATTTAGAATACAACATCTGCGTTATGTCATGCTCCCAGACTACCAGTCTAATTTTGTTCTGAATTCGACGTTATTATGAGCTGTTTGTTTACCCAGTTTTCGTGGAGATTGTGCGCAGAGGGCCGTTGATACAATGTGATGTTCTTTAACTCACAAAGATATACATATTCTTTCGTGCTCCTGTTAGAGATAATCCAATCAATAAATATTTAACTCACTTCGAAAACATCAAAATATTTACATAGCGGAACTACGGAGCATAATCACAAAACTATACAGTTAAAACTAGAAATCCTGTCATGAAATGCGCACGAAGAGCGCGTTGATATGCGCGTTAATGTTCTCGTTATGGCCCAAGTAAAGCTATCAAATTCTGTACATATGGCCTGTGCACAAGCAATGTTTCAGCCAATGGACCTCCGGGTAACCCGGAGGTCCATTGGCAGAAACATTGCATGTGCTTGCTTTGAGTAGCCAAGAGAACCTGTCGTGCTTTGGATGCCATTCGATATGGCAACTGCGCGCAATTCCAACGCGCAATTAAGCCTAGATAAGCGCACTATTCGTGACAGGACTTCTAGTTTTAACTGTAGATGCGGTGTAGTCATAAAAGATTCGATCAAATTATGTTTCGATTGAGAACATTTCTTGCACTGATTCAAAGAAAATGAAAGTTTATCAAAGTTTTTAGATCCAGTCGTTTGGAGTTTTTCAATTGGTGGAAAAGCGAACCATAGGTAGTCTTTTTCGAACTACGGAAATATTCCAGCCGATCAAATCTCAACATTGGCGATGGAGTATTACATGGCTAAACTGGTTCCAGGCTATAACAGTGTTAATCAATTTCTAACAAGCACCGCATTGTCATACATAATTGGCTAAAATTGAATGTGTGCTAGTCTCCCGACAGCGTTATTGGAATAGATGCTGAAAATGACCTTAAACACCAGTGCATACGCACATAAGAACCACGAAAGCACACTCGTTGTAGTACTGACCCAAAAACAACTGCCATTTGACCTCGAAAAGACATTTAGACTTGCAAATGATTAAAACTCAACAAGATGTATCTCAATTAAAATTTGAGCCATCCGAAACCTTTCTGAAAGTTTCTTGAAAAAAAGGTTGCTTTTCATTTACTTTTATAACACAACTGTTTACGTTTAGTACAGTAATGGTTATTACACTACTACTTGATTTTTATTACATAAATGTTGATTATTACACTATTGATTTATTTTTATTACACTGGTGATTAATATTATAGTACTGGTTGATTATCGCACTACTGGTTGTTACAAGTGTCATCATATTGTGAGTATCATCTACAAGATACCTCAACACCGTTCCCGTTCACCTGTCTAAATGCAGACTTGGAAAATTGAAGGTAATTAATATTGTCGTGTAACTGCGAAAATAACATTTCGGTTAGTACAGTACAGTCGCCGTGGACTGGTCGTAATCCACACGTGGGCAGTTATGTCCACGCATCTGTTTACCAAATGGTAAAAATCATCATTAGCAAAATTTTAATTAATGAAGCACCAGGTTGTACCCGGCGCTTCATTAATTAAATTTTTGATGATTATTCCTGTAATTAGTGTTTGGAATCTAATATTATTGCGTCCGTGAAAATATTGCCTACGCGTGGAAAGTGACCAGTCCAAGGCGACTGTACTGTATGTGTTGAGACTTAGTTCGTGAAATCAAATAAAGAACTCGCACATAATTTGTCTCGGTGCCACAATATAGAGGTGGTTTGGTCTAAGCTTGTGGCGTCTTGTTCCTTTTCTTCCGGGAGGAGGGGGGGGGGTCCTTTTTTACTAATCATCAGTTATAAAGGTTAAGTGAAAATGGTTCACCTCTCTAGGATCGGATATGTCGTCTCTCGACGCTTCTTGCAATACATCATTGGTTAAGCTTCGCATTTTCGGTCTCGGTCTGATGACCGAAAACTTTCAATATCAGATCCTTCGGTAATATCTCGTTTAGAGCTTCTTACAATCGATTTCCAAACGATCAATCCTCTTATGCTGCTCAGAAAGAATGAATGATTCGATCTCTTGATCGTCGTTTCGTTCTACGATAAATCTTTGATTTCCATCTATTTTTTTTTTAATTAATTAATTTTCGTTATTTTCTTATGCTTTTTATTAAAATTGCGTTTTAATTAACTTTTTGCAATAAACTTGGATTATTTTTACGTTTTATTTTTTTAATTTTTTTTAGTCGTGATCCATATAATTTCTGGACAAGTTCTTGTATTGTCACGACATATTTTACTTTTCCGTCTCTTGACTTTGACAAAATTTTGTTTTTATTTTGGCATTTATACGGCGCTATCAACCTGTGAACTAAATTGGAAGTTCTCTTGCCGGCTTCGAAAGCTCCATTGTTACAGGCTTTGGTTGCAACTTTCTTACCGTTGTACATAGCAGTCTTTTTTTTCTGGCCTTCCCAACCGTCGAAATGACCTGTTTCATGGTATTATCAGTTAAGAAACGCGAACAAATTGCATCGCCGAATCAGCCATTCCCGAGTTATCATAGACGTAAGAACTGGTAAATCGTCCATTCTTTATCAATAACATTTGTTTTTATTATTTTAATTTTAAATTATGTATTTCTAATTATTTTTCTTCTATTTATTGTTTTTTTTACAATATACTATTGACAGATTCATACCAGTTTTTATCATATGACTCGTCCGTTCTGTTCACTTTAAAACATTTGATATTTTGTTTTCATATTACTAAGTGATAAATAAAGCCTTCCGTCAATTTCACTGGTCAATTTCAAAACTAGACAATTTGATTGGCTGAACAAAATACAACTGGGCCACATTTTCATAATTTGCATAATTAGAGTTGGGAGCTTTCATTGGTCAATTTCAAAACTTGACAAATTGATTGGCTGAACGAAATACAACTGGGTCACATTTGCATAATTTCAGAAGGAAGAATTTACGTTATCTGTCCCATTTAGGGTGGGTTATATTGTATTAATCTTTTACGTCCAAGAAAGCCATTTAGTTTTTGAGAGGTAGCGTATTCGTGCTCCATGGTAAGGCAGATGTCGCTTGTCTGAACGAAGCAGTTGCGTTTGCAACCAACATATTTTTCGTTCAACGTTTTAGGAATATTTTCTTTCATGAGATTAGCAAGTACTCTATAGAACACGTCTCGGAAAGCTTCTGACGAACCATATTTATTTCTTTTCCTAGTTTCAATGGATTCATTGTTTTTAAATTAATAAAAGCTTTCTTTTATTTTTTATTTCTTTAATCTTATTAAATCGATGAAAAAACTATTCTATCGAATTAAAAAATAAGAGGAATTAACTTGCATCAATCCTTCGGGATCAATCCTGCAAGTTAGCTCACATGAGAAACAAATACTTCGCTCGTTCAAGGTTGTCGTACAATACCACACATAAAATCACTCCTTCTCATCATCAGGCGTAACAAAATATTCAGTTCGGTCGGTATAACTAAAGACATCTCTCGCTGTCTTATATATTATACACGGTAGCGAAATGAATCAAAATAAATGATTTCATTAATTTTCCACGGATGCGATCGACTGAGACTGAAAATAAATAGCTCGATTGTGAAATATATGAAATACCCTCGCGTGGTATATTGTCAACCGTGTAATCATTTTTAAAATTGGCACGGAGAATCACCGGACAAATTTCCAATTCACACAATAATTTCTACTGCAGAAAATTGGTGTCGACTATTTAGATCGTGATCGGAATATCTCGCATTCCCGAGGAAGCTCTTTCACTGATAGAATTTCCGCTTCTAAAGTGTCACACCATTACGAACCTTTCGGTCGCAGAATCCTGCTGTTCAAAAATTGTCCATCTCAAGATGTCAGAAAAAAAAACCGCTCGATTGTATGAAGTGGGTATTTCCTATAGGATTATCCATAGTAAATTACAACTTCAGATCTTCATTTTTGATCCCTGTATTCTCGCGTAAAGCGGAAATCCATAAGTAAGGGCAAAATGGCAGTCAGTGACTTTTAACACGACCGTAACGCCAGGGATCTGGCTAGAGGCTTCAGCTGGGGCGGGGTGGGTGGGTGGGGTGGGGGTGCCACCGGTGTAAATTCCAACTGTGAGTGGTTTCGATAGATGGTTGAACTGTTACCTTTTAACCCTTTACCAAACGAACTGCCCGCATCCACCCGCGTAATATGCAAATAGAGCTGCTGAATAAATATTATTTTTCGAAAAAATGTCAACAAAACCATATCATGTGACCCCTCTTTGGAACGAGCTCGTTCCAAAGAAGGGTCACATGATATGGTTTTGTTGAATTTTTTTTTTTTTTAAATTTAAAAAATGATATTTAAAATAATGAATTTTGAAATAGTCTGCGTTGGGTAAAGGGTTATGAACCCTTCTGAAATTTTCACTAGTCCTGAAACGGAAAAAGCACCATTTATAATGTATCTGGGTCAGAAAATTTACCGGATTGATGTCAGAGTCGAAATTTTGAGGACATGTCAAGGTTAGAGTATGAAATTTGAAACTCAAGTTTCCAATTGGAAATAAAAGATCAAAATTTCTCATCATCATTTGGAATTTTAATATTTTTCATGAGCAATGTTAATTTATTGAATTTCCAACTATTTGATTTTTGACCTCGGAATTTCCAACTATTGAAAAAAAATACTCCTAGCTAGGGCTCCCCCCCCCCCCCATACACACACCCACACACATCCCCTGTCGCCACATCCCTGCGTAAAGCTCAAACCCCTTTCAGTTTTTCGAGTTCGCTAAGCCTCTCCGTCGACATTTAACCCTCCGTAGGAAAAAACATGCAATTACAAGTAATTAGTGTTTTTAAAAAACGAATTCTGTAAATACCTATAATGTGCAACGGTTTCGGTTGAATCAAAATTTTTCACATAGAAAAAAGATAGAAAAAAGTAACTCGGTACAAGAATTCGGGGAATTACAGCCAATTTATATGAACTGGAACTCTCAAAAACATACCACTTGAGACAACAGCATTTTGAGCTTTGATATCAAAACGAAACAAAGATATAAATTGACTATTACGGGTCATGTATGATTTCACAAATCATTGGTTGTAACTTTGACGTGTCAGTTCGTTGTGCTAAAATGTTGTTCAGTTATTTTATCTTTCGTCTTTGACATGGGTTTCAACGTCGCAGCGTGATTGAATGATTTTATTTTACAGCAACTGGGAAACTATGAGCAAGACATTAATACGAATGAATATTATTCCACTGTGATCGTTATTAATAGTGAAGGTTGTCATTATGAGGACAAGCATTTAACACTGAATTCCCATACCGCAATGTTGACACTATAGGGACAAAATTAACATAGGATTCCCCATAGGGTTTGTCCCTATAGTGTCATTTTAGTCCCTATAGTGTCATTTTTGGAGGCAGGAAAAGATTTTAAAATCTTTTTCCTGCCTCGTTTTTTTTTTCTCCATAGGTTTTGTCCCTATAGTGTCATTTTTGTCCCTATTGTGTCATTTTTGGAGGCAGGAAAAAGATTTTAAAATCTTTTTCCTGCCGGCAAAAATGACACTATAGGGACAAAAATGACACTATCGGGACAAAACCCCATTGAGAATCCTATGTTAATTTTGTCCCTATAGTGTCAACATTGGGGTATGGGGAATTCAGCGTTAAATGGTCGTCCCTATAGTGACAACCTTCACTACTGTTATTCGCGACGCGTACTGTAGGCAAGATCCCAAAATATTTAATATCAAATGCACTGACATCTTAAACAAAAACAAACATTTATATTAAAATCTCTTACTTCTTTTCGAGATTATGTGTCGATCCATTCCCTTGTGTTTCCTCTTTACCATTTGATTTACTTCTAATACCACCGTCGGAGTTTATTTCTGCAGAAGTCGTTTCCAAAACTATTCTGACGGCATTACGCTTCGTATCGTCGGATTGATTCATTGTTTCTGCCAGACGGGAGTTGAATGTAAAGCAGATCGTTGTTTTTTGGTGTTTTCTACAAATGACTTAGCTAAAAAAAACCGTTTAGACAATAGGTTATTAACGCCCGATTTATCACACAAAAACATTCAACGGCACGTTCACTCACTTCAGCCGCCAAAGGCAACGATGAAGTCCCTGTACACACCTTTTGACCTTTATGCATTCGTGGACTATTAACCATCCCTCCTCAACCATACATCCGTGTTTAAATTTAACCCAACAGAGTAAAATATGCGGACTAGTTATACTTAGTTTTTGGGTGTTAGTTGTGCCTTCCCCGCGTCTGATCATGTCGAGTCAAACATTTCACCGGTGAAAAAACAGTGTACCCAGAGCAGACCACCGAGCAAGGGCAAACAACTGTCAGATTGTCCAACTTACGATCAGATCCTAAGCTAAAGCTAAGACTTTTGATCTGTTCAAACCTGTCTGATTTGTAGTGGTGTTGGTGGGGCGGGTGATGGTTCATTACATGACCAACGTGTAGAATAAGCATCCAACAAAGTTGCTCGCTGGTATGTCTACATTTTCTGATGAAGGATTACAATATGTTATATCTCTAGTGACTTTCTCTTCCTCTGATTGGTTGAAAAGCACTGTACAAATTTCCTAAAGTTTTATCGATCGGGGATACTAAAAATAACCCTGCGCTATTCCCGTGCGCCATACATGATCTGCAAATAGCTGGGAAATATTTTGTGACGTTTGACTGACGAATAGTCAAGGAATAAATACACTCCCGTGGGAATTTTCTGCTGAAATGATGGCTTGTGTCTAGAACTGTTGCGTAGACCCCCAGCCTACGCAACTCGTTTGATGAATTCGATTCACAACTCGCCTGAAGGCTCGTTGTGAATCAAATTCATCAAACTCGTTTCAAAAAATCTTATATCCAAACATCACTTTTTTGAGATCCTCTATATACACGGCTGGTTGGAATGTTGCCGCCTCTTCACCCGAGTTTCTATCTTCAGGAATTGGGGTACATCATAGCGATCGAATATTAGCCATAATTCATCATACATATAGTATTTCTGTTTTATTATGCTTTCAAAATGAACTGCCAAATCAGAGTAAGACTTAATCCTCTCCGGCTTCCCCATAGACTGCACTTCAGCCATAGCATCTGCCAAAACAACTCTCTTTGAAGTGTTCGAGTCAGTTTCCATAATTGCGCCAGGCTGTCCATCATCTTGTTCACCTACAACACCTCCCAAAATACTCATCAGCGCGCTCTTCATAGAGCGATGGAGCATGGATCCATCTGCTACAAACAGCGATCGTGGTATGACGGAAAACTCAAATTTTCCAACCGCATCTCTCAGATCGATATCTGGTCTCGATTTGCAAACTATCAGCAAACGCGCAAACAGTGAACGGTTCTCTCTAAGTTCAACAACTTTGTCACCAACTGTGATTTTGGCCTTCTTCGCAGCATGCTTCCAAGTAGCAAGTCTCTGCTTTTTCATAGGTGCCCAGAGGTTAATTGCCTCAGTCTGGATTCTATCCGCAACAAATGTTTCAAAGAGCCTGGTGCAAATGTCACTTTGTCTACAGAGATCTTCTGCGATTTTCTGAGGCACAACAAACTTCGTGGCCAAGTTGAAAATGTCACGGTGCTCCTCTGTTTTGAATGGGTTCGTGAAGCAAGCAATTGTTTTGGCCAGAATGTGAACATTCGTCTCGTATCTTCTGATTTTTGCAGATGATAGCCCATGGTGGTGTTTTTGCATTCCAGATTTGATACCCGCAATTTGTTGGGCTTCTTCTGTACGTCTGGCAAGCTCAGGAGCTACCAGAAAGAACTTTGCTCTAGCGGAGGGTTTCATTGTGATGCCGACCAATCCGCCTATAACTTTTATTGACCTGTTGATCTGCTCAAGGGCATGATCAGCCCCAATGGCACCGAAGGGCACTTGAGAAGTTTTATTCACAACCCAGTTGCCAGCTAAAAACTCAGAATGAACTCCTGCTGCTGATGTTTGCAGCATGTCCATTTCAGCAAGATAAGGTGGCATCAGGCGGGCGTAGTTTGTCCGATCGTGTGTAAAAAAGTACTTGGTGAACATTTCCAGTGCATTCAGATGCAACTTCCAATCCCCCGTTCGTACTGCTCTAATGAACATCAACATCTCGAGGACCATTTTCATATACTCTTGAATGACACAAAAGAGGGGATTCTTCCTCCAGGCCTCATCAAAAGCATCCATTTGCTACATAACCTGCTGCGACTTGATCAGACTAACAAGCTGTGCATAGGCTGTTTTCACTTGGACAGAATCATCTTTGAACTTTCCATCCAGATTAGTTGCGGCCTCTGTGATTTGGGATTTTAACTGTGGGTGTAAAGTGAAGAATGATTCTCCGTATAATGCGAAACGAGCTTCCAATGTCAAAGCATGTGCTGTTTGCCCTCGCATCACGTACTACTTTTGACAGTTAAACGCTCAGACTCATTTACACGCTTTGCCTTGTGAAATTCAATATTTGGTATTTCTTTTTGGAATAATGTTTTCAGGTTTTTTGCGAGGGAAATTGGGTTCTGACACATTATTCGCAGATTGAATGCTGACGTATATATCCTGTAATGAAGACATGTTCGTGATGGTCCAGCCTCAAGACTTTCATGCACAAAACTGAAGGGCTCAATGTTTGGTGCAAATTTCAACGACACTAGACTTGACCACATCTGTTGCTCGTAGAATACCATGAACATGCCTAGCCCAACAATGTTTATGTTACCTTATGTCAATGGCATCCTTTGGACTGATAGCAGATGAAAGTTTCACACGCAATCTATCATCACCGCTTTTTTCTAATGGCATCGTGTAATGTTTGGCCGACATTCTCCCTTGCAACATTATGAAGGGGATATCGGTAAGTGCCCTCTGATTCACAGAAAAAACACAGACTTTTGTGAAAAGGATTTGACTGGGACCGGGTAAGTATTGTATCTTCAGTGACACAAGGAATCGGAGACTTCCGCCTGGATGTTTGGTTTTCCATCTGCTTCTCATATCGCTCCTTGGCTCGTTTCAACATCCCGGTATGCACAGCATCTTTTTAACAACTTCTATGCCAGGTTGCAGAATTATTTTGGAGTTCTATAACTGTAAAATCTCCGAGGCGACTGCTGATATTGGGATAATTACTGTCTCCATGGTGGGCTCTTTCCCTAATTGACGACAACAGTTTTTCGTGAGAAACTGGGTTTTCGACAAGTTGCTCATGCCTTTTTCTTTGACATATAATACAACAGTAGAAGTTTGTGTCACATCTCGGTACTTTAGCTGCTGGTAAACCTGATCTTGTTTCACTCATCATGCTAGATGGAATTCAACCTGCAAGTATAAAAAGAAAGACTCAAAAACGTGTTTTTTCACCGTTTTTCAAGAACAAAAATGGATCAAAATTCTTATTTTTTGTCCCAAATTAAACCTTTTTCATATTGCGAATGCCAAAAAACATGTTTATCGCATCAAGTTACTGAATAGTCGTTTTGCAAATGGCGGCTATTTTCCAACGGCATGCCGGAGTGCCAACCTCGTTTTTTATGTTCTTAAGGGTCTGTACAACAATTTTAGATGGCTGAAACAATTTCAGCAGAAAATTCCCACGGAACTATATTTTGTGGGATTTGCTCCTTCACTAGAAACACAATGAGCTATTCTTAGAGATTGTTTACTTTAACCCTTTCAGCACTGGCGCCCTGGAAGGTATAATTTCAGCCAATATTGTCAATGGCGAAATCGTTTGCTGAGAGGTACAGTACTACTTTAATCCAACAGCCCAAACACAGCCTTTGAATTAAATTATTACCAAGCCTTGCTTCAGATTTTCTGCTTTTTATATCGTCTGCTCGTCCACAACCACTTTTTTCTTCACGCAAAAAAATATGCACACCGGGTTGGAAAGGTTAATTCTATTTTTTTTATTTCTAAGTTCAAGAATGATAATACATGTCTTAGGCAGGGCCCTTGACAATAGGCAATGTACTTGGAATTCTAATGGGGATGAAGATTCTACCTCGTTTTGGTAGATATCGTAAATTATTATTATAAGAAGAGCCGTTAATTGCCTCCGTCAAGTAGACTTTTCTTCCTAGAGGACAACTATTTTGGCATAACCAATCAATAGTTGCTCAATATTTAAAATATATGCCCTGACACGTAAGGATGTTGTCGGACGTTTCGAAATAATAGAATATTAATTAGTCCCCATACACGCACACACACTCAGCCTTATTTAACCCACATGGTGGGGACATGTTTTGTCTTTTATTCTCGGTGGCTAACAAGGACCAATACGTCCCCATAGAATAGGGAAGAGAAACCCCAACCCGTTGTATTTGTGGGGACATGGGAAGACAAGGAATTTCCTCGTGGAGATGCAAGCACTATTACCTAGTTTCTCACAAAGTTGGAATGACAGACTCACATAACTTCACACATACTCTTTTCCAACCTATATGGCCCTTATCAAAGCCTGAGAATCAAAGAAACTGCATATTTTTAAAACATGTTACAAATTTATTTTCATCGGGAGAATCGTGTGCGGGTCGAGAGATTCTTGAACATTTCTGACCACACTTATCAGAACAAACACGCTTCAAAAAGACATCGTCGTTCCTGGTCAGTTAAAAGCATGGCCATGCCTCCAGCAGAAATAAACTTGCGTCTCAGGTTCAGTCACAGACGACAATATTACCTTCCAGTTGGCCAATGACACACAGTTGGTTGCAGATACAGTACAGTCGCCATGAATTGGTCGTAATCCACAGGTGGGCAGTTATGTCCATGCATCTATTTACAAGGTAGTAAAAATCATCATTAGCAAAATTTTAATTAATGAAGCACCGGGTTGTACCCGGTGCTTCATTAATTAAATGTTTGATGATTATTCCTGTAATTAGTGTTTAGAATCTAATATTATTGCGTCCGTGGAGATATTGCCCACGCGTGGAAAGTGACCAGTCCACAGCGACTGCACTGTATAAAAAAAATAAATCATTGTTCGCATTTGTCTGACGTGTGTGATCATCTTCGGAACATATAGATATGTTCTGATGTCGGATCACCACATTTGCCTCGCTGTTGTAGTTAGGTATAAGACCATGTCGATTACCAAAATTATGTAACAACGTTTCTTTTCTCGTCTGATTCGAAATGTGAGACACTCGTTTCATTCAGGAACACAACTTCAACAGTTTTTTTTAGGATTGGTCGATTTTCTATACGGTTTGCTGTACCCATCAGACTTTTTTGTTATCTCTGCAATATAATTTCAAGACAATGTTTCCCGGTGTCAATAGGCATGAACTATATAACACTAAATTTTGGCCATGAATTTGCAGCTTAGAGTGGCAGCATATAGTTATCTTTCGAGACAGATCAGAATGTAACAGTGGTGAAACTGTACGTATTTTTGTATGAGTCGGCTTATGTAAACTCTAAGCTTTCCCTCGAATCCTTTCTTTTTACAACGATTCGTCTATTGTCGTATATACATGTTATTGTGTACTGCTGCATCTCACAATGTCAATTTCGGCTTTTCTACTCTGTAGTGTATCCATATAACAAAATGATTTAATAAAATATTGTTTAAACTAACAATCGGATGGCCAATGTCTATTTGGATAAAATGGTTTGTCGGGCTCAAGTTAGTTTAAACGATATATTATATTATTCAGGAGCGTCGAAGGTGCACGTGAAAGACAGGAAAAGCTCCAGCAAGGGTCGTTGCTTTCTATCCCCCGTACTCTACCAGAGTTATGTTTTGTATCTATAACACGATTAAACTTGAATTATATCATCAAGTACTGGATAGTTGAGACCTTTCTCCGACATGAAGGCAATATTTGTCCTGATAGCATCATGGCAGAAACCCCACGAAGTCGGAATCGTTGAAGCTGAGGTACAAACCAATATCCGTAAACCAGTAGCATCAACCGAACGACCGTGTATGCGCTTGGCTGGCGATGGATCCAAGAAGCAAGATGTGAAATTCGCAACTAACTAATGCGGGGAGGTCCACCAAACGTTCCTTGAACTAGATTTATCAATCCTCCCTTAAGATATGATTGAAAGCAACCAATGCAACCTCTATTCTATAGTAATGAAATGTACTAAATGTTTTTAGTTAATATTCGAGGGAACATCGAATTCACGGTGTCGTAATGACGAAGAGTATGCAGGCTTGGATGAGCGGAGTTCACGTTCGAATCATCTGGCGAAATATCTCCAAATCGTCAGGGTTGTTGATGAGATGGCCAGATGGATCTTAGTCCGTGCATGAAACGGACAAAGTATCCGTGAAAGCGCCTATAGCCGGATCTCGAGAAATGCATGCTTTTGTTCTCTATATCTCAGCAGTGAGGTCGTGCCGCAAGAATACAGTCCAACTACATCCAGGAAAAGCGGGTATTGTCATGTTGTTCATCGGGACCGTAGCGAAGGCAAGGGGTTGGTGAAATGAGCGGAAGATATCCTTCTACTGAGATGACGAAGTACTGATGATATACCACAGGCACCAGGTCGGTAACGGACTATAGAGAAGCATTCTTATTGCATATAGCAGTGGCAGTTTCTAGTCGCGTCAGCTTTTGCTGGATCAACTTTGTCCTTTCATCCGTATCCCTATTGCGTATAATGGTCGGAGCATTCCCCAGAACCGTCAGGTCTATGTCAGTAGCTTACAAACCGGGAGTAAATATTCCCGCCCTCATAAAAACAACAAAAAAAACCCAAACACAACAAAAAAAAACAAACCAAAATCAAAATAGTAAAGAGATTCTTGTGACGTGTGCCGCATCAGTAATCACTGTAAAATGGCGTATTGTGCTCTACTGCATATTTCCTCTCTGCGTCACCGGTCTTGTTAGAGAGAGGAGTACGTCTAGCTGGGTGAGTCCAGGATATGTCCCCACGAGACACCCGAAATCGTCAGTCTTTTCGTTGAGTGAATATTTTAGAAAATACAGCCCAGTACCCCATGCGTGGTGGATGGCGTCATAAAAATGGAACCTCGTCGAGTAACTGTGACATGCCATTGACACCCAATTCATCGTTCAGGCAACCAAAAAGCATTCTCTCGCCAACTGTCGAACTTCATTGTCGAATGTATACTGTGTCACATATTCTTCTGACAGTATAACGTGTTACATAGGACATGCGTTTGCAACAGTTTTCCCATCTAAAACACCTGAAAAAATGAATTCAGCACCCTCACTTGTTGAATGGTGTCCGCTGAACGTGCTGTAGATGTGAGTTTCATTTCTACTACGCGCGCTACTCCCAGCCGCTGCAATGTTACCCCATGTAATTTCTGAGCTACTTCATATTAAATGAAAGCACTAACACTGACTGAGTTATGTGTTACTTACAGATGAAACACTAAACATTGTTACGTCAGTACAACTGTTGGAAAGTTTACATTATCTGTAAAATAATGAAGGCTGAAATTGAAAAAAACAATTATATTTTTTTGCAACAAATTCCAGAAAAAGAAACACCCAAAGCTCTGAAGATTCTAAATAACATCCTCATTGTGAAATTTGCTCAATATGGTTTTGGGAATGACTAATATCTGCTCTACTGCTTATCTTTTATCGAGAGAACGCCCCAATTATTGTGATGTTGACTTTTTGGAAAAATACTTATTTTCGGCCTGCTGTCCTGCCAGTCAGCCGTCATTCGGTTTATCGGACGTACAGCTTGCTGTATTGAGTTAGAAATGTGACACCCATAGCTGTAAATTGAATGCCCGGGTGGTAGAGATATATTAGGGTATATACTGTATAATGTTACTAATGGACCTAATAAGTACGAAGAAAAACACCATTCACATTTTATCATCAGTTTCTGCTCAGGGCTCAAAATAAGCGAAGTCGCGTCACTTTTTGCTATGCAAAACTTGCAAAAAGCTACACAAAGTTAAATTATGTATAGCATTTTGCGATACAAGATAATCAACTGCAGCCTATTAGGATGCAGTTGATTATCTTGTATCGCAAAATGTAAATGAAAATTTGCAAACAAATTTGAAAACTAATTCACTGATGCTTTACTTCTGATTGTGGAACATTCCAGGCATAACTCAGATTAACTCTCCATCAAGCATCATTAGCAACTTCATATGTAAGATGAGTTCTGTTGGTTTAAATACTTCCTGTTTTTACAACATTTTGCATAAAATGTCCATTAAAAATAACTACAAGCCCATCAAATTAAAAATCCCAACTTACATTTTGAGAACTCTATTAAACAACCAAGACGCCGTTTATAACAGTGTACAAGTCCATGCAAGCCTTAAAGGCAGCTCAGTTAAAAAAAACATAGTAAATGTTTCATGTGTTGCAGATCATTTGGAAATGCCCAGACAAGGATGGAAACTATTCTATCTACTGAGAAGAATTCAATACAAAACAGCATAACATAACTCTGGTATACAAAAATAGCTATGTAATTTTTACAAAATGCTATTCATTTTTTGGAAATGCATAGCATTTTGTTACGCAAAGAAAAAAAAATATTTTGAGCACTGTTTCTGCCATTGGTGCATGATTTGTGATCAGCAATGGATGGAGCTTCTCAGGCTCGTTCAAATGGGCGGCCAGGGCTCGATCCAAGTAGTCTCCAAAGACACTCTTTATTTTCCCCCTTTTGCCTATGTCAGTTCCTGGATGTTGTCCATTCCACTGGAAACTCTCCCCATTACAGTTTCACAGGTAACACAGGTAAATTAACGAGAAAACAGGTAAAAATCATCAAAAGAAGGTACTATATCAATGCATGATGTTATCCCTGTTCAGTATGTAAACCATAACTTGCAATAACACCATATATTGTTGCAGGTAGCGTGTCATGTGAGTGAACTGCAGGACAGGTAAAAGTAAAACAAGTAGTTTTGTTTGATCATTTTCACATGTAGTAACAATGAAAGGGAAAATTTTAATTTTGCCATTTGAGGTTTCTTTTGATTTTCAGTGTTTTATTTTTTTCAGAAATTAGTTTTTAGTTCTTGATAATTCTCATTTGCTTGCATGAGTAATATACAGTACGTGGAGAGTGTATTATCACTAAATCACCCGCAGAGTGGAGATTCCACGCAAGCAATAATTGCAAATTTGTGGCAAAAGTATAACCAACACAAGCAACGTTTCAACCAATGGACCTCCGGGTTAAACCCGGAGGTCCATTGGCTGAAACATTGCTTGTGCTTTTGTCGATATGTACAAAATTTGAAAGTTATAGCCTGGGTGGTAACTCCACTCCGCTGGTGATTTAGTTACAATCCACTCTCCATGTACTGTATGTATAACTTTTATATTGTCTAATTACCCAGGTATTCCGGGTAAGTTAGAATTAAATCCTTAATTTCAGGTATGTAGTGAATAAAAAAAAATCAACTTGGAAGTATTTCTTGTATTGTTACTTTTTTACCCCCCCCCCCAACCCTTACCACCCCCTCCTGCCTGAACAAAAACACAGTTCAGAGCAAATCTGCTCACAGGTAAGACTGTAGCTTGTGTTACTGTATGACAGGTAATAACAGATGCGATAGTTATCAATGAATAGCAGTGGTTTGAAAGAAAAACTTTCATTGCTCACAGGGTTAGCATGTATGTTCCTTTGACTCCCCTAAGTATTAAAAAGAACCCTGTCTAGCAGGGCATCAAGCACAAATTGTATATTCAGTTTGGTTGGTGAGGGTCCTGGGTATGTTGATGTGCATGTGGATTCCATATATTGACCTCTATCTGTAACTTTGGTTGGTCAGTCGTAAATCTTGAATACATCACACATCTTGTTATAGTACATATATATATATATTGAGCATGACGGCAATTTGACGAAGTTACATAAAATATTTGATGAAGTGCACATATATATATATAAACATTTCTTCTGCGACCTCTCGTCGAAACATTGCCGTACCATCTGAGAGATACTAGTCATTGCCTTAGAGAAATGGACGATTTGGGTGAGCTCCCAGATGACACTCAGCTGTGCACGATGGATGTAGTTTTCTCTGTATACAAACATACCCCATGATGAAGGGATTGAAGCCTGTAGGGAGACGTTGGATACACGTTCATGTTTAGACCTCCGACAGAGCACCTTGTAGATCTTATCAAACATGTTCTCAAGTTAAACAATTTTCAATTCAATGGCGTGAATTATCTTCAGATTAGTGGTACGGCCATAGACTTGCGCATGGCCTCTTCTTATGCCAACCTTTTTGGGGTCATCTTGAGAAGCTTATTCTCTTTTCCTCACCATTTCTCTCGCCCACATCTTGGCTCGGGTCCATTGATGATATTGATTTAAAGTGGCGTGGAACTGAATCGGATCTTTTGTGGTTTTCTCCTGCAACACACTTCACCATTCCATCAAATTCACTTCAGAAATCTCTTCGTACAGCATCATTGTTCTTGATACCACCCACGCAGTAAAAATAATCACATTGTTACAAGCTTATATTGCTAACCTACAGACTCACGCCGATATTTGCTTCCATCTAGTTGCTATCCCAGGCACATTGTCAAAACATGCCTTACAGTCTCGCAATCAAGATCAAGAAGATCTGTTCTGAGCACCCTGACAAGGAAGCTTCTATTTCCGATCTTCGGTCTCATCTTGTCAGCCGTAACTACAAGCGAGAACAAGTTGACAGTGCCATTAGTAAAGCTGATGCACTAGCACGGGACGATCAGTTACGACATCCCCCACCCACAGCGAACATGTGTATACCTTTTGTCACAACATTTCACACAGATCTTTCAAATCTTCCCAACATACTTGGAAAACACTGGACGCGTATTGAGAATGATCCAGCCTTATCCATGACATTTCCTAAGTATGAAGTCGTGGCTTTCAAGCGCCCAAAGAACATTCGCGACATTCTTGTCCGTGCCAGCCTCAGTCCAGTCAATTCTGCAATTGGTGTCAGCAAATCCTGTGGAAAAACCGGTTGTAAAACGTGCACAATAATGCCTACATCCGATTCATACAAATGCACCAGTATTGGGAAATCTTTTAAATTAAAGTTTTTTGCCGCGGCACCTGCAAAAATTCAAATTTGGTCTATCTACTTCAATATGGAATTTGTCAAATCCAGTATGTCAGCGAAACATGTACCCCGTTTCACATACGTGTGAATAACCACCGGTCATTCAAAAAATGGAGCCTGGCTGTGTATTACAAACACTTCATGTCAACGGGTCACCCTTTTACTTCTTTTCAAGCCTTCATCATTGATTCCAAGTCCGACTGGTCAAAAGCTGAGCATGTCGGCCGGGAAACATTCTGAATGGAACAGTCATGCACGTATAGATCTCTCGGTCTCAATAGAACTTCAAATTCAAACTATTCTTAAGCAGGGACGAATCGTCTTCTCAGTTTACTCGCGGCCCACGTTGTTTCCTCGTGGTCTAGGCACTCGACAAAGATACGTAACTGTTAATCAGTAGAACTAATTCCGTAAATTTTAAGCAACTGTACTCAGCGGACTGGACGCATTTTATTTTTGTCTGACGCTACTGTTTTCATCATCTTCAATGTCTTTTAAGCCCATTTACACATTTTTCGCCATTTATCCTACCTTCGAACTCTGCTTACTTTTAACTTTTGGCGATCATCCAAGTGATTTAGGCAAAGTCGGAATCCACTAGCAATGGTTTTGTAGGTGCAAGTTTCACTTAGTCGCTTCCCTGCACCAGTAACAGTGAATAACAAGCCTTTAGTGGCATTGTCCCATTAAGGGAACAGTCCCAACACATCCCCATGTCGTTTCGCACCAGCTAGAAAAACACCAAAGTCTAAAAGTTCCTCCTATCGGGCTACTTGGTGCATTTTAAGGCAACGGACTGCAAAGAATTTTTTTAAATCATCCAGTTATCAGACTTTCATGTAATACATTTAAGTATCGTGACATTTCTAAAATTCATGTTTCTTTTATTTTCAAAAAGTACATTAACTCTTTACCCAACGTAACGGCCAAAACCGGCCAGCGCTATTCTCAAAAATGGCCAATTAATTTTCATGATTTTTTTCATTTTTTGTCTCAAAAACATAGGTTATGACCCCTCATTGGAACGAGCTCGTTCCCATGAGGGGTCATAACCTATGTTTTAGAGACAAAAAATGAAAAAAACTTAGTTATTCAAGAATGTTTTTTGCAAGTGTCGTCTGCTTTTCATGTTAGGTAAAGGGTTAAAATCGGGTTTTACCGGGAGTTAGGACTTTCACATTCCTGGATCTCTCGAAAGCCTTTGATACTATAAGTCATGATGCACTAATTAAAAAAGTTAGAATATTTATGGAATAAGAGACAAGGCAAATGACTGGTTCAATAGCTATTTCCAAAATAGAACCCAATATGTCTCCTACGGAGAGAGTAAATCCAACCTAACTGAACTGACATGCGGAGTCCCACAGGGTTCTATTCTTGGCCCTATTCTCTTTCTTATATATATAAATGAGTCAAGTCCACGAAACTGAACCTTCTATCATTTGCAGACTACACATCGGTAAACAAATCTGGTTCGGACATTAACTCGCTAACTTTATACTTCTATGATGAACTTCAGAAATTATCTGACTGGTGTGCCGCCAACCATTTAGCCTTGAATGCTAAAAAAACAAAATACATACTACTTACCCCATGTAGTAAAGATAAAACATCCACACATCAAGAAATCCGTACAAACAATGAAATCATCAGTAAAGTTGGCGGTAAGGAGAATGAAAAATACGTCAAATTCCTTGGCGTTAATCTTGATGAAAACCTTTCTTACAATGCACACATATCACAAATTTGTTCGAAAGTTGCTCTTGCCAATTATGCCCTCAGTAAGATTAAGAACGTATTGCCACATAAAGCTATGAAAACCCTATATTATGCATTGGTACAAAGTCACTTGATTTATGGTGTTCAAATATGGGGTTCATCGAAGTCACGTAATCGCCTCTATAAATTACAGAAGCGATCGATAAGAATCATAAATAACAAGAAATATGATGCCCACACGGACCCCTTTTTCATCGAAGTCAATATTTTGAAAATAGAGGATCTACACAAATCACACGCTTGTTTGTTTGTGTTTGATTGGGATAATGGGAATCTCCCAGTATCCTTTGTAGGTTTTTTTTCTACCGTGAATAATGAAACTCTTGTAAACACGCGCCAGACCGGTCTCGTTCATTGCCATAGAACTAAAAATTAAACACTTGAATACTTCCCAAAATTATGGAATGAATTAGAAAAGGATATTCGTGAACTACCAAATACAGCAGACTTCAAGAAAAAGTTAACACCTTATTTCATTTCCCTCTATTCGAACGACGTCACATGTTCGAATCCTTATTGCCCGGACTGTGCCGCGTAATGCAATCTCAATACGTAGACAGATGGCCTCAAACAGTGTTTTGTCTGGATACTCGTGTTAACGGGCCTTTATTATGTACGTATGTACCCTTATGTGTAGATGTGCGGCCCCGTTGCATACATATATATGTATGTGTATATATGTACATGTATACCTATATATTGTGTGTGTGTGTGCGGTGAGGCCGTGCATGTGTGTGCACACTGAACCCGTATTATATCAATTATTGATTGGTCCTTGTCTGAGGCTTTGTCGACTGAGCCCGCTTCTTCTTTTGGAAATTAGATATCATTTGCACCCACCCGCATAGGTTTCTCACCGTATGATGTTGTGAACGGAAAACTGAAATGAACATCGTTGCACATGCGTTTTTTTTTCTTTGTTTTTTTACCTTTCTTTTTTACTGTTTAATTTTTTATTGTTTCTTCTTTCTTTGTTTTTTTCTTATTCTATATGGGAAGGCAGGAAGACAGCCAATCTGGCTATGCCTTTCTATGCCAGTATACGTATTGTATTCCATCTTGCATGTTTGTGTTTATATTGTCTTTTGAATGTAAATATTGTATAAATGTATATGTACATTTGTAAACATTGCTATATTTTTTTTATATATTTTTTGTATACTGGTGAATAAACATATCATCATCATCATCATCATCATCATCATCATCATCATCATCATCATCACGAAGATTCATCGCAAATGTAGCACTTAATCGTATCTGTCCTCTAACTGTTGGTGATTATCATTGGCTCATTGCCTAGAGACTATCTTTGTTTGCAAGAATCATCATGAACCGATATGTGCTCCATTATAATTCCCATTGAGAAGGTAACGGCCGTCGTGAAGGCACAGAATGAGAACAGAGTTCACAAAGTACGCTGCTTAACATTGTAGACAGTCGTCATGCTCAGATTTGAATCTTTTTGGCAATTATGTTGCACTCATAAATAGAGCTTAAATGTTTTGGCATTCAGTGATTGGAAATTCTAGACAAAATATGAAATATTTTGACAGATAAAGAAAAATTCGAGGATGTTATATGCTTATTAAGGAAGAAGTGTATTTGGGAGAAATGAGTAAAAAATAAATGTCATTTGCGTGTATGGATCAGAAGGTATTGGTCAATAATTATTTGGGTGTTTTTGGGCAATTGCTGGAAGAAAAAAGATTGATTTGCACGTTAAAAGCTCGAGATACCTACCACACGTACCCTTATAGCGCTTTGCAAAAACTTCGAAAGTCCAAAACGACGTCTTGAATGAATTTGTACAAAATCTACTGTATAGAAGTTACATATTCGTTTGGTTATTTTAGCCGCATTAAGGTTAAAATCGAAATTTATTTTACGCTTATGACAAAGATACATACAGATTATCACCACAATGTGTGTCTCTGGGAATTCAGATCAAGTCGAGTTGTAGACACAGAACAGTATTTCGACAAGCCCGTTAGGGCGAGTCGAAATGCGATTCTGTGCCTACAACGAGACCTGATCAGAATTTCCGGAGACACACACTGTGGTGATGATAAATTTATCTCACAATATTGAACACAAAATGTGTTATAAAACTATTTTAAGAGGAACTTCTTCATTTGCCTTATCGATGGAAAGACGCAAATTGAAAAATAGAATAGCGTTCATTGATCTCCATACTGAGGTCAGTGTTAACGTTACACTTCAGACAAAATTACGTCACTGGGATTCACTTTACTGAATATTGTCTTGCGAAGTGGAGCAACTGTGTGTTTCGTCAACGTGAATTTGGTTGTTACTTTTGCAACAATTACTGGTGAATTAAATATCCCTCTTGGTGTAAAGGTTTATTATATTTTAAAAAATGCCGTTCATCGTTTATTGAGGTGGCGTTTTCCACATTTCATAGCGAAAGCTAATCCTTTAACTTCAAGAGGGAAGCTTCGAAACGAGCGTTCAGGAAAATCTCAACACTAGGCCATAAACCAACCCAAGATGCCGAAAAGTGCGCATAATTTAACTATGCGTTGAGTTTACTTCCCCAGTGACATTTTACCCTGCCGTGCATAATAAATACGTTACAGGGCATTTAGTTGGCAGATACAGTGTCATATACGGCTCAGAGAAAACAATATTAGGTTTGGCTTCGCCTCACCTAATATTGTTTTCTCTGAACGGAAAAACGCGAAGCGAACGAAAAATGATATTAATGCCGTTGTTTTGGCAACAGCAATATCACGCGCTTGTATCAGGGGATCTTGATACGGATTCGGAACAAGGGCCCAGATACATTAAACTTTAGTTGCGCAAGAGTCCAAAAACGCCCCGATTGTGAGATAAATTGATGTCGTGCTATTTAGAAACCCCACCAGCAACGCCAGCCAGAGAGAAGCTCCGGAATTATAATCCATACAAAAAAGATCGGAGAAACTACGAAAATAATTTTGAAGGCCAGGGGTCATCTACCAAGCCGTCTGAGAGGTTAAGATGCCGTATTAGATGCTCCACCATCGACAAAAAACGTGTTGATGAGTTAAGTGTGACTTCAAATTTGTTGCTACATTTATAAATTTCTTGCTTGAGGCAGTTTCGAGCCACGCCCAGCACATATATTGACATGTATTCTGTGGCACGGTGAACAAATTTTATCTGTCCTTATCCACTCTGGTGTGACTCAGTGCGTTTGGCATCGGTGTTGTTGGAGTGTTCGAGAATGTGATGCTATTTTTCAGTATGATTCTTATGAGTCGATCGTGGCAGGGTCAAGGGCCCACAGAGTAGAGATTGCTGTCACTCGCAGCTTTCCCCTGTCCATTTCTACTCTTTTGTGATTGAGAGAATTTGCTTTGTACCTTTCGGGGGGGGGGGGGGGGTTCATTAATATGACTTATGAATGTGCATAAGACATTCATAAGTATGTTCGTATGACATTCCTATGAAGTTCCTAAGCAAATGCCATAACTGTTTCACAAAACAACACTTTTTGGCCGAAATTTTTTTTATAGTAAATTTTCGTTAACAGTTAGTGATGCTAAAGTGTATTTGTGACGAACCTGCGAATAGTTTTTGGAAACGTTTGTGAAAAGCGTGTAATGGAGAAGTGTATTTTTGACAAATGTGAAAATTCCAAGTCATTCACGTGTTGGATAAGGAGATATGGGCCAAAAATGTTTGGACGGTTTGGTGGGGAGATTTTTTTGGCAGAAATAAAATAATCATTTAGGGAAAGCTCAACATACCAACCACTGGAGCCCTATAGCACGCTGCAAAGTTTTAAAAGCACAAAAATAATCTTAACATAATATGAACAAACACCTGCTCTATAAAAAGCACTTGTCTGGGCGGCCATTTTGGACTCATTATGGATACAATCGAATTTGATTTGAATTTATGAAGATGCTACCTTGTCATCATACCATTGAGTCCTTTTTGGTGTTCTGTCCAAGACTGTGGGCTAAAATGGCCGATTTTGATGACTATTTTTTATTTTTGGATAATTGTGACCCCAAAAACAATTCTGGTAAATTTGTGTTGTCAATTTATTATCAAAAAGTGTATTTTTCACAAAACTATGAAAGTCAGTCGAACATTTTGGCAGGGAGATAAGGGTCAGCACAATTTGGTCGTTTCAGAACGAGTTTTGGCAGAGAATAACGTTAAGTTGTAAGTGAAAAGCTTATGTTACGTACAACTCATAGGGTTCTATGATTTTGCAAAATTTGAAAAAGGAAATTGCAAGAGAGTCATTTATAAATCTGCCTTCCCAAAGTGTTGGAAGACTAAAAGGAGGGAAAAAATAATAATCCTTCGAAAAACATGTCTTTTCCATTCAGGAAAAGCCAAACTACTTTATTGGCACGCTAACATTATGTGGTGTTTCCCGTTATAAGTCATGGGATTGGAACCATACAGACTAAGTTTCAAAACGTGAGTTTACAAATGTCATTCAGTATCGGTAGTGCAGAGTTTAAAACATAAGTGCGTTTTGTTATTACAGGCAACCAACTTCAAGTAGAGACAGGAAAGGCGTTTCCGGTACATTTTTGTTTCTGATGAAAAACTCAACTTTTATTCTGCTCATGACTGTAGTAGTATTATTCGGTTTATCAATGGTAAGTGTTTCTCGATTTTTATGTTGGACAATACAGAAACTGTTGGGTTTACTAGACAATCAGCCGCATTACTTTCATCGATGTTCGGATAAGGTACTGCTGGAGGAAGACTAATCGGCGGGCTTCTACATCAGATTAATTGATGGTATGGTATTTATCATTACTCACGTATCATGTTATGATATGGTATTTGTCTGACAGCGGTTCCCTTCCTAACAAGATTCTCTACTTTAATGTCTATCACAATTGTTCTTAGGATACTTACTGGCCCCATGCTCATTTATACATTTATGTTGCTGTATGAAATCGTTTACACTAACGTTTATCCATTAGCGTCAACATTCCACCTGGTTATTTGCGGAATTTCAATGGTATTCTGCATTCCCCTTGGAGGTGAGTTTTACTATTTCATTAATGATCGAAGACTCCCCAAACGTTAGTGATAGGTAGTGTATTGTAGAGTGATTACAAAAAAGGACAGAGAATTTAGACCAGATACATTGCAAAAACAAAAAAATATAGGTTCTCTTTAGGACCAAAACTTGCTCTAATCTTGTCCCTGAGATGGAACCAGTTCTGTTTAAACAGTATTTATTTCAAATCAAATAAATTTATAAAGATTAACATTAAATATTAACAGAATTAAACATAAATTGAGGGGGTTTCAGCCGTAAGTTTAGAGCTTATACGAGGTTGTCTCAAATCATTATTAAGCAAAGGAGATATGAACAGTTGGCATATCGAACCAGTTTTGGTTCTATAGAGAACCAAAACTGGTTCGATATGCCAACTGTTCATATCTCCTTTGTTTCAAAATGTTTGGCGAATGTGTTGAATTAGCTCCAAGTTTACTGCTGAATCTACTTCAGTTCATGTAATATTCTGTTAAAATTGAATGCTAATCTTTGTAAATTTGTTTGATTTGAATTAAATAGTGTTTAAACAGAACTGGTTCCATCTCAGGGACAAGATTAGAGCAAGTTTTGGTCCTAAAGAGAACCTATATTTTTTGCAGTGTAGCGAATACGTCTCGAAATCGGAATCGTTTATGAATCACGACCCATTGGTATACGTGCACCACGAGCCAATCGCTATCTGATCAAGAAGGATTGATCATCTGTGATCACAGAACTATAAATATCAGTACGCTCCCAAGAAACATGCCTTGTGATATTTGCCGATTTCAAAGTTAACAGGAAGGTGAAAGCAAACAAGTGTTTAAAGGTTTGCTGTACTCAGTGTTCTGTCGAGACTTAGTTTACATTTAGCTATTCTATTTTAAATCTCTGAACGCTTAAGACCGCTTTTCACGGCCTGGATCACAATGTGCCACAATCACATAAAGTGAAAATCTTAATTGGTCTGCCCCAAAAATATGAATTTGGGCTTTCCCAATTGATGTCATGGAAGTGAAATGCTAGATATCATTAGGATTTAACTAACTTGTTATCTCTAACACTGTAGGGGGCGCGGTGGCTCAGTTGGTAGAGGTGCAGGCTGCAAGCCGAGAGGTCCTCGGTTCGAATCCCACCTGCGGCAACCGCGTTGTGTCCTTGGGCAAGACACTTCACCCCTATTGCCCACGTGGGGGCACGGTGACGCTGTACACTAAGGCGTACTGCACGTCGATGGGACACCTGTCTTCAACCAATGCTAGCCCTGCTTGTGTGGAGTTGATATGTTGGGGAGCTGACAGTTGCTCGGTGGTTCTCTCCGGGTACTCCGGCTTCCTCCACCTGTAAAACTGTCACGGTCATGGTTAGCCATTGTGCAGAAATATGTGACTTTAAACACCAATAAATAAATGATCTCTAACACTGTAGAATAACACCGTCTCTTGAGTGCAACAAGCACATTGTACCAATCAAGGTGCAACAAGTGCCATCGTTATATTACTCTACTGCACAAACGCGCTCGGGTTCGCACGCAGTGATTGAAGAAGAGTAACAAATAAGAGCAGAGTACTACCAAACACAAGTGTTCAATATAAACAGAGTACCGCGCTTGTTTCCGTTAACTACAGGACGTGGAGAGTGGATTGTAACTAAATCATCCGTGGAGTGGAGTTATCACCCAAGCTATAACTTTCAAATTTTATATGTATTCGACAAAAAAAACAAGCAATGTTTCAGGCAATGAACCACCGGGTTTAATCCGGAGGCCCATTGGCCGAATCTTTGCTGGTGCTGGGTATACTTTGCAATAAATTTGCAATTATTGCTCGAGTGGAATCTCCACTTTGCGGGTGATTTAGTAATAATACACTCTCCACGTACTGTATGTGTTTTTGTTTATAAAATAAAATGGTGTAAAGGCCTCGATAGTTCAGGCGTGTATTATGAACATTTCCTTTAAATCATAGTATGGTTCTACTTAATGTACACCAGATCCGTTGAAATTCATAAACAGTCCCCACTGATCTCCGCATATCTGAGTGTAGACAACATTCATGAATGATCCCACAAATGTGCTTACATTTTGAAGTGTTAAGTTAACCTTTTGCTCCAGTTTTGCAGCATTTCAATCGTTTTCAGTAACAGTTAAATACATTTGTTGTAGCAGAAACTATTATTATTATTATTATTATCCTCGAGTGGGGGTGTGTGGGATGTTGAATTCTCACCCAAGGGAAACATATTTGTCTCATACACAAGACTTGTCTCGTGCCTGAGTCAAATATCATTCTCCTAGAGAGATTTCCCCATCCCACCCCCACACCACTCAAGCGCCACATAAAGTCACCAGAATAAAAATATTGCCTGTGGGATGAAAATCTACTGTTCCATTGATTGATCGTAGAAAAAACCAAATTCCAAATTCGAAAAGAGCATCGAAAAGTTTCGTTTATAGTACGAAAACCGTCGTTATGTCACGAAAGCGATGGGTTAACATTCTGAAGCGGTGACGTCACTTTTGAAAATATTGATTTCAGTGACGTCATGTGGTGGGAGAAAATTGTCCTCGAGTGGGGTGGGGGTTGGATGCACAACAGTGTCAGAGGAAGCGAAGCAGTACACCATGTTTTTAACAAAATGCAGACGATTATGAAAAGTGTGGCGATCATTAAATATTCAAATAACGATGGGTGTTAATGTGAGTTGTGTAAGATAAGATTTTCTGTCTCACCCAGATATATCACTTGGGAAATGCTTATCCCAACACCCAGGTGGCGGGAGAAAAGATATTTCTGGAATTTAGTCTCAGCTTCCACAGGTAGTAGGTAGAATTTCTGTTTCCAGAATATGGATATGATTGAGCTCTCTTGACAGGCAGACGTTTCGTGACAGTCATGGAAAGCATGTACCCCTTGATTTTCATGATGTTTTCGTGTACTGTCTACCTGTACATGACATGTGTAGGGTATTCAATCTTCATTTCAACACAAACTCTTGTGATTTAATGATTGAATATGGCGAATGCAAATGTAAGAAGACATTTGTCCGAAGCAGAAATGTGGTGGGCTGTTGGGATGGTGGAGTAAAGGGCTACGCATCGTCAGGTCCGTGAAGTCCTTGGTGTGCACCATACGGTGATCACCAGAACCTGGGCAAGATTTCAGCAGTATGGCACACCAGTAAGACGGCACGGTGGTGGCAGAGACAGGACAACATCTGCAGCTGAAGACGGGTTTTATATCATTCAGACCCGTAGGAACCGCTTTGCAACAGCAACCCGGCTTCACAGTGAACTTCAGACTGCATCCGGGGTAAATGTTTAGACGCAGACTATCCGGGCAAGGTTGCACGAAGGTGGTCTCCGATCGAGAAGACAATGTATTCGCATTCAGCTGTCCCAGAACCACCGCCAGGCACAATATGAATGGGACATGGATCACGTTGGATGGACCAGAGAAGATTGGCGACCTGTCCATTTTACAGATGAGTCAAGGTACAGCCCAAACAACACAGATAGGCGTTCTAGAGTATGGAGATGACCAGGAGAGCGATTCCATGCAGCCAACATTGCTGAGCATGACCGCTGTGGTGGAGGGTCAGAATTGGTCTGGGGCGACATCAGCTTGGATTGACGTACAGGGCTCTGTGTCCTTGACCGTGGTACGTTGACTGCGCAGCGGTATATTGATGAGATCCTGGATGCCCAGGTCAGATTGTATTCAGGTGCAATGGGTGATAGATTCATTCTGATGGACGATAATGCCCGTCCTCGTGTTGCCCATGCTGCCCGGGAGTACCAACAGAGAGAGGGGATTGAGCGTATGGACTGGCCAGTAAGATCCCCTGACCTCATTCCAATCGAACATGTCTGGAATGAGTTGCAGTGTGCAATTTCAGTCCGTCCAGTCCAACCAAGAAGTTTCCAGGAGCCTGATGCCATGCTGGTCCAAGAATGAAACAACATCCCACAAAGGACCATCATGAACCTGATTGGGAGCATGAGAAGAAGGCGTTATCAAGCTGTAATTAACAGTAATGGGTCTCATACTCGACACTGAGCCCATACCAGTTCGCTCCGTCAACTTTTTGGCAAATTGAAAAATTTCCTCTTTTACCGATGATATCCATTTTCCATGGTTATCGTATTCAAAAGCTAAAAGATAATGTCAAACACAAATAAAATCTGTATTTCTGTGCTTAAATCATTAAAGATATAATTACATAAAAATTATATACACTTTTCATAACAATATTTTTCAACTAAAACGTAAAACAGGTAGTTGGATATACTTGGTGCTTAGCAAACTTTGGATAGTATATATATGTTATCCTATCCAAGTTTCTACTGGTGGAAACTGGAATTCTAATGTCTACTTTCAGGCTATACCTCACTTTCCGTTCTTCTGATGTTCTAACTACTAACACTCTATTTCATGTAGTATCATTTGCGATCGCTATCCAGACACTACACTGCAAAAATACACGACAACAATTCCATAGCAAATTTCACTTTCCCCACGTACTATGTTTCTTTCCAAACATTTTGGAGAAAAATTACTGAGGTTATTTCGTTCTAGCCATTTTTGGACTTTGGATAAAAGTTTACGAAATTTGACCAAAGTTAGATTGGAGAAATTCTTAATTTTGACGCAACGATTAGCTGTATCAAACATTATATTGATCAGTTTTATGTTTCACAATGCATACTGGTCTAACAAGTAATTAAACAAGGATAACAAGAAATGAAAGTGATTCCACTGCCCAAATGGAATAAGTAATCACTGAATGTAATTTTGACACAACTTGTTGCGTCTAAAGTATAACGAGCGGTATGTTATTCAAAAAATTAAACAAAGTTTACAAGTATTTAAACTAGTCCTGCTGCCTATATGGAATACACAGATCAAATCCAAACTCTATATTTACAATACACGGCAAAAAATATAGGTTCTCTTTAGAACCAAAACTTGTTCTAATCTTGTCCCTGAGATGGAACCAGATCTGTTTAAACAGTATTTATTTCAAATCAAATAAATTTTCCAAGATTCGCATTCAATTTTAACAGAATATTACATGAACTGAAGTAGATTCAGCACAAAACTTGGAGATTATTCAACGCAGTCGCCAAACATTTTGAAACAAAGGAGATATGAACACTTGGCATACCGAACCAGTTTTGGTTCTGTATAGAACCAAAACTGGTTCGATATGCCAACTGTTCATACCTCCTTTGCTTATTAATGATTTGAGACAACCTCGTATAAACTCTAAACTTACGGCTGAAACGCCCTCAATTTATGTTTAATTCTGTTAATATTTAATGTTAATCTTTATAAATTTATTTGATTTGAAATAAATACCGTTTAAACAGAACTGGATTCCATCTCAGGGACAAGATTAGAACCAGTTTGGGTTCTAAAGAGAACCTATATTTTTTGCAGTGTATACCCTGTGGATTACCTACAGCTTATTTTCTGAGCGGACACTAGTACGTTTCAATTTTTAGCACAAAAAACAAGACAGTTAGTGACGAAACAACAATGAGGTAGCATTTAAAAGCCCCCATTATTTTAGTCAATCATTCGAACAAATCGACTAAAGCGGTGGGCACTGTCGATAGAAAAGACTTTTTGAAACAGCAATACGACTTGAAATCATTCCTGTATATAAAGGCTCCCCGGTTGGCTCTCTGTAATAGGGATTTTCTTTTGACTGTTCGCTTTACTTAACAAATCGGGCAGATCTTTTCTTGAAGAGTGTTCGATAAAACATACAGCTTAATGCATGTCCTGTCTTTGACCGCGCCCATGTAGTGCCCTGTGGGGTGCTGTGGTTACCTCTGCTTCGCCTCGGGAACTACACCTCACTGGCCATTATATGGGCGTAGTCAACTCCAAGTCAGTCACTATTTCTTAAAAAATTCTACTTAGGCATGCATTAATTTTATTTATTACTGAGCGCCATCGAGAAATCGCAATTTTGACAACAAACTACCAGCCTTACAATTGAAGAAGGAATTATCATCTCAGGAGGCTTAATTTCAGATTTTGTTTAAAAACAAAGATCCATTATCAAGCTGAGCGAACTCAGGACCCACAGGGGTTATATAATTTATCTTTAAATGTATTTGATTAACGCAATAGAAGGATTATATCACCAAATTGATTACGGTTTCTGAAAATAGTAAATGGATGATATAGCTATATTATTGTTTTAAACTTCTTTCTCTGCCTTTTGATGTACATGTATCTGGAATTCGCAGATACTATCCACTGTGCGATATATATTCGCGATATCTGTACATAGCCTGAAGGATAAAGCCTTTTCGTCGATTCCAAACGCTGAACTTGCAATATTTTGAAAAACTTGTTTTTTATTTGTTTACCAGATTCCGCAGGTAGAAACTGAGTTTATAGTCACTAAGACACCGGAACAACAGCATCTCAAGGAACAAACCCGAAATGATACTGGTATTAATTGAAACTGGAACCCCGGACTTTTGTAGAACCTATGATTCTCATCTTCAAGTTTTAACCGCTACACATATAAACAAAAATTGCAAAATTTGTAGCTTTTGTGGAAATTAACCCTTTACCCAACGCAGACGATATCAAAATTTATTAATTTAAATACGTTTTTTTATTTTTTTTCGAAAATTTTTAACAAAACCATATCATGTGACCCTCATTGGGACGAGCTCGACGAGCTCGTTCCAACGAGGGGTCACATGGTATGGTTTTGTAGAAATCGTCCGAAAAATAGTATTTTTTCAGCTGCTGAATCTGCATATTACGCGGGCGGATGAGGGCGATTTTGTTGGGTAAAGGGTTAACAATTATTGTGATTACGGATAGTCTTTATTTACCTGCTGATTGAAAAGCAATGTAGTATTTTACTATTTGCCTCTGTTATCAGCGCTAAAGTTCGTTAATCTGCATTCATTTTGTTTTTGACCAATCGATATATGAACGTTATGAAGAATATCTTCTTCAGTTAAAACTAGAAGTCCTGTCACGAATAGTGCGCTTATCTAGGCTTAATTGCGCGTTGGAATTGCGCGCAATTGCCATATCGAATGGCATCCAAAGCACGGCAGGCTCTCTTGGTTACTCATAGCAAACACATGCAATGTTTCTGCCAATGGACCTCCAGGTTACCCGGAGGTCCATTGGCTGAAACATTGCTTGTGCACAGGCCATATGTACAAAATTTGATAGCTTTACTTCGGCCATAACGCGTACATTAACGCGCATATCAACGTGCTATTTGTGCGCATTTCATGACAGGACTTCTAGTTTTAACTGTATATTGAGGTTCTTCCATATTTAAATATAACGGATTTTTATGCAAAAGACTTAACAGACCAATCAGTCTATTTTCGTACCCATGAGTATATAAGATAACCAGAAAGACGGACATTGGCCAGGTAGCATTTAACCCGAAAAAGAAAAATGTGGGAAATAGTCTTCAGATGTTATCTCATTACCTGTCTCTTCCAACTACAAAATGTGAATCTGCTCTTAGTATGGCTCGTTACATATCGGTTTTGTCGTTATTGAAAATACTGAAATATTGAAAAAATTCGCGTTGAACGCAGCTTTCTTGGAACAAATAATCCATTAAAACCTGTGGTCCTAAAGGACATCCTTCCATATAACATTTCCGATTGCAATTAGACAGTCGTGGTGTTAATGGCGAGGCAAATTAATAATTTAACGTAAGTACTTGAATTATTTCTGGTCTTTGCTTAATGGTTTGTTGTTCATTATGCTTTCCCTCCCTTCTGTGTTGTTTGATATTATGCCGGCGTCGACGCCGGTAGAAATCTCCATCTATGCTCATGAAATGCTAGAAAACGTTTGTAGATCCAATACGGTCTTGCTCATATGTCCTGTCAACAACTTGTATTGTGTTTTATTTATTTATTTCCCAGAATTGTCCATTATTATGCCTCAAAGTTAGTTTGTCCAATCAGAAAGCTGGTTTGACATCTAAGGGTTCCGCAGCATCGGGTAACTCACCTGATATTATAAGTTACAGGACGTCCAGGTGGCGGATACGGTATCATATGAGGCGAGGTGAAAACAATATTGGACGAGGCGGTATGATACCGTATCCGCCACCTGAACGTCCTGTAACGTATTTATTATGCCAGCGAAAACAAAATAACAATCAAATTTGAACGCCGGCACATTTTCAAAACTGGTGCAAAACGCTATGGAAGTTGTAACAAACATGCACAGCTGTCTCCCTGTTTGTGTATAATTTCCTTGACAACACAGACAACAACGATAGACGCGTTTCTTCGTACTGTCACTTTGTCTTGAGTGTGCAGAAAATGTCCGAAACGTCCGATTTTATAGAATTCGAACAAAATAAATGTATCTCGCATTTTTTCCCATTGACTTTCATTCATTTTCCTACAATTTCATCATTGCGCAATCTTATAATTATTCAATGAAATTAAATCCATTTTCGAAGCGACGGTATCCATTTACCACAACAGAGACTACAGAATGAGCTCAACGAGAAAAAATGAAATTAATCTATTCCCGGGATAAGACAATTTTTTTCTCAGTTTATTTATTCACACTATATATATTTTTCAACTTTCTAACAACGCATTTATGGGTTATATATTTTTTCTAAAGCTTTTAAAATATCGAGGCAAACACCGTACCCAAACTGTTGTGTGTTAGCCTCAATAAGCTTAGACCCGATGTCAAGTTAGGGCCAGGCCGACTTATCCGTTATCGGTAGATCGAATACAGTAGTATTTCTCACTTCAAATAATTAAATTTACATTTAGAAAATAAATTTCACAATAAATTTATTATAAAACGAGAGAAAATGAGACGTATAGACACGGAGGGACGTTTGATTGTACTGCAATTTCTTCAATATGGATATACAAGCACCGCGAGGTGAGGAATTTCCACGTCGAAACAAAATGGCGGTACTGACCTATTACGAGTTTCGTATTAGGTCACCTCGGGCTGCAGGTGACCCAATACGGCTCAGTACCATCCCACTATTCGGGGGCTGTGATTGGCGAATTTCATTAGCTGGCATAATAATATTTGATATCGGGTGTATAGCAGACATTACTATTTTGATGCATTTCCACTCGCTTCGAATTTTCAAAATTTGAATTCAAACAAAATAAGAGAACTTAAGTACCAAACAGAGGGGCGCGGTGGCTCAGTAGTGGAGGTGCAGGCTGCAAGCCGAGAGGTCCTCGGTTCGAATCCCACCTGCGGCAACCGCGTTGTGTCCTTGGGCAAGACACTTCACCCCCATTGCCCACGTGGGGGCACGGTGACGTTGTGTACTAAGGCAAACTGCACGGCGATGGTGTATTGACTTCAACCAATGCTAAGCCTGCTTGTGTGGAGTTAGTATGTTGGGGAGCTGACAGTTGCTCGCCGTTGCTCGGTGGTTCTCTCCGGGTACTCCTGCTTCCTCCGCCCGTAAAACTGTCGAGGTCATGTTTAGCCATTGTGCAGAAATATGTGACCTTAAGGCCCAATAAATAAATAATAATAAATAAATAAGTACCAAACATATATTCTAGGTACCCTATTTATTGATTTAAAACATTAAATAATTAAAAAATGGACATTATTTGTAGTCCCAATATTTTTATGTTGTTTTTACGATTCTATCATTTTTTTATGCTGAAACAAACATTTTCTTTAAAGACTACTCAACAGATTGGAAGTGATTTTTTGAACATTTCAAAGTGCTTTGTTCGCCCTTTTTCAGGTGGTAATGGCAGTAAATGTATGTAAGGGTATTTCAGATATACTTGTAAGGATACGTTTTATTTTGTAAACAAATATCGTACTTCGAACAGCGACGAACGTTTACCCATTGCCAACCACTGAGTGTGTGTTACTGGTAACAGTGCCAATACACTCTAAAATCAGTTGGGTTGAAAATCAACCCGAATTAAGTGGGTTGAGTGAATATGAACCCATTTAGGTTCATATTCAAACAACCTTGTTAATTTGGGTTGATTTTCAACCCAACTGATTTTAGAGTATACTGGTTGAACGATAACCTTGTCGGATATATAGTTTACTGATGACCCACCAAAATGACTAACAACTTGTCACTTTTTTGGCGGCATGGGATGCGTCTAATGCAGATTATAACCTATAGGGTTTGTATTCATTTCTGTTGGGTCGTTAATTAATCACTTTGTGCTTCAAAATCATGCTATTGCCACAGCAGCATGTTTCAGTTTGACACAGTCCACTTTTAGCGCGCATTGATGAATATTTGCTCATCAGTTACGATTTGACACTTCAAGGTTTATACATGTACGCGCTACCATAAAAGCATAACATACAGTCAACCATCTACTAGAAAAGGCCACCTGCAAGCGTGTCAGAGTCAGAAAACATGCATCAATAAGGTCTCAGCTATAGAATATCATGCATTGCTGAATGATATCATATGTCCAAGTCGGTCAATCATCTAGAGGTATGCATTAGCTTGAACTCTGGTCGAGTATACTCTCGATTTTGTTACCACCTCATGTTAAGTTGGGGCATACCCCCAAGGTTGGGCTTAGAGTAAGGGTGGGATGCATGAATTGAAGAAACACAACATATGTGTTAAAAAACTAAGGTCTGGAGCCTTACTTGTGGACGGTAAAATATAATCACAGGCACTAAATTTATTAAATACTACCAAACCGGCAGATAAGAATATTTAATTCATTTCCACACAGTATACTGACAATAGCAAGGGTATGGTTAGAAAAAAAAAAGAATTAGATGGAACTGATGTACTTGAAATAAGGAAAGAACTGCAGTCGTAAGGATTCAGCGATGTAACACGAATTTATTTATTGGTGTTTAAGGTCACAGACTTATGCACAATGGCTAATCGTGACCGTGACAGTTTTACGGGTGGAGGAAGCCGGAGTACCCGGAGAGAACCACCGAGCAACGACGAGCAGCTTTCAGCTCTCCAACATCGTAACTCTGAACTCTGCACCGTAGCACAGGCAGGGTTAGATTGGTTGAAGACATGCGCAACATCGACGTGCAGTACGCCCCAGTACACAGCGTCATCGTGCCCCAATGTAGACAATCGGGGTGAAGTGTCTTGCCCAAGGACACAAAGCGGTTGCCGCAGGTGGGATTCGAACCGAGGACCTCTCGGCTTGCAGCCTGCACCTCTACCAACTGAGCCATCGCGCCCCCGATGTAACACGAATACAAATTAAAAGAAATGTCTCAACAATACAAACCAATACATATATTGTAACTAAATCTATTAACGTTGGTTATATGAACATCAAAGTGGATTTGTATATTCCAAATCCACTTCGATGTTTGAATTGTCAAAAGAATGGTCACAGCCAAACCAACTGCAGAGAACAATCGATATATTTCACATGCGGCCAGTAACATTAAGAGTCATATAACAATCCAATCAAATGAGAAAACTGTCGGGGCAATCATGTCATCTTCAAAACATTGCCTTGTATGGAAAAAAGAAAAAAAAACTATTCAAAAAATGAAATGTGGAAAACAAGTCCGTTTCAATGAGGCCAGAGAAATTGTCACACCAATGCGTGGCCTGAATACGTCAATTACATCATATGCCACAGTAATAAATGAAAAGAATACCAACAAAATCTTCATAATTTCATGCACAATATACATGGCTCAAAGGCACACTACCATCCTTATACAAATGCCTTCACAATAGATCACAGCAATCAACAACTAAAACTAAAGTCAACTCAAACACCGCTTGCAACTCAAACAACAACAGAACAATCAAAAACTAGTCTGCAGAAAGAACAAGATGGATATAAACTTAAACCAGAAGAGTAAAAAAGGGAAGGAAGCAAAATCAGAACAGAAAAAAATGACCAACCTAAACCAAAATCAAAACCAGAACTCCTACATCTTGGTCAGAGTAAGAGAAGGAATCAAGGGGAAAAACAGAAAAAGAAAATAGAAAACCCCAAAACAGTTATCAGACAGAACATCTAAAACCCTTCCAGACCCTGTTACCCGCAACAGGTTTGAAGGTATCAGGGCAGTAAATATTTTCACATACGCGACCATTATAACGTTCAAGGGGACAAAATATGATCGTATCACTTTAATTTTGGCATTCAAATATCTTTGTCTAGTATAGCCCTTCCGACAACTTTTTCTGACCCGAAAACAAATATTCCACCCATACGCTCACCATCTCAATTTCCAATAAAGTATGGATAATACAACCAAAACAAATATAAAACAGTGGAATTGTCGAGGTTTTGGAGCGAATTTTAACGAACTTTTAATCCCAAACTATGCACCTACTGCTTTTTGCCTGCAGAAAACACTCCTAAAGAAGGATGATACTCAAGCTCATTAAGCTTCTAAACATTATACTTCGATTAATGTCTGGACAGATGAAAATGATCTTCATGTTCGTGGTAACTCTGTTTTAGTTAGAAACTATATTATTCAGAGTCCTGTACCTTTACAAACAAACTTACAGGCTGTAGCGTTACGTCTAACTTTAGACAAGGCTGTAACGTTATGCCACGTGTCACCAAATAAACCCCTTCGGCAGATTGATCTTGAACATCTCATTCACCTGCTCCCAATCCATATATTCTTTTGGGTGATTTAAATGTGCATTGCCCTCTTTGGGGTGCTTCCTTTAGCAAAGAAGATGTAAAAGGCAAACAATTGAAGAGCTAATTTCAAAATATGACTTACTCTTCAATTGATCTTATAATTGCATGTCCTTCAGTTTTCCAAGATTTTTCTTGGAAAGTTGAAGATGACTTGCGACGGAGTGACTACTTTCCAATCGCGTTGGAAAGTGTGGTTCCAGCGAACGATGAGCATGTGCCCCAATGGAACTTTAGAAAGGCTGACTGGGACACTTTCTCATCGCTTTGTTCTGAACGCTTCAAACGCGAGAAATTTAAGGAAAAAGCTGACCATATAGAACATTTCTCCAAAGAGTTGCTTTACATTGCAAATTCAGTCATTCCTAAAATCTCGGCAGATCCAAAGCGTTTCACAAAACCATGGTTTAGATAAACTACGTACTAATCAGTCTAGACGACTTATAAAACAAAACTCTTGAGAAACTTATGTTTCTAAAGATAACAGCAATTCAACTAATTACAGACCTATTACATTAACGAGTTGTCTGTGAAAAACGATGGAAAGGATTATCACTGATCGACTTGTCTGGTTTCTAGAATCGAACAATCTACTTGCGAATGTTCAGTGCGGTTTCAGAAGCCCGTAAAGCACATAAGAAATGCCTATGTCAGAAAAGAACATGTGGGCGCCATCTTCTTGAACCTGAAAAAGGCATGTGATACATCGTGGAAGTATTAGATTTAAAAAGATCTTTTTTAACATGAAGATGAGAGGACGTATGCCTCTTTTTATTGAACACGTTTTAAAGGACCGTAAATTTCAAGTTCGTGTTGTGTCTACATTATCTGATCCACACGAGCAAGAATTGGGCGTACCTCAAGGTAGTATTCTATCTGTTACTCTTTTTTTCCAGTTCAGATCAATGACATCATCGACGCAATTGAGAATATGATACATTCCTCTCTATATGTCGATGATTTTTTCATTTTATATAGCAGCAAAAATATGAATGCCATCGAGCACAAACTTCAGCTGTGTCTAAATAGTATTCAGAAATGGGCTACAGAAAACGGTTTCAAATTCTCCAATTCCAAACCAAGGGGTGGCGGGGGGTGGGGGGGGGGGGCAAACTGACGGTTAACTCGAAAGACGTGATTATTCTCTATATACAACAATTTCAGTTCAACACAACAGTTGCAATAGGGTACGGACAACAAGTTCAAAACCTTTTAAAATGCTGCCTTGGAAGTTATGAAAGTACAAGAGGAAATGTTTAGAAAGACATATTCGTTGTGTTTTGATAGATATTGTTGAGGATCCAGAGGTTGCATGCCATTGGTATGAGCTCGCTGCTGAGTTCGGAGTCACTGTGGCCACTATTTACCGTCTCATTTTATCTACTGCCGACCGACCGCTTCCAGGTCGACCAAGAGTTACGACCCCTGCACAAGACCGTCACATTAGGACGTCTCACTTGAGGGATCGCTTGATTCCGGCGACGAGGACAGCAGCAATTACTCCTGGTAAACTAACAACAGAATCAGTGCACAAACTGTCCGCAGCAGTCTCGCTGGACACGGCATCCGAAGTAGGCGTCCATACCACGGACCAATACTTACCCAACGTCATCGTCCCGTCAGAATGGAATGGGTACGTCGGCGTGTTCGCAGAACTCAGCAGCGTTGGAGCACAGTTCTTTTTAGTGATGAATCACGATTTTGTCTACGGCGCGCTGATGGTAGGGCAAGAGTGTATCGCCGACGAGGAGAACGGGTTTCTGATGCTGGCGTGCGGGAATGCGACAGTTTCTGCGGGGGAAGTGTGTAATGGTTTGGGCAGGAATTCCCTTGCACCATCGAACGCAGTTGATCTTCATCGATGGTAATCTGAATGGACAGCGATATAGGGACGAAAGTCTTAACGCTGTTGCTGTCTCGTTGTTCAACGCTAACGTCGGATTTCAGTTATTCCAGCAAGACAATGCCCGATGTCACGTGACGCGTATCTGTCGTAACTTTCTTGAGATGCAGAGCATCGAACGTCTTCCCTGGCCCCACTTTCGCCAGATTTGTCGCCAATTGAGCATCTTTGGGATCATTTGGACCGTCGGGTACGACTTCATGATTTTCAGATGTTAGGCGATTTACGCAATGTTCTAAGGAAGGAGTGGAACGCAATACCGCAGGGTGACATCCATGCGCCGTCGATGTCTTGCCATCCAAGAAGCAAACGGTGGACATACTCGCTATTGACCACAAGTGGGAACTTTTCATTTCACCCCATGTCTGAATTGCGACGTCCTGACGTGACGCTGGCAACAGTAAGAACATGAAATTATACCAATGCATACAGCTAGACTGGAAAAATGAATTTACAATAATTTGTTTGGGATGAAAGTCGATAATACTAAAAAAGTGCTTCTCAAAGTTTATTATATTTTCTTTTTTGATTCAGTATATAATGTACAAATCACAATACAGAAATCAAACCAATAAGTTTGAGACCAACAAGTTTACTTACGTATACCAGCAGGGAGAGGCATGTATTCCTGCCTTCCCCTAGGTGAGGGAGAAAGAGAGTAAGAGGTGGATAGATAGGAACAGGTATGTAGAAGAAAGTACTGAAAGAAAAGGATGGAATATCTCGATCGAAAAGAGAAAAAATAAAATAAAATTGTAATTAATCATCATGAAGTGCCATTATTGTATTTTTAGATAGATCGACAATTGCATTTGCAAGTGGTGTGTGTGTGGTGGAAGGAACCTATTGGGCTGACCCTTTCTGGCTCGGCCCATCCTCTGCATTCAATACCGTAAGGTGCCAAAGCAAGGAGTAGACTGGCCGTGTACAACACATTTATCAAATGCAAGGATCAGGCGGAACCCGATGGCCAGGACGAGAATACCAGACAAATTTACATTGAAAATGAAAATTAGTAATCTATATATGCGAGCCTTGTCAGCAAACCTTGTCAACCTTTTGCAATATCAAGTTGGTGTTAGCTTTCTCGGGACTGCGTGGCTTGGAGGGGAGGGGGGACCCGTCTGGGATGACTTGTTTAAGTAAACACAAGCGTTCTTAGATGGGCCCTTACGAGTGGGCGGCAAATATTTCATTTCAGATATTTCATATTTCACACTGTGGAGTGGCGGGGTTTGCATTTGCATTCATCAAAACTTGGTACAGAAAATCTAGTGGTTGGAGCTTGCCCACTACCTTGTAAAACAAATTTAAACTTTTCGTCGATTGAAATATTGAGCTTAAAACATTTTTGTTGAGTGGAGTTCGGATTACAGCCTACTAAAACGAGCACTATTTATTTTACTTTATATTTGCTTTTTCCACAATCTTTAACTTCTCTTGGGAACTTAAACTTTGTATTATAAGGATGTTAAAATGTTCACCTATGTATGTCGTTCTTGTACATTTTTGTTTACATTGTTACAGATTTATACAGCAGAGGAACGAAAATAAGTTGCTATAACTTGTGTTCCAATCCTTTTTGTCAACTATCATCAAAGACAAATAAAATATGTTTAAACTAATGGAAGTATACCAGACAGCACAATCCGGGCAGTAAGGATTAGAGCAATGTATATCTTTGCAGTACGATGAGAGAAGCTTTGAAAGTAACCGTTTCTTGAACTCTTTTCTATTGTTAATTGATCTGGTTCCCAGTTCTTGTTCATTCCATATTTTAGGGGATGCAAAGACGGGTTGATTTTCCAAGGTTTTTGTCCTAGTTCTACATCTTTGCAAGAAGCCGACTTGGCGTGTTATTATATTAGTTTGATTATTTACAGTGGAAAAGAAATTCGCAAATGATGCCGGAAGATTTCCATTATGCCAATCAAACAAGAATAAGTTAGCGTGCAAGTTATATAGATCTTTTTTCTTCAGAATACCATCTTTGGTAAACAGTGGGTCGGTATGAACATTTATATTTCTTATTATTAATGATTCGACTCGACCATTTCTGATGTTTAAAAAGTCGATTGCATGCTTTTCCGGCTCCCATATTGGAATTCCGTAGATGAAGTGACTCTGTATCAAAGTGAAATATAAGCTTTTCATGACTCTATGTGAGAGAATTTTCTTAACTCTATTGGGACTGAAATTGGCAAGAGCAACTTTCGAGCAAATTTGTGATATATGTGCATTATAAGAGTTTCATCAAATATCTCATTTTGTCTATTACCGACCTTTCAATAATCTGATTATTTATACGTATATCCTCACGGATGTAGTTGGGTTCTTTATGGGTTGGATTGATAAGTATATATTTTGTTTTCTTGGGGTTCAGGACTAGGTAGTTGGCAACGCACCAATCAAATGTCTTTCGCAATTCCTGATTGAATTCTGAGACCAGCGGTTCTATCTCCGCCCGGATTCTATCCTGTGGTGTGATCCGCATAAGATAAGAGGTTTAGGGTTGTAGAAGTTTGTATATCATTTATATGAAGAAGGAACAATATGGGTCCCAATATCGAGCATTGTGGTATACCACTTGCTATTTCAGATAAACTGGATTTACTCCCGCCAAACGAAACATATTGAGATATGTTTTAAAGATAGCTTTTGAACCAGTTGTGAGCGTTACCTCTTATACCACAATACTCTAGTTTTTGAAGTAGTATCAATTGATTTATGGTATCAAAGGTTTTTGATAAGTCCAGGAATAACGTTAGTGTGGTGTCTTTAGTTGGTTTATTGTTTTCTGTGGCTAACAATTGCATAACAGGGCATAATGTACAATGATTTTTCCTGAATCCGTATTGATGTGAAAAAAGACATCAAATTTATTTAGAAATTTTATGATTCTTACAATCATAAGTTTCTCTAGAATTTTAGAAAAAACAGGTAGATAACTGATTGGTCTATAATTCGTAAACTTCTTTTAATCACCTGATTTGAAGATGGGTATTACCTTGGCAATTTTCATCCTGTCCGGAACTATTCCCTGACTGAATGAGTTATTCATAATATGGGCGCGTGTCATTGCACTAATTTTTTTTGAATCCTTAAGGATGCAAGATGAAATGCTTTCACTGTCTTGGCTTAATTTAGATTTCATTGAATTTACAATATCTGTTATTTCAAAAGGGGACGTGGGTGTGATGAACAAGTTTTCCTGTAAGCTAGCATTCGAGAACTCGTCAAATGATTTCTGAGGTTTGGGTAGAAGTTTTGATGTTTGTTTACCTTTTTTTGCGAAGAAATTATTGAATTCTTGCGCAATGTGATTAGGCGCATGTATCTCTTTGTCACCAAGACTGAAAAACTGGGGTATAGTACTCTTACTTTTATTCCTATTAAGCGCGTTGTTTAGTACTTGCCATGTTTTCCGAATGTCACTCTTCTTTTCGGTGAGGATGTTTTCATAATACATAGCTTTGCTCTTTTTTTAATTCTATTAAATCGTCGGCAGTGATTTTTGTAATTCCTAACATTGACTTCTGTTGGGGATCTTAACTTCTTGATGAAGATTTTATTCTTATTGTTGGCTGAGATTAAAAGTCCTTTTGTGATCCATGGCTGTCGTTTTATAAATTTATTATTTGGCTTGATGTACATTAGTTGAAAGGCTGTTTCAAAAGCATCAAGTAGATATCGAGGATATTTTCGTAGGCTATATTTGGACTGTTAAAGTCCATAACTATGAAAACATCACACTGGGACAGTAGCGACTTGAAGTGTTCAATACTTGTAGAATTTATTTTCTTGTAAAGATCGGTTTCGAATTTCCAAGCGGTTGATTTAATAATCCAATATAAAAAGTCCCAAAGTGGTCAGACAGGTCGGGGAGAATAATTCCAGATTTAAAACAATTAGGCTTACAGACAATGTTGGAAAAGATGTGATCAATGAGGGTAGCGGATCGATCCGTTACTCAGGTTGGTTTGTAATAACAGGTACGACCCCTTCACTGACCACCAAGTCAATAAAAAAGTCTGTTTTGGAATGAGATCCTACTTTTAAAAGGTCGATGTTGAGATCGCCCATAATTACGACCGTGTTCTTTTCCTTATTGATTATATGAGTTATGTAATTTATTTTTGATAGAAATAGATCTATATCTGCTTTCGGTGCTGTATTTGGCCTATAGATTACGCCAACTATTCTCGAAGAGTGTTTAAAATTTAATTCGACAAATGTGGACTCAAAGACGTGTGGTATGAAGATGGAGAGATCTTGACAAACACTGAAAATAATATCATTTTTTGTGAACAGACCAACTCCTTCGCGCCCATCGTCGTCACTGGATCGCGTGTTTTTCAATAATTGATGGTAACCTTCAATAATATAATACGTGTTGGAAGGGATTTGAAAGACCGATGACATCCAACAAGTTCTCTTCCACGTTTAGATCTGAAAGAAGTAAGTGGTGTAGAGGTTCCCAGTGCGCACTGAGACTTTGACAGTTAATGTGAATTGCAGAGAAGGATCTACGCACGCCGCTGAGCTCAGTTCCCATCTCACTGTGAAGAAGATATTTGCTTCCGATATTGTCAAATATAAAAGGAGAGGCGTTGTGTTCTAATTTGACACCTGTTTTATCATTTAGTAGATTACTGAAATCATATTCAAGATTGGTTTGGACCTCATCCAGCGTGATTCTACCCGCCATGATAACCAGATCATCCACCAACATCACCATCGCAGAACCCGAGTAGAGAGGTCTCTACGCTAGGTACTTCATCATGAGGAACATGTCTTATAGTTGACTTTGAAGAATATAATAATACAGTAGAGGTAATAACACCGTTTTTGGTACAATGTTGCATAAAAAAGAATAAAAAAGAGTAATAAGGAATGGTATGTACGTGAAATTTCTAGCATTCAGGACAGATGGGGGAGTTTATTAATCTCTGGTTCTGTTTTTAAAATTAAATATACACTGCACCCATTAGGATACTTCCAAGAAAGCCAATTCCATAAATTTCCCAGATTGACTACCCAGACGGTTGCTACTTTAAGTGAAAGAGCACTTGTTAAAATGAACAAAGACAGATTTCTTCCACTCATTTAAATACCGAGAGGCCCAGGTGGTTAAATGAATGGAAAAAATCTGCCTTTGTTCATTCTGGCCTTAATTAATGATAATGCCGGTCGGGAAGTCACGCACCGATAGCATGGTTGAACAATCCACGCAAAACATTGAGACTACCCTGCACACCGCTGTAAGATGCATTCGGTTGGAACAGGATGGTTGTCTTCTTCATCGTGTAACGGTGACCTGAATATAGGAGGTTGCGTCATTGTACAACTTCTGCCAATTATATGACGAGGAACGTCAGCAAATATGTGATTCAAGATGATTTCGTCCTGGTTTGATACAGGAGGAAATTAAGTTTCACGATAGTTCAGGAATCGTATAAACATCGAAGATGTGATAAATCTACAGGTCCCACAAAACCACGGAGGCCCCCAGAACGATCCGCCACCCATTGCTAACCAGCCCTCCGTCACCTATGTAGTAAACAATTTCTTTGGAGCAGAGTTTTAATGTGTATCAGAGTGAGGGAGAGGAGGGAGACTTTCATCATCACTCAGTAAATGCTTTTTTGAATTAAGTTGTGGCACTGGTCGAAACCAGATGGGGCTAGCACTAATGAGCGTTGACAACGTTGCAGTAAAGCATCAGGAGACATAATACTGACATCCCAATTTTGCCAGCACCGCCATCATGCTCCACCAAAAGGCTTAAACAATGAGGAAACTGCAGGTTATACAAAAATAACTATTTCTCGAGCATCCCTAATTTTAATTACTTGACGCGTGTATTCACTGGATTATCCATGGCCCCAGAGGGCTTTAAAATGAAGCAATTAAGTGGTTCTCGTACTATTCAGTGGAGCTAAGCCTAAGTACTGTCTTGTATTTAAACCGTTCACGGTTCCACATAGGCAACGGAAAGCTAACCCGAAACGAGGCGACTACATTCTAACATTTTTTGCGGGGGGGGGGGGGGGGAGGGGTGGGGGGGGGGGGGGGGCAGGGGAAATAGCCAAATCGATGGGGAGTATTTTACTCATTTTCACAATAATAGATTATTTACTATTTGTTTGGGAATGTCTGTCGACATTCTCGAACAGAATGCAACCTTGCAGTTTTATGGTAGTTTGTCAGCAAGCAGCCAACAATTCTATATATTTTCCTCCACCTAGAAACCATTAGATAGTATTTGGTCTACTGGAGTAATACCATTACAGTATAAAACTAGAAATGCTTGTTATGGGAGGGAACAGGGCGGGAAGGTTTTATAGAGATGGGTAAATACATTTATTTGAGGCACATGGGGTACTGAGTTATAAGGGGAGGTAACAAGGAACTAGAATGTCTCATAGATTAAAACCAAAAGCAGGAGCTTTAACCACTAATCTCCTGACTTAAAAGCCATAAGAGACTATTTGATCCAGGTGTGATACTTTTACACTAAAAAGCTTGGGGATGCTTGTTATGGATGAAAACAGGGTGGAGAAGGGTGGGTACAGGTAGATATGCAAGATTATTTGAGGTATATGGGGTGCAGGTGGGGGTGGTAACGTTAAGTAACGAAGAACTGGAATTCTCATACGTGATTTCCAGTACATCCATGGTGTTATGTTGTAACACTCAACCGGTAAATTGGGGTGGTGCATTAGCGCCTAGATTGATGCGAAACACCGAACCAAATCAGCATAGAGAACTCGTGTACGATTTTGGATTTCCGATTAGGTTCGTCTCTGCTCCGCCTCTTCATGATTCAACGAAGCAGTTTACATGATTGTCGGTCCATAAAGAGAAAATGCAGCAGCTACACTTTGTGAGATACCATTTGCATGCATAGAGGCCATTACGCAAGTGGAATGTTTAAAGAGAAGTGAGCTTCTCCTGCGTCCCTTATTCGAATTTTCCAGACCTAGACGGCGCCATGTGTAGAGATATTTGTTTAACGGGTATATGATAATAATCAGACAGAAAGTGGAGAATGTGAGGTGTCCGTACACGGTTACCCAATTTTGTGAATGCGAGTGCAGTGAGTAGTTTCACCTACACACCCGTCCATCGAAAATTGAACGTGATTTTCCAGACGAAGAGCCAGAACGGGTATGATTTCGAGACGTACGAACCTTAGGTTCCGCCTGTGCGAGCTGGAGCCTACGTAGTCCTGCATTGTTCCTGTTGTATCTAATATAAATCGACCTCTCTTGAAATTAGGGTTTCGCGATATGACGTTGGGTCATGTAAACATAGAATAATGAGTTAGCTACATTGCTTTTATGTAAATAGCACATGTGTGTTAAATTTCATGACAAACCTGAGCTAATAAAAAAACATCTGTCACTTTTTCCTGTAATTAGTGCACTGTGATTATACACAGTCGGCAAAGTGTCTTAGCACAGTAGTTTAGACGAATCATATGTGACTCATTTCACTAAAGTAAGAGAGATGAAGCATCATTAAATATTATTTATTCAAGTAAAACTAAACATTTTACTAGGTTATTCTCAGAATCCGTCCTGAAATATCGTGATCGATCGAACGCACACAAAATCAGGATGAGTGCTCCAGAGATACATAATAGGACATTACATTGATTTTTCATACAATTAATTGTGATTCATACGCGCATGCTCAACAGTGGAAATCAATAATGCGAAAAAGGATATAATACTACCGGGGGTGCAGCTGACTGAATAGTGTCAATAGGCACCAATTTGTTTGATTGCAATTGGTTGGATGGTGCCAATTGGCTTCAATGTGATTGGCTACAATTGATTGAATAGTGTCAATTGGCAACATCCAACAAATATAACGAATTAATGATTTATCTGTGAGAAATTCTACATTTTTGTTACACCCCCCCCCCCCCCGGCCCGCACCGGATTGGGTGGGAGTGTGATGCACTGGCAAATAGCATGCCAACATATCTTACTTCTTCGCAGTGCACTGTGCGTTAAAACATCTTGGACTTACCTCTTGCGATTGTAATCGAAAACACTGCAAGTAAAGGTTTTATCGGACATGTTTAGACAACAAACAAACCACATACTATTCTAGTTTTCTAAGACGATATAAGCTGGGGGTGTGGGGGGGGGGGCTAGTTGGTAGTGGCAGGAGATGGTGGGTAGTGTTGTTATGCACTGGTATGTGTGTTGGCCCATATGTGTGTGTGGATGAGCGTGTGTGTGTGTGTGTGTGTCAATTGTTGACATAAAAAAAGAACTATAAGCGCTCAACGTCTTGATTTTACATTATAGTAACTAGGTTATGTTTGCAACGGAAGTATACTCATTTTACCGATAAGGGACACTACACCGCAAGTTAGTCCCGTGGCATCATCGCAGGCCGACTTCGAGACGCTCTCGCTGACCAAGAAGACTGCTGCGCGAAATGGCGCTTTAAACGTAACCCAAATAAAACTAAAAAGTAATCATAGTCAAAAAACAGCATGTACAACTCATCTATCCTTTACAACACCAAACTGAATACCGCGATGAGGACAAATCACTAGTGATAACAACTGACAGGAAACAACAAGCACTAAACAAACACATCTCCCCCCAACGAAGACAGTATTATTACCAATTCTACGGGCGTTCCTAGCACATTAACGATGTTTTGTCGGATGTTGAAACCTCGTAGTGCTCAACAAGTAGAAGTCATGTGACGTGTTGAGACGTTATTGACTATAACAGCCCAAAACGTCAATAACAGCCCGACACGTCTAAATATAGACAATGACGTCACATCTCAGGGGATCAACAATATTTTCGGATTTGTTTTTAATTTGTAAACACAATTAACACATTTGTTTCAAGTGTTTCCCGTTGTGTCACGGATAGATAATGTATCAAATAAAGGAAACGATACACACAAAGTAAGTGATGACATCTTTGATGAATAAACTCCTTGCCTAAAGTTCGCATTTCGAAGATATATTTCATCATCTAACTTCCCAAATTTCGCCGTACACTGATCAGACGATAGTCATATTACCCGGTTTGTTTGTTAACAAATCAGACGATAGTGTCGCTGTTTTTTTTTTAATTCTAAAACGTCAAACTTCATTTATTTATCTTATTTCCCATATAATTTAATTGTAATGTCTCCGATGTACGAAAGCGGCAATAATAGAAATAACATGACTTTGTCGGGCACTACAGTGTATTAACGGCTCAACTGAAGTGGTGAACAGACCTTGAGCTTATTAGCGGTCCTCGACTTCGTCGCGGGCCGCTAATAAACTCTTGGGCTGTTAACCATTTCTGTTGAGCCGTTAATACACGGTAATGCCCTTCAAAATCATGTTATTGTTACATTATCAATACGAAGGCATCGATATGTGTAATAACTCGAAGCCATTTGAATGCTGGTACAAAAGTTCTCTTCAAGAATCGAATAATCGCAGATGAGGTTGCTACCCTCGATACAGATTTGAATTTAGCCTTGACGTTTTACTTGTACTGGGGGAATTACGTTCTTGTTATAAGATAAAACTCTGGAGACATACGCGCCCCCTTAACCATTTCTCCAGTTCACTGGGATTTGTTCTCATGCTGAAATAATTTAAAATGCCAAGGTAGGTTATTGTCCATTATTCAAATAGGTCCTCTGGTATTCCTCTGTTTTCTGCTAGCACTCCCTCTCGCCCCAAGAAAAAAAGTTTGCTTCTTGCTAAATGTCACTCTGAGTATATCTGAAAATAATAACATATGATGTATTTTGTCATTGTGTGTGGGTGGAGGGGTTATTGTTACCCGACTTGCCTTGTCTAGACTCAACACAACATCCTGTAGTTAATCTTATAATGTTATCTGACACTTCCAAGTGAGGACGTTGGATTTATTTAGTTCATTTTTGTAACTATTGGACAATTAACTGAAACGTAAGAAGAATGAGAAACTGGCTGCAATGTTGGACAAATATTAACGAGAGTTGAATATGGTTGTTTGATGGCAACTTCCATGTCACCTCTGCCACGATGAGTACGCATTGAATAATTTTAACCCTTTGAACCCTGGTAGTATCTTCCATGTCGGTTCTATGGCAGCGATTGGAAAAGTCCATATTTATTATTTGGGGTATATCAATGAATATTTTCAACGTGCAGCAGTCTTGAGTCTGCCCGTTGAAAATATTGATTGGCCTACCGCTCACCTTCACTTGACAGTCAACATACGTAATGAAGGGGGCCTGGTGGCGTTGCGGTAAGTTAAGCAACGTCGAGCCCGGTTATTCCTCGGATGGGTGACCGTCTGAGCAATCGATTCGGACTTCCGCGTTGTGTCCTTGGGCAACGCACTTAACCCCGATTGTCCACATGGCGGAACGATGACGACGTGTACTAAGGCGTACTGCACGTCGATGGTGCGCATGTCTACAACCAATCTAACCCTGCCTGTGCTCCAGTGCGGAGTTACGATGTTGGGGAGCTGGCAGCTGCTCGTCGTTGCTCGGTGGTCCTCTCCGGCTTCCGCCACCCGTAAAACTGTCACGGCCATGATTAGCCATTGTGTATAAGTATGTGACCTTAAAAACCCCAATAAAAAAAACAAATCCGTAATGAAATTATGACATATACCGTTCCAACATACGTAATGGAATTGTGACGTATACTGTTCCAACATACGTAATGAAATTATGGCGTATACTGTTCCAACATACGTAATGAAATTATGACATATACTGTTCCAACATACGTAATGAAATTATGACGTATACTGTTCCAACATACATAATGAAATTATGACATACACTGTTCCAACATACGTAATGAAATTATGACATATACTGTTCCAACATATGTAATGAAATTATGACATATACTGTTCCAACATACATAATGAAATTATGACATATACTGTTCCAACATACATAATGAAATTATGACATATACTGTTCCAACATACATAATGAAATTATGACATATACTATTCCAACATACGTAATGAAATTATGATGTATACTGTTCCAACATACGTTATGAAATTAAGACATATACTGTTCCAACATACGTAATGAAATTATGACATATACTGTTCCAACATACGTAATGAAATTATGACATATACTGTTCCAACATACGTAACGAAATTATGACATATACTGTTCCAACATACGTAATGAAATTATGACATATACTGTTCCAACATACGTAACGAAATTATGACATATACTGTTCCAACATACGTAATGAAATTATGACATATACTGTTCCAACATATGTAATGAAATTATGACATATACTGTTCCAACATACATAATGAAATTATGACATATACTGTTCCAACATACATAATAAAATTATGACATATACTGTTCCAACATACGTAATGAAATTATGACATATACTGTTCCAACATACGTAATGAAATTATGACATATACTCTTCCAACATTCATAATGAAATTATGACATATACTGTTCCAACATACGTAATGAAATTATGGCGTATACTGTTCCAACATACGTAATGAAATTATGACATATACTGTTCCAACATACGTAATGAAATTTTGACGTATACTGTTCCAACATACATAATGAAATTATGACATATACTGTTCCAACATACGTAATGAAATTATGACATATACTGTTCCAACATATGTAATGAAATTATGACATATACTGTTCCAACATACATAATGAAATTATGACATATACTGTTCCAACATACATAATGAAATTATGACATATACTGTTCCAACATACATAATGAAATTATGACATATACTGTTCCAACATACGTAATGAAATTATGATGTATACTGTTCCAACATACGTAATGAAATTAAGACATATACTGTTCCAACATACGTAATGAAATTATGACATATACTGTTCCAACATACGTAATGAAATTATGACATATACTGTTCCAACATACGTAACGAAATTATGACATATACTGTTCCAACATACGTAATGAAATTATGACATATACTGTTCCAACATACGTAACGAAATTATGACATATACTGTTCCAACATACGTAATGAAATTATGACATATACTGTTCCAACATATGTAATGAAATTATGACATATACTGTTCCAACATACATAATGAAATTATGACATATACTGTTCCAACATACATAATGAAATTATGACATATACTGTTCCAACATACGTAATGAAATTATGACATATACTGTTCCAACATACGTAATGAAATTATGACATATACTGTTCCAACACACGTAACGAAATTATGACATATACTGTTCCAACATACGTAATGAAATTATGACATATACTGTTCCAACATACGTAACGAAATTATGACATATACTGTTCCAACATACGTAATGAAATTATGACATATACTGTCCCAACATACGTAATGAAATTATGACGTATACTGTTCCAACATACGTAATGAAATTATGACATATACTGTTCCAACATACGTAATGAAATTATGACATATACTGTTCCAACATACGTAATGAAATTATGACATATACTGTTCCAACATACGTAATGAAATTATGACGTATACTGTTCCAACATACGTAATGAAATTATGACGTATACTGTTCCAACAAACGTAATGAAATTATGACATATACTGTTCCAACATACGTAATGAAATTATGACATATACTGTTCCAACATACGTAATGGAATTGTGACGTATACTGTTCCAACATACGTAATGAAATTATGACGTATACTGTTCCATCATACGTAATGAAATTATGGCATATACAGTTCCAACATACATAATGAAATTATGACGTATACTGTTCCAACATACGTAATGAAATTATAATGTATACTGTTGCTGGACAGGATAAACGGCCCCTCGTGTTCAGTGGGTTAAATATTGACCATCATTGTTTAGTCTCAGATGTAATAAAGAGTAACGCTGCCTTCGTTCTGTCTCAACCAGAATGTGTAGCAAATAACCAGTAGATATCGCCGTACATCGATTTTGTATATATCTCAAAGCCATTGTCTTAAATGATAAACATAATGCAGCTGCATGATAATTTTTTGAGGTGTCATCTGCAAAGTAGAGAAATGATTGGTCAGCTCTTTCGGGACGAAATAACTCGATTGGTTTTCTTTCTGGTTTGGAAACGTGCCAAATATTTCATCACACACGTATGCGACACAACTTCATTTTTATCGTACATTCTGATATATCGTGCACAAAACAGTTTGTAAAAAAAATTCCAACAATTTTGCTAACCGATGTGAGAATCAGTGCTTCATTTCTGAGGCCCGCTATGTGCTCGAACATGCATGAAATATCTTATTTGCAACTGAGGAACACTTTATTCTCGTACTCCTAAAATATAAGTAGGATATATCTAATAATTTGTTCGATACACCTTAGGCCTACCTAGGCGCTGATCTCGGGAGTAGTATAGTATCTATGTTTCGCTCCTAGGTTGGATGATCTCATGGATGATCTCACGTGACATCATAGTCACGCGACCCAGTGGCGCCGTGTTTGGGCGTGATGATAGCCCGCGTGAGTGACCATGTTGTGTCGTAAGTACCATAGTGATACGTGGTATAAGTGCGCATGCACAGCGCGTATTGTTAGGGTTATACGTGTTTCCGTCGTCCATTTTGTATATTAGAGGTCGCCGTATGGTTTCTATTGTTACACGTGCTGGATATGTGATTCAATACCCTTTAATAGGACAGGGAATGTTCGGAGGATGTATTCATATGTATAATAGTGCATCTATTTACACCATGTCATACAGTACGTGGAGAGTGGATTGTAACTAAATCACCCGCGGGGTGGAGTTATCACCCAAACTATAACTTCCAAATTCTAACCCGGAGGTCCATTGGTTGAAACTTTACCTTTGCTTGTTATGCTTTGCAACAAATTTGCAATTATTGCTTGGGTGGAATCTCCACTCTGCGAGTGATTTAGTGATAATACACTCTCCACGTACTGTAGGTATCCTCAAATACCGATATGAGCCGTAGAGCAATATATTCGTTCGCTGGCTAGCTCATTTGCTCGATGGGATTCGAGTCGTTCGAGTAATGACTTTTTCAGTAACTGATCGATAGCTTATTTGCTCGATCGAGTCGTCCAACCAATTCATGTTCAAGTTACTGCTCGATTGCCACTTGCACTAACTCTTAGGAACCCTTGTATTAGAGAACGATGGGGCAGTGGGTGGGGGTTTAGCTGCATGGAGTGATCCGATTGGTTAGTTAGCCTCAGTAAACTGAACTGACTGGATGACTGATCTAGATAATTGAAACATGCTGTTCGAACAAGATCAGGAATAGTACTCGTAATAGGACTAGAGCTAGCCAGAATAGTCCAGAAAAGTCAAATGTAGTAACAATAAGCAGAACCGTTCCAACTGATAACCTATTCCACTCTACTGGAGTATGCCCCAGAAGAAACGAACGGGATTGGATATTCAGAAGAACAGTAATCTGGAAAAAAGAGGAGCAGAGGATTCCAAAGAAATTCGAACTAGTACAACTTGTGGGGTTGTTTGTGGTAATTCTACGAAGTAACCAAGGATTCTGGGTTATTGGATTTACTCTTCTATAATCGAAAGCACATGATAACACTACGTGCAACTATTATAAGCCCAAAATGGGGCTTTTCGAAGGCTTTTCCGTGGTTTTGGGTGATTTGGTGCGATTATTTGGTAATTAGATTTAAGCAACTATTATAAGCCCAAAATGGGGCTTTTCGAAGGCTTTTCCGTGGTTTTGGGTGATTTGGTGCGATTATTTGGTAATTAGATTTACTATTATACAAAGGAACACACCCTCCGTGCACACCCCTGTCCTATTAGATGGTTCTGGGTCACATCGCAACCACGTGCAATTGACCAAACCAAGATGATGTCCTTCAATATACAGAATGGACGACGGAAACACGTATCACCCAAACAACACGCGCTACGCCTGCGCACCAACACCACGTATCACTATGGTAATTACGTCACAACATGGCGTTACTGGGTCACGTGACTATGACGTCACATCAGATCATTCATGAGATCCTCCAACCTAGGGTTGAAACATACATAATACACTACTCTCGGGTAAGCCTAAGGTGGAACGTACAAAGTGTTAGATATAAAATACAGTTGATGTTTTTACTCTTTCCTATGCCCCACCCAACTCCTCCCATTCCCAACGCCATAACAAACAACTCCCTAAATTGTAAATCGGTGGACTGATCCCTCACCCACGTCTCACCGGGATCTCTTCAAAACATCCCTGCTCCAGAATCCTTTCTGGTTGTGCTTCACATGACAGCGAATCAACAATCTATGTAGAGCTAATACAGGAACACTGCAGTATTTCTTAACATCAAAGCACCTTACACGCGTATTAGTAAATAAACATAGTTTAAAAATATTTTATTGCCATAAATGCAAAAGGATCGGAGAACAAGTTATACAACTTAAACAAACTCCTTTCCCGTACAAAGAATAACTTATTATAATGCGGCAAGAACATAGAATGAACTGATTACACAAAATACGAACTACAAACGAAATTTGAACTGATAATTTAGCGAAAGGAGGAAGTGTAAAGAAGATGAGAGGTAAAAGGTGAAAGGTAAAAGGTGAACAGGCAATCGTCAAGTAGCATACCTTGATGGCAGAGGGGGTGCATAGTTTTCGAAAAGACTGTTGAATGTGATTCGCCGTATCGTAATATGGTGCTGATCAAGCAAAATAAACTGTGCGCATTGAATTAAATTGATAATCTAAATGCAAATGTTAATATTTTCTTTCTATCTGCAGAGTCTTTCACATCCACAACAACACCGACGCCTGGTACAACTGACAATCTATTGGACACATCTTCCGAGACTCAACCCGAGTCCACAAGCACTGCGTATACGTCTGCTGACACTTCATCGGAATCGGCCGGGGGAGCAACAACGCCAGACGGAACAGAGCCAGTGTCAAACAAAGACACTACAACCAGTACGATTGGTTCTGCTGACACTCCATCGGATTCTCCCGACGGTGCATCCACGCCAGATGGAACAGAGTCAGGCTCAAACGAAGGCACTACGACCGATAATATTGATACTACTGGGGCGGCAAGCGAACAGCTGCCCAACGTCATGAACACGAACGAACAGACAAGCGTGTATACACAGCCAACTACTTCTGGAAGCCAAACAATCGCAAAGAGATCTGCATTTCTACCAATATACACATCATGCCGTTGTTTATCAAAGAGTATTTTTGTACCAAGTAACCTCCATGATCTCAGTACTGTGAAAACCAATTTGTCATCCTACAAACGTACCAAATTTTCTGCTTCTGATGATAGAGTCTCCAGCTGCTTGGTTGGTATTGTTGTTACCGCATTAATTTTTCGTCTTGGTCTGCTATTATTAGCTTCAGATTTCAATCGACTTCGGGTGGATATTGGGAATGCATGGAATTGAAGACCAGTTGGAATATAAATGGGATTTTGTAAGAACAGTTTAAAAACACAATATTTTGTTATTCATTCTGATCAAATTGGTTTCTTTCTTGCTGTCAATAAACAACTTACTTCTTTCCAAAACTCCATTGCTGTTGTAAGAATATCACCACACAACACAACAAAACGGAAGAGCCGATTCCATCAAACAATCTATGACTGAATATTGAGGAAAAAATGTATATCCAGCTACATGCAATAGCCACCATCAACATTATCAACTTTACCTCACGTATCGGCGATAACCCAGCAACGATAATAACACCAAACGCCATTCAAATCGTATTTTTAAAATGTTTCGCCCAAAACATATGTTATGGCGCCTCACTGGAATGAGCTCAATGAGCTCGTTCCATTGAGGGGTCAAAACTATGTTCTCAAAGTAAAAACGGAAAATGTTTTCACAAATACACGGAAAAACATCGTATAGTAGGGAAACTACCCCACCCGTCCTACTCTCCCACTCAACAAACGCCAACGTTTGTGTCGAGCTGTATGCTCAAAGTAAAAACGGAAACTGTTTTCACAAATACCCGGAAAAGCATCGTATTGTTACGAAACCACCCCAACCTGTCTACACTCCCCCTCAACACCAGTCAACGTTTGCGTTGAGCTGTGTTCTCAAAGTAAAAACGGAAAATGTTTTCACAAATACACGGAAAAACATCGTATAGTAGCGAAACTACCCCACCCGTCCTACACACCTACTCAACAAACGCCAACGTTTGTGTTGAGCTGTGTGCACAAAGTAAAAACGGAAAATGTTTTCACAAATACCCGGAAAAGCATCGTATTGTTGCGAAACCACCCCAATCTGCCCACACTCCCCCTCAACACCCGCCAACGTTTGTGTTGAGCTATGCACACCACCCTGCCTACACTCCCTCTCAACACCAGCCAACGTTTGTGTTGAGCTATGCACCCCATCCTGTCTACACTCCCCCTCAACACCAGCCAACGTTTGTGTTGAGCAATGCACCCCACCCTGTCTACATTCCCCCTCAACACTAGCCAACGTTTGTGTTGAGCTATGCAGCCCACCCTGTCTACACTCCCCCTCAACACCAGCCAACGTTTGTGTTGAGCTATGCACCCCACCCTGTCTACACTCCCACTCAACACCAGCCAACGTCTGTGTTGAGCTATGCACCCCACTCTGCCTACACTCCCCCTCAACACCAGCCAACGCTTGTGTTGAGCTATGCACCCCACCCTGCCTACACTCCCCCTCAACACCAGCCAATGTTTGTGTTGAGCTATGCACCTCACCCTGTCTACACTCCCCCTCAACACCAGCCAACGTTTGTGTTGAGCTATGCACCCCACCCTGTCTACATCCCCCCTCAACACCAGCCAACGTTTGTGTTGAGCTATGCACCCCACCCTGTCTACACTCACTCAACACCAGCCAACGTTTGTGTTGAGCTATGCACCCCACCCTGCCTACACCCCCCCCCCCTCAACACCAGCCAACGTTTGTGTTGAGCTATTCACCCAACCCTGCCTACACTCCCCTCAACACCTGCGAACGTTTGTGCTGAGCTATGCACCCCACCCTGTTTACACTCCCCCTCAACACCAGCCAACGTTTGTGTTGAGCTATGCACCCCACCCTGCCTACACTCCCCCTCAACACCAGCCAACGTTTGTGTTGAGCTATACACCCCACCCTGCCTACACTCCCCCTCAACACCAGCCAACGTTTGTGTTGAGCTATGCACCCCACCCTGCCTACACTCCCACTCAACACCAGCCAACGTTTGTGTTGAGCTATGCAACCCACCCTGTCTACACTCCCCCTCAACACCACCCAACGTTTGTGTTGAGCTATGCACCCCACCCTGTCTACACGCCCCCTCAACACCAGCCAACGTTAGTGTTGAACTATGCACCCCACCCTGTCTACACTCCCCCTCAACACCAGCCAACGTCTGTGTTGAGCTATGCACCCCACCCTGTCTACACTCCCCCTCAACACCAGCCAACGTTTGTGTTGAGCTATGCACCCCACCCTGCCTACACTCCCCCTCAACACCAGCCAACGTTTGTGTTGATCTATGCACCCCAACCTGCCTACACTCCCCCTCAACACCAGCCAACGTTTGTGTTGAGCTATGCACCCCACCCTGTCTACACTCCCCCTCAACACCAGCCAACGTTTGTGTTGAGCTATGCACCCCACCCTGCCTACACTCCCCCTCAACACCAGCCAACGTTTGTGTTGAACTATGCAATCAAGAGAAGTTTTATGGAATGACACTGAAGATATAATCTGATTGGTTGCGAAACACACAGATGGATGAAGTCTTCGACAGAGTTGTTTGCCCTGCAGGTTTACCAAGACCCTGATCTATTTTTTCTGAACGAGGTTCAGATTTTATATCAAATAGTGACGAAGTTGTGATTCCTTTCATCACAGACAGTACAGTAGCCGTGGACTTGCCGTAATCCACGCGTGGACAGTGATGTCGACGTATGCGTTTATACGGTAATAATTACATTGTTAATGTAGGTATACGTTTTGGGTCCAAATACTCAATTCCCATTGGTCAGCTGGATGAAAACGACATGACCAAATATAATTCATTTTCCAATGAATACATTTGGTCGAACTTTGACCCGCATTTACGGTAGAGCGCAGTTGACAGAATGTAATTCGGGCGGTGTTTGGGCGGGTTTTTAACTTTTAGCGCCTCCCGCAGTGATCAGTGATTATAGTTTACTGATATGTTAAATAAATTGTTTTGAACATTCCAAGTTTCGTTGCGAAAGACGGCAATTTGACAAATTTGGGTCAATGCCGAAAACCGCCGCTCAACTCAGAGTTGTGCGCTCTGTCTTTTGTGTGAGGGTGGTTTTTCGCCTCGTTCGTGCGTTCATGTTTTATTTCGTCTTTCTGCTTTGTTGTTTGGTAAAAAAGTAGTTTAAACAGTTACGGAATATAATTATAAAACTTGAATGCAATTTTTATAATCTTTATTGGAGTATGAACGTGTGGGAATGGGTACAGATTGCATGAATCCCTTCATTTGTACCCATTCCCACACGTTCATACTCCAATAAAGATTATAAAAATTACATTCAATTCTTAAATAAAACTCGGCAGCAAGGTTTAATTAACGAAGCACCGGGTTGTACCCGGTGCTTCATTAATTAAATTTAGGATGATTATTCCTATAATTAGTGTTTGGAATCTAATATTTTCCACCCGTGGAAAGTGACCAGTCCATGGCGACTGTACTGTAATGTGCAATTTAAACTTTTACCAAACGCGTCGAGTAAACTGACCAGCGCTATTCACAACCATCTCCTACATATTTTATTACTTTTTCAACTTTTGCCTTAAAAACATAGCTTATAACCCCCGACTAGAACGAGCTCATTCCAATGAGGGGTCATAGGCGCAATTTCCGATGCCAAAAATGAAAATGAATAGTTATTCAGGATATGATTTTGTTTTGTAATTGTCGTCTTCTATTTGGTAATTAGTTAATGAAATATAAGAGGATTAATTAAATTTTACATCAGAAACCAAGTCACTGCGTTAAGACCTTGACACTGACCTCTGACGTCATTCCCGTATTACACGTGTTGTGAACGATATTTTCCGTAGTGAATTATTTGATGGTGATCATGTGATAAACAAAAGCACGATTCCATGGTGGATTTCAACCTTGTCTAAACTACTGTAAATATAAATAGCACATCATAATTTATTCATATCTCATAATTACTATTCGTGTTGTTGAAGAGATAAAGGGTGTTAACTCATGGAATAAGGGGTATGGATTATCCTTTTACCTAACATGAAAAGCAGACGACACTTGAAGAAAAATTATTGAATAACTAATTTTGTTTCATTTTTTGTTTCCAAAACATAGGTTATGACCCCTCATTGGAACGAGATCGACGAGCTCGTTCCAATGAGGGGTCATAACCTATGTTTTGGAAACAAAAAATGAAACAAATCATGAAAATTAATTGGCGATTTTTGAGAATAGCGATCCGATTTTGAGCGTTACGTTGGGTAAAGGGTTAACGAACGGACAATGGGACACACAGATAGGAAGATCTCAGCTCTATATCCAATTCCTCCGTGTCGAAGGCATTGTCAAGTACATAGAGAATTGTAATTTGGTGGACAAATTATGGGTTTTCCCAACTTTTAATGTGAAAAGGCAGACTACATATAGCAAAACAAAGTGTTTGAAATTATACCTTTCCAACATGATAGATAAAGGCATCGAAAGTTGGCTAATTTTGGCATTTTCAAACGATACTCTTATTCCACACTCATTGTGCTTGGAGGTTAAATCCGAGATTAATAAGTAAACAGTAACTTTCGTCTGCAATCATTCTTGCATCTATCCATACCAAAATAATTGCTACAACAACTTTGCAATTAGAGCAAATGAGTCCAGAAATTTGCAGAATGCACTAAAAATCTTCTTTTTTTCGGACACTACTATTCTTTAAGTGGCCAAAGCATATGTTGGGTTAAACCACAGATCATAACTTACAACAGCGGATTTGTTCATTAAGCATCTCTACATATAGCAAAGCAAAGTGGTCGAGTCGAACTTACCCCTTTCCAAAATGATAGAAAAAAGCAACCAAAGTTGGCTAAGGTTGATAATTTCGAACGGTACTTTTATTCGCGCCCTCATTATGCTTGAGGGTTGAAGCTGAGATTAAAAAGTAAACAGTAACTTGCTTCTGCAATCGTTGTTGCATCTATCCATACCAAAAATATTGTTACAACAACCTTGCAGTTAGAGAAATGTGCCTGTGAAGTTGGTCAATTTTGAACAGAAATGCTACAGTCATGTCATTTTTGGCCAATAGGGGTTGATTTTGAAACATTTGTGTGGCGAGTTTGGTGTATCATATTACGCTCGAAATGTGTGGACAATTTGAGCTAAATAACTGTAAACAATTTTGAGGCTTTTGAAAAATGGTGGAATTTTGATGGTTTAGTCAGAATATTTTGAAAATAATGGTTTTCATGAATATGACGATAACTCATTTTGCCAGATGTTATGACAAGTTTGGTTGAAATCGTATAACTTGTTTATGAGCTATGTTGAAAAATTACAAAATATTTTGAACATAAGCGTTTTCACAGACATGGCGATACCTCATTTCACTAGATTGTATGACAGTACATAAGTATCCCAAATTTGGTTGAAATCGTGCAGCCTGTTTGTGAGCTGTGCAACTGACAAAATTGAGGGAGAAAAAAGAATAATAAAAATAAAAATAAAAAATAAAATGAAAATAGTGAAGAAAAAATTTGAAAAAGAAAAAAAAACAAAAATCTCTTCCAGACTGGGTTTGGAAAGCCTAATTATCACAACTGGACACAATTCAAGCTGTGGCACAAAACAAGGAGCAATTATTTCTTAAATATCAACAAATCAGTGATTTCTAAACTTGTCACTACCATTTGGCGAGACACTTTGTTAATATACCGCAAAACACCAATATTTACCGCATTCCTGTACGATAATTACTGTCAAAGTTATTGTGTGAAGATTAAACTTCCGGGAAAGAAGGAGTAAACAAGGGAATACAACTCTCTATGTTCCGAAGATATGACAGTGATTTTCAAATATGGAATGCTCAAACAAAACAACAACGGATGCATTCCAATACATAGATAAATAGCTCCCGGACGTCGGACGCTAAGTGATGGAAGGAGCAGATCGTCGCCTGAGTGCTAGAATGTTCTATGTCCCATAGGGGAGATAATATATAGTCCCACAGGGGACATAGAACATTCTATTACTCAGCCGACGAGATGTCAATATAAACGATTATGATGAATTAATCAAACGCTTACGAATAGTCTTTAACTCTTTACCCAACGTAACGACCAAAACCGACCAGCGCTATTTACAGAAATCATCAATTTTCGTTAATTGGTAATTTTTTTTTTGTCTCAAAAACATAGCAAATGACCCGTTGAGCTCGCTTTAATGAGGGGTCATAAGCTATGTTTTTTTATGCAAAAGATGAAAAAAATACGTTATTCAAGAATTTTATTTGCAAGTGGCGTCATCCTCTAGTGATAGGGTTGAGGTGTAGCGTAATCATTTAAATTTTCGACTGAAGCCCAGTATATAAAAGACAACAATAAAACAAGCATCATGTCGTGAAGCAAATTCCCTCTACCGTTTCATCACCCGAGGTATTTATTTATTTTATTGAGGTTTTACGACACTTTCAGCCAGGGTCGCCTCGTGTCGGACAGTTTTGCAGGTGGAGGAAGCCGGAGTACACGGAAATGACCACCGAGCCACGGCGAACAACAGTCAGACTCCCCAACATACTAACTCTGCAAAAGCAAGGTTGGCTGGCATTGGCTGAAGACAAGTGCACCATCGACGTGCAGTACGCCTTACTACACAGCGCCACCGTGCCTTTACATGGGCGATCGGGATGAAGCGCCTTTCCCAAGATTTACACGCAGATACCCCTGGAGATGATATAACCGTGGACCTTTCGGTCAGAAGTTCAATGTCGTATCCGCTAAGCCACTGCGTTCCCTCTCCACCCGATGAAGAAAGGCAAATTCAAAAGTATAATGGACTAAACATTACAGAAACTTAAAAATTACTGAAGTAACAACAAAACACAACTTGAATCGTGTCCAGTTGTGATAATTAGGCTTTCCCAAACCCAGTCTGGAAACGACTTTTGTTATTCTTCTTTTTCAAATTTTTTCTTCATTATTTTTATTTTTTTAATTTTTTTAATTTTTATCATTGTTTTTCCTCCCTCAATTTTGTCTGTTGCACAGCTCACAAAAATGCTGCACGATTTCAACCAAATTTGACATACTTATGTACTGTCATACAATCTAGTGAAATAAGGTATCGCCATGTCTCTGCAAACGCTTATGTTCAAAATATCCTGCCATTTTTAACAAATCACCATGGTTCTTGAACTTATCAAAGACAATGTTCATGAAAGCAGATTTCCCAAAATTGTTGAGATGGGATGAATACTTTTCATGTTAGCACTTTAAAACATCATGCATTAAACCTTTGAACCCGAGAGGCCGTATTTTTGGCCCATTAAGTAGGATGGCTGTTGAAAGAGTGTGAGGGATGGATCAATCAATATTTTTAGTTCATTGGTCTACCACCAAATATGAATATGGACTCTTCCAATTAATTCCATTGACCAGACACGGAAGATACCTCCAGCGTTCAAAAGGGTAAAGTTAAACATAATGCACAAAGGGCGCTAACTCTCTCATTTTTGGACAAATCGCTGATTTTCGATATATCCAAGGAAAATGTTAATAACAAGACAAAATGAGTGGTGGTTTGATATAAAATAACATTTCAAAGTTTATTGAGATTTGAGATATGCTGTTCAGAATATTGCAAAGACAATGGAATTTCACACAAAATTAAACAAAGGGTAATAACTCTCTTAACCATTTACTGCCACGCCCACTTTAGCCATATATGGAGGACCTCTATATACGCCTGTATGCGAGAAAGTTTAATAAAATTTATGACATACTTGAAACTCAAACATTTGTTTAATTGTCGGAAAGGGCTCTCAGAGCCCTTTCCAACAAGTAATCAGATAGATAGATAGATAGATAGATAGATAGATAGATAGATAGATAGATAGATAGATAGATAGATAGATAGATAGATAGATAGATAGATAGATAGATAGATAGATAGATAGATAGATAGATAGATAGATAGATAGATAGATAGATAGATAGATAGATAGATAGATAGATAGATAGATAGATAGATAGATAGATAGATAGATAGATAGATAGATAGATAGATAGATAGATAGATAGATAGATAGATAGATAGATAGATAGATAGATAGATAGATAGATAGATAGATAGATAGATAGATAGATAGATAGATAGATAGATAGATAGATAGATAGATAGATAGATAGATAGATAGATAGATAGATAGATAGATAGATAGATAGATAGATAGATAGATAGATAGATAGATAGATAGATAGATAGATAGATAGATAGATAGATAGATAGATAGATAGATAGATAGATAGATAGATAGATAGATAGATAGATAGATAGATAGATAGATAGATAGATAGATAGATAGATAGATAGATAGATAGATAGATAGATAGATAGATAGATAGATAGATAGATAGATAGATAGATATTTTTCAAAACAAAGAAGCACGGGCGCAGGTCGGTAAATCGATTTCTGTTGTAAATTATTTCTATGGAATTCAATGTTGTTTTAATATTTTTGAAGTTATATGACTTTATGACAAAATGAACTCATCTCAGAAGTGCTTTCACAAGAATGTTTCGAAGACTAGGATTTTTCTTATAAGCTATGATGCATCGTTTGTTAATGGCTTCTGGCAGTTTTGTATTTAATTCTGTGAAGTTGTTTTTTAAAATTTTTGCAATTTCGACATTGCGTCGATTATAAACCAAAGGAAAACAAATAATTTTATTTGGCAACCCAGAGTACTCTCTATTGAGTCCGTATGGGAGATAGGTCCTGAGCTTACCAATCCAATAGTTTTCACGCTCAAGTCGTTTGTCTGTTGCAGGTTTCATCATCGTCCAAAAACGGAATTTGCTCAATGGGTTGAAAACTGAAATGTGACTTAATGTCATGACCCGGGAGGTTAAAGTGGTCTGAGACTGCCTTTCCTGAATCTAAACGGATATTTGATAAATGGTTTTGCATTCTGACGCGCAGAGGGTTTTTCGTCTGGCCGACATATTGGATATGGCATAATTTACATGTGATTAAATAAATGATGTTTTCAGAATCACAGTTGAAGCTGTTTCTAACTTGGTAAAACAGATAGATAGATAGATAGATAGATAGATAGATAGATAGATAGATAGATAGATAGATAGTAGATAGATAGATAGATAGATAGATAGATAGATAGATAGATAGATAGATAGATAGATAGATAGATAGATAGATACGCACTAGCACAGAGTGAATGAATTAATTCATTTCTTGACTAAACCTGTTTACGAGACTTGCTTTTGTTTTATAGGCCCGATATTGATTGGATCAAAAAAGATCAGTGATCAATACCTTCCGGCCCGAGACTGGCCGTCAATCAGAGCGTGTCACCCTCAGACAAGCGACGTCGCATGTGGTTTCAAAAGAACCACACACGGCGTCGCATGTCGGAAGTAAAGCGCGCTGGTATACTGCATTCAACATCGACCTACCCACCATTAAAAAATAAAAATAAAAATAGAAGAAAAAATACAAAAAACAATAATAATAAAACTAAAACAAAGTAAGCACCCAAATAAATAATTAGGAAATAAATAAAGTTCCGCTCAGTTCCCAAGAAGCAGGCACAAAACAGCCATCGGAAGCCGGGCAAGCAGAGGTCCCCGTGCAAATCACATCACCAGAGCATTCTTTGCCCCGATAACGCAGTCTACACCGAAACTCGCGACGCACCACACCCCCAATGGATATGCCCATCTCGGACATTCAATCATCGCAGAACCCCCCTAAAAAAATATTTAAAAAAAAATAAAAAAAAAAAATAAAATAAAATAAAATAAAATAAAAAAATAAATAAAAAAATAAATAAAAAAATAAATAAATTAGGGCCAAAATTTGGCTCAAGCATATAAATGTTTATCTGATGCTGCTGAATAACTTAGTCCATCAATTTGCAAAAAAAAGTACGAAAGTCCATCTTCATGTAAATTGATGGAATACATATTCACATCTTCGGCACCGAAAATGATAAGATTTTAAACTGAAAAATCAGATCCCCTGACCATATCAAAAATAAATAGCCAGAATAATAATAATAATAATAATAATAATAATAATAATAATAATAATAATAATGATAATAATAATAATAATAATGAAATAAAAAAATAATGATATTAAAAATAAATGAAATAAAATAAAACAAAACAAAACAAAACAAAAAAATAAAAAAATAAAAAAATAAAAAATAAAAAATTAAAAAATTAAAAAATAATAAAATAATAAATAAATAAATAAATAAATAAAATTAAAAAATTAATGAATGAATGTATAACTAAATAAATAAATAAATAAATAAATAAATAAATAAATAAATAAATCAGAAGCGATTAAAAAAGTGGATAGAATAAATGATGAATAAAGACCTGGATGTGTACATGGCGCCTACCCCCCCCCCCCCCCAAGCAGCACTCCCACCTAACTCCCTCCCAAACCGTACGACCATTGAAGCAAAGGAATGACGGGAAAACTGAAACGGGAATGTGTTACCCGTGATTATCTTATGTCAGTTTGTACCCAATGGTTTTAATTTTGAACTGACTAGAATATCTTTTAAACTGTGGTTTTTAGAATATGCAATTAGAGGACGCGCATGAATGGGTGATTTTAATCTGGAGTTTAGGTTTCTGAACTCTTCCTTGAACATGCGCCCGATTTGAACCAAAAGACGATTATATTGAAACACAAAGGGAAGAAACTGTTTTGTACCTTGATAGCCTGGGAGTTCATTAATTCCGAGCGGTGCCAAAGTCTGAAGCTCTTTTATCCAGAAACCCTCGCGTGTTTTGCGAAACTCATTTGTGGATTCCTCATTTTCCTGGGGTGGTATTTTCTCGATGGGGAATATTCTAAAGTGTTGCCTTATGTTGTGCCCTGGCGTGTTGAAGTGTTCTGAGACTGGTGTTCCCTTCTCATGGATAATGTCCGATACATGCTGAGTAGCCCTTGTTCTCAAAGGACGGCTGGTTTCTCCCACATACTGAGAATTGCACCGGGCACAAGTTACATTAAATTTAAATCAATTCATACCAGGCTACGTTTTCCCTTTGAACCCTCAAAACTTAAGACTGAAGTACAGCAAATAGAAAATAAAGTAGGCGACTGTGAACTGGTAAGAGAAGTATTTTCAATAAACCTGGCTTACCCTACCAACTAAACGAGAATTTCACAATAATAATAGGTCAATTTGACTGATATCTGCATATAAGAGATGAGTAACGAAGTAATTACTTTTGCTTTTGAGTACAACAAAGATTTGAACGGCGCTATGTACCTTAGGCTGACAAATTCTGACAATCATGCCACCAGCTCCAGTTTATGAGGGGCAACTCAAGATAGAAGCCACTGTTGGTGTTCCAACAGATGGTAGGTTTGATCTGCGTATACCAGGACTTACATAATAAAATAGGCGACATAAGTGTTAATTTACATCGAATTATGGTGGGTTACTTACCTTGTCCAAGGAATTGTCAATATGAATTAGTTGAGCTGGGCGCTTATCTGGTTTTCCGGTTTGATACTGGTTCTTTGCATCAAACCGAAACCGCATGGCCTAGCAAAAACGGACTGAACGGTTTTACTGTGTTGGCGCATAAATGGATCAAACTATCTCACTGAGGGGGGTGGGAGCTGGACAAATGGCTCCTACAGTACGTGGAGAGTGTATTATCACTAAATTACCCGTAGAGTGGAGATTCCACCCACGCAATAATTGCAAATTTGTTGCAAAGCATAACCAGCACAAGGAAAGTTTCAGCCAATGGTCCTCCGGGTTAAACCCGGAGGTCCATTGGCTGAAACATTGCTTGTGTTTTTTGTCGATATGTACAAAATTTGAAAGTTATAGCTTGGGTGATAACTCCACTCCGCGGGTGATTTAGTTACAATCCACTCTCCACGTACTGTATGTACTCTCACAACCGAGTCTATCCGACAAAGGAGAGAATACGTACTGTCGTCATTGTCACATTTTCTGCCTTATTGACTCGTCCATCGATCTACATAGTGGAATTGGTAGATTTATGATAACTTTACATGTATAGGAACAAGGGACATAACTCGAGTATTGAATTACAACAATTTATTCGCTTAACCAATCATATTTGGTAGAAAAGACTCGTCCATAGGTGATATCTTTATAACGGAATCGTCCAACATTTACTATGTAAAGGTATGTTCCCAGTAATTCGCTCTCACTTGATGAAATCTTTCACTCGAGCTGCGGTCTCCGTGATAGAAGCAAGCAATATACTGTTCGTATATATTATACGACATTCATCCTAGAGATTAATAGAAGCTTTAGATTCGACAGAACGGGGTTTCGGAGAGATTGTTACGTCTCAGATTAACCCGAAGCTGAAACACATGTTCTGTAATTATCTGAAAAGTTCCAACCCCTCTAGTGTCAGTCATCAAGGCTAAACTCGGCAGGTTACAAAATTGGTGGCAGCTGCGGGGATTTGGATAAAACGATCCAAATCATAAGTTGGATTGAACTAGCCTGTCTCAGATAGGCGCTGTGAATGCGAGGTTGAACATGCAAATTGCAAAACTTCAGAAACAAGCTAAGTTGAGCTTATTGCTATAACAAATTGCGGACTTGGAGCAACAGAGCGCAATTTATGATAGGGAGTGGAGGTTTGCTGCAACACAAAAAGGAAGAGTAACGTCTTCAATGTTGGACTCGGGCATTGGTAATAGTCCAGGCATAACAGTCTCGAGCACCCCAGTTCAGACAAATGTCCGTGAGAGTTTGGACAAATATGCTTCAGCTCACGTGTTATTGCACGAAGCCAGCGTAGCACAATCCAATAGGCCCAGCACATCTAAATGTCACAATCAGAGGGGCACCGCTAAGAGCGGAAACGTCTAAAGTAAAAGCACAGAAAATGAAGAAAATGCTCAAAACAGAGATGTTGGCAGAAATTATGTAAAAAAGCATCTTACGATGAAACTACCTCTTGGGAGGATCACGTGGCTCACGTTCAGATTTGTTCTGAAGTAAATAAGTGGAAAGAACACCAGAAAGGTTTATATCTAGCCGCGTCGTTACTAGGTCAGACCCAGGATGTGTTAGGCAACCTGCCGTCTTCGGATTGGAATTATGACACATTGGTCAGGTCATTGGAAGAACGCTTTACTCCAGCCAATCAGGAGAAATTGTACCGAGCACAGCTTCGTGAACGGCGCTTGAAAGCGTTTGAGACCATATCCCAGTTGGACCAATACACGAGGCGCCAAGTAAAGTTAGCGTACCCTACAGCTCCTATCGATTTTTGTGAAACAATAGCCAAGGGTCAATGTATAGATGCACTGCCTATCTCATACATCAGGTTGCGAATCAGGCCAGGCCTGGCGATCTGAACGATGCAGTAAGCTCGCAGTTGAGCTTGAAGCATCCCAGAAAGCAGATCGCAAACATAATGAACGACAAGGGTATCTTTGCACCACTACGGACACCACAGGGTCAAATAACGAAATCGAAGATGGTAAATCCCTTGTAACAGCATTCTAAAATAGCATAGAGTCGTTGAAAAAAGATGTTGATACTATTCAAAATAAATCCAGACAACAGGAGTCTAATCAAAATATAGCGGATAAAAGTGGGGACAGAAGCAAATCTAACGTTCAGAATACAAGGAAAGGTTTTGAATGTGGTTCTCGCAACCACCTATGAAATAAATGCCCCGGATAGACAGACAGGGAGGCCATAAGCGGGTAGCTCGAACCGCTCACAATGCCCATGGGTAGACAGAAAGGGAGGCCATAAGAGGGTAGCTCGAAACTCTCGCAAATTACGAACAAAGAAGAGAAGTAAAACAAAAACTGGAGTTAGCCAAAAAGCTCAAGAAGCAGGCATGTATATCCGAGCTCAGTTCGGATCGGCAGAAGTCAACTGCATGCAGTTAAAACTAGAAGTCCTGTCATGAACTGTGCGCTTATCTAGGCTTAATTGTGCACAGGAATTGCGCGCAATTGCCACATCGAATGGCACCCAAAGCTCGGCAGGTTCTCCTGGTTACTCGTAGCAAACACAGACAATGCTTCTGCCAGTGGACCTCCGGGTTACCCGGGGGTCCATTAGCTGAAACATTGCTTGTGCACAGGCCATATGTGCAGAATTTGCCTTACTATGGCCATACCGCGTAGAATAACGCTATTTGTGCGCATTTCATGACAGAACTTCTAGTTTTAACTGTAGATGATACAGGGGCGACCTAAGTTTGGTTTAAAAACAAGTATGGGATTCATACTCTCCAAACAAAGCTTGAACTCTAATCCATTGATTTCGAATTTTTTTCACCTAGTGGATCCGTGATTGATGTTATAGGTAAACCACGTTGACAGTAAAGATGAATGGTTTGACGGTTGAGACCGAAATGATTACAGCAGATATTAATGTTGATGTTATTTTTGGGTTAGACTTTTTAAAATCTGATAATTGTATTATAGATGTTTCAAATAACTGCTTGAATGTGGATAATGTTGACTGTAGGTTACAGTTTATGGGATATATTGTGTGTCTGGGGTAGCAGTGACCGAGACGATTACTTTACCGCCGAAGTCGGAAGTGATCGTCAAAGGCAAAGTTTGTGCACAAAACAATGAAGTTGAACGTCTTGAAAACCTTTCCAAGTCTGGAAAAGAGTTAGTCGTCGAACATTAGTCAAAGGACAGAGCACAATCCCAGTCAGGTTCATGAATCGGTCTAACGGGCCCTAAACGGTATATAACGCGACTATGGTCGCAGAGCTGAGTCCAATACATGTTGTCATCAGCTGCAAAGATGAAGGCAAATCCGACTGTGCTGAAACAGTCCCAAGTCATTTATAGAAGCTTTTTGAAGCTTCGACAAGAACGTTAACTCGCTATTATGTAGGCATACAGGGGTGTTTTCTATGTCTGATACCGACATAGGTAGGCCCAGAACGATTAAATACAAAATAAATACTGGCGATGCACCCCAAATAAAACAAAAGCCAAAGAGATTACCTGAGCATATGTACCAGGACGTCAAGCAGCAAATCGACAAAATGTTGGATAAAAGTCTTCGCCAATCGTGCTGGTAAAGAATGACGTCACACAAAAGGACGCATATCTACTTCCTTGCATTGACGAGTCATTAGAGCACCTGTCTAGAGCAAAGTGGTTCTTCACCCTAGATTTGTTTTCCGGATACTGGCAGGTAGCCATGGAGGAAGCAGACAAGAAGGAAACCGCGTTCGAAACACGGCAAGGATTGTTTGAATTTAACGTGATGGCAATGGGATTAATTTCGGCTCCTGCCACGTTTGAGCGTTTATTTGAAACTATACTCTCGGGATTACACTGGCAAGTACGTCTAATCTGTCTAGATGACATTATATGCTTTGGAAAAACATTTGCCGAGATGTTAGAGAATTTGTCATCAATATTAGATAGAATTTTAGCATCTGGATTGCAGCTCAAGCATAGGGAATGCCATCTCTTTAGGTGTGTTTTGGGGGCACATAGTTAGTGAGCATGATCTTAAAACCGATCCGCGAAAAGCGGAAGTAGTGGCTAAATAACCAATACCCAAGGGCGTGCACGAGCCTCGCTCATTCCTGGGGTTTGGCAGCTATTATCGGCGCTTCATGGGCAATTTGGCGACCATAGCAAAGCCATTAATCTGCCCCTTAGAAAAAGGTAAATGCTTCGCGTGGACAAATGAGTGTTGGAAGTCTTTGGGCGCCTCACCAAATGCTTAATTGAAGCACCTGTACTTGCGCATCCTGATATCTCAGAAATTAGCAGCACTTTCCCAAGTTCATGACGGTGTCGACAAGGTTGTTTGCTATGCCAGTCGAAGTTTGACCAAGGCAGAAAGGAGGTATTATGTTACGGGAAAAGAACTCGTTCCCTGAGTTCCAATCTGTTCTATGTGCCTACTGGCAGCCTACTGGCACATAGAACACATTGGAACTCAGGGGACGAACTGTTAGCCCTAGTATTCTTTGCAAAATATTTCAAACATTATCTTTACGGCAAGAGATTCCTGGTCCGCGATGTTCACAATTCATTGAAGTGGTTACTTAAATTTGAGAACCCAGAAGGACAGATATATTTGACATGGAGATACAACATCGACCGGGCAAGTCTCACAAAGATGCTGATGTTTAATTAGAGTGCCGTATAGACAGTGTAGCATAGAGCCAGAAACACAAGAAGGCAATATCAAGGCGGAAGCCTGTTCTAATGTCACAATCAATGAGAACCCTGGAGAGAGTAACGTTTCAAAAGTGGACATGATAAAACCCCAAGAAGATGGTGCTGATATAAAGCAGATAAAAGCATGGTTCTTGAGTGGCATTAAACCAAAGCCTGTTAAAATTCCGCAAAGAGCTTTTTCCTCAGATCACTAGTCAGTCAATTGAAGCACTTAAAGTTAGCGAATGTTATTCTCTACAGAGAGTTGATGGACGCTGGATTACAGGTTGTTGTTCCTCTCAAAGAGCGACGCACAATTTTAGAAATGTGTCACGATGTTCGCACAGCTGGACACATGGATATCAGCAGACCACTTGGATGACTCAGGCAAAAATTCCATGGGTCCGGGTTACGAAATTACGTGCGCAGATACATCAAAGGGTGTGACGCGCGCACAATGCGCACCCCCCCCCCCCCCCCCAGAAGAAAGCTCGAACTCTAATGCAGCTAACACATGTAGGATATTCCATGGAAACGATTCCCACTGACATATTGGGAAAGCTACCACAGAAAGAGGTAATATATATATTAGTAGTATCAGACTACTACACAAAATGGACAGAAGCTTTCCCCATGTATAAAATGGAAGCTTCAATGGTGGTCACAATTATAGTTGAGGAAATAGTTTGTCGATTCGGTGTTCCAAAAATAATTCATTCAGACCAAGGTAGTCAGTTTAAGAGTAGGTTTTTGGAATTGTGTAGAAGTGGAAAGTGAGAAGACGAGAACGTCCCCATATCACCCACAGTCGGATGGTATGGTGGAACGCTTCAACAGAACCCTTGAAGCCATGCAGAGCGCATATGCTGAAGGCCATCACAAGGACTGGAGTGAACACCTGCCCTATGTGATGATGGCTTACTGTTCAGCAGAACATGAAACTACTGGTTTCACGCTTAACATGTTAACGTCGGAACGTGAAGTATCAACACCACTTGGTATAATATACAAACTACCTAAAAGCATTCAGGCTACACCTAGAGATTCATGGGTATGGGATCTGCAAGAGAAACTAACTGATGCTCATCTATTAGTGAGAGATAAAACTAAAACCGAGATGCTACGACAAAAGAAGTATTATGACCACAAACATTCGTACAACACTTTTGACAAAGGGAGCCGTGTTTATGTTTATTTCGAAAGTAAGGGTGGGATGTTCAAAGAAACTGGCATCCCATTGGAGAAGACCGTACGAAATTTTAGACAAAGTGTCGGATGTCTTGTATAAAATCAATTGTAAGAAGGATGACCAGTTCCAGATAATACATTTCGACCGACTAAGAAAAGGGCCAGCACAAACTCTTACTGGAGAAGAACCCGACTTTACTGGAGAAGAACTCGACTATTCAAGTCAGATATCTGGAGACGAACTCCGTTCCGGTATTGACGCTTCCCTGCAAGAGGTACTTTCTGCAGTTTCTGAAACAGATAACCGAAATATTGTTAGGAATACCTTAGAGGTAACTGATTATGTTGATGATGAATGAGAAGTTGAAAGCAGATTAGAACAGCGACAAAGGCGACCGAGGTGGATAGAAGATTATGTTTGTATTTTCAGCGGCAAAAATATGTCTAATATCAAGAAGCAGAAAGAAAAGTGTCTGGAGTAATACGCCCAATTTGTCACGATACGGTGCAAGGTAGCTTCGAAGCACACGTTTTGAAATGTGCAAAGTCCAGATTGGCATTTGACGAGTGTTCATGCACCTTTAAATAACAGTCTTATTTGAATCGACAAAAGAAACAGAAGCACGGTAATCAAGGCGAAATTGAGGGTTGTGATACTATTATTGGTGACGAGTCTGTTTCTTACGTTGAAACAGCTCCGGCTGAAATTGTTAACGATAGCAGTGAGGTCGAAGCAGATAGTAGTTGGGACATGACGTAGACCCAGGAGAAGTGCTACTTTATCGGACAACCAATCTGCCCAACCAAAATCAGGAGAGGTCACACCCAGAAGAGGAATGGCAAACCAGTACTTTTCTCTATCCTAGCTGGGCGTACATTCAGAAAACGCACTGTTCCTCTGTTACCGGACATGTATCCTAAGAAAACGTGTCAAACTAACAACAAAGACGTTAGTAGTACAATCACGAGACAGGAACGGGGATCGCAAACAACTTTTCAGGCTCGAGATGTAGGGATTCAGGTCAATATTTTTAAACCAAAAATTGTAACTGTTACGGAATATGAAACCACTAGACAGCGCGTTGAGATTACCGAGGAGAGGGAAACCATTGAACATGTTTGTCAGTTCTTACGTCACATTGTATGTTTCACGTTTATCGGCCGAGGCACGGCCCATATGTTTGAAAGCAGTATAAAAAGTTGAAATCATTACTGATTGAATATTTTGTATTTATCATATAACTCGTCCATTTTGTTCACTTTAAAACATTTGATATTTTGTTTTCATATTAATCAGTGATAAATAAAGCCTTCCGTCAATTTCATTGGTCAATTTCAATACTATACAATTTGATTGGCTGAACAAAATACAACTGGCCCACATTTTCATAATTTGCATAATTAGAGTTGGGAGCTTTCATAGGTCAATTTCAAAACTGGACAATTTTATTGGCTAAACAAAATACAACTGGGTGACATTTGCATAATTTACGGTTTGGGAAGCAGAAAATGAACATTTTTAGTTATACGAGGATGATTTTTCCAAGTGTCGTCTGCAACTCTAGTTAGGTGATGGGTTAAAAGGGTCATACTAAGTGGCTAATTTGTGCGTGTATGTGTCATGTGATAAATAGAATATGAAATGAGTGTTCTTTATGAAACTCGAACGAATTTTCCCTTTGGGCTCGCCAGAGGCTCGCCAAACCGGAAAATTCTTAGACTCGTTTCATAAATATTATATGAGAAAAACACCCATTCCATATCCTCTATTTCCTATATGGTACAGTACAGACGGGGCGTTTGTGTATCAGATGTGTGGGTATTGTAGTGCGGAATTGGTACAGTTATCATAACGCTAAGGGTAGAGGAACAACGGACATAAATCTAGTATTGCATTACCATTTATTTACTTAACAGTCATATATGTTAGAAAAGACTCGTCCATAGGTGATATTGTTATAATGGGATCGTCCATCATATACTATTTAAGGGTATGTTCCCAGTAAATCGTTCTCACTTGATGCATTCTTTCACGCGAGTTACGAGCTGCGGTTTCTGTGATAGAAGCAAGCAATATACTGTTAGTATATATTACATGACACTCATACTGGAGAGTAGTAGAAGTTATAGGATAGATATAACAGAACAGGGTTTCGGGACGCTTGTTACGTCTCAGACTGACAATCTGAAACACAGATTCTCTAATTATCTGAAATATTCCAACCCCTCTAGTGTCAGCCGTCAAAGCTGAGCTCGACACCTTACAGAACGAGTCAATAAAGGAGAAAATATAACAACGAGAATACAACATAGATTACAGCGTCCATAGACTGTGACTGACGCTGAGAATTTGGTAACTATATCCACTGATCAACAAATAGCTAACCTGCTCATTACAGACTGCCTGGCGAATAGTGAAATCTGTGAAGCAGGACGTGATTTCCCTGTGTTCCGTTCTAAGCGCTCACAATCTCTTTCCGACGTGAATGTGACCGAAGCAGAAGTCTATGAGATACTAAGCTCTCTTGAAATCAATAAAACTGTTGGTCCTGACCCATCAGTAACCCAATGCTGAAGGAGACAAGGTGAACAATATGCAAGCCACTCCTGCTATTATTCCAGCAGCCACTTAGTTCTTGTAGGTATCCATCAGATTGGAAGCTGACGACAGCTATATCAATCTTCACGAAAGGCGACACCTACGACCCATCACCCTAAAGATTATAGGCCAGTTTCTCTTCTTAGCTGTGGGAGTAAATGCATGGAAAAGGTTATTTTTAATAAAGTATTCTGCCACTTTCACAACAATAATCTGTTCTTTAAACATCAATCTGGCTTCATACCGACACACAACACTGTATTCAAGCAACTAGAAATCTATCACAACTTATGCGTAGCCTATGGTAACCGTCTCTTCTCACTGGAGGCATTTTGTGACATCCTGGAATGGTTCAAAACCTATGTGAAAGACTGTCGACAACGAGGAATATTAAATTGTGCTCATTCTGACTATCTTCACGTTAAGAGTGGAGTACAGCAGAGATCAGTGTTAGGACCGAGTCTCTTCTTGATTGACATTTCTGTAAATATGTCCTCCGCAGATTCGTGTATGCTGTTCGCAGATGATCTGTGTATAACAAAGAAAAATTCTGATCTGGGTCAGATCAGTACAGATATTAATTATGGACTTGATGTCGTATTAGAATGGGCCCAGCAGTGGTTCTTAAATTTTAACCCGACAAAAACCAAGATCATGTTATTTACCAGAAAAGCAGTAGCCGTGAATCCAGTTGTAAGATGTAGGGGAACACGTCTGGACCTCACAACTGAGTCCACACACATTAGGTTATTTATCCTGAGCAGAAAAAAACTCTTGAAATAATATACAAGTCTTTTATACTTCCAATATTAGAGTATGCAGATGGTGTATGGTCCGGAGCTCTCGAGTGCGTACTTTTCAAACCAGACAAAATACACACCGAGGCCAGAAGGATAATAACGGGACTAAGTAGGTCGGTACCGCTTTCAATAGTATTCTTGAATTGAATATGATGAATATGATGAATATGATGAATATGAAGAATAAAACTAAGGAGTGAACACAGTAATGAGAAAATAAGACCAGTTGCTTAACTCTTTTGGCACGGAATAATCTGAGAAACAGAATTCTTAGCGCCTAATATTCATCAGGAATTTTACAAAAAGTATAGGTTGGTAGACTAAAGCGTTATTATTTTAAAAGATGTTCTAATGATCTCATTGACAGTTTTTCAAATGATTTTCTGTATATATTTAAATGGAACCTTTATACTTTCAAGGGACGATATCGTTTCTCATGGATAGGTCATAAAGAGTGCATGAAAGATAGGAATACGTATGTTTATTCAACCCTTTACCCAACGAATCGGCCGCACCCCCCCGCGTAATATGCAACTTCAGCAGTTGAAAAAATATTATTTTTCAAAAATATTCAACAAAACCATATCACGTGACCCCTCGTTGGAACGAGCTCGTCGAGCTCGTTCCAACGATGGGTCACATGATATGGTTTTGTTGAATGTTTTTGAAACATTTGAAAAAATGATATTTAAAATAATAAATGTTGATATCGTCTGCTTTGGGTAAAGGGTTAAAAGCACTTGGAAAAGGACACACACAGTTGGCTAAAATGACTACTGCAGTACCTTTCCGCGGTCTGCCGTCTGTCGACTTTAGTCGCCTGTCGCGCCAAAAGAGTTAAAGAACGCTATGTAAATCAAGCTGTTAAACAAATATGAATAGATGAGGGTTAAAAAATATAAAAACAGTTAAAAATTTATAAAAGAAGGTTGATTTCCTTCAGGAACGACGGAATTCTAGAAGCTCCGGTGTTCTTTTACATTTAACTTTTAATTGTTTTATGTGCGAAAATGAAATTCGGCTCACTGTCAAACAATAAACCTAAGAATTTCACTTCTTTAACAGTTTTAAGGGTGCTGCCATCTATTTTCAATTCCGGATCAAAGTGGTGCTTCCAGAGCTTACAGAAATGAACGCAATTCGTTTTAGTCTTCGAAAACGTAAAACTGTTTTCTGAAAAACATATTTATAAAGGTCTATTTTCTGATAAAACAAATCTGTTTCAAGTGTGCTGGATCTGAGAGATGCAAGAGCCTAAAGCGAAAGAAATTCGTCAAAATAAAGCTCAAACAACACAGAACAAAAACAATGTTCCCCTAACTTCCGGTCTGATGAAGACCTTCTTCAGGGTACAGACACACAACAAGAAAAAATACATACACGACGAAAGGAATCAAATGTGGCGATAAAAGTTCCCGTAAGACTAATGCTGACTGAACGGGTGTGTAATACAATCCAAAAAGAAATGAAACCGGGGTAAAAGTAGAAAGGTAAAAAAAATATTGTTAGTCGAATTCTGAGAAGTATTCTAGAAAGTCCTACAGTTAAAACTAGAAGTCGTGTCACGAACTCTGCGCTTATCTAGGCTTAATTGAGCGTAAGAATTGCGCGCAATTGCCATATCGAATGGCACCCAATGCACGGCAGGTTCTCCTGGTTAATCATAGCAAACACAGGCAATATTTCTGCCAATGGACCTCCGGGTTACCCGGAGGTCCATTGGCTGAAACATTGCTTGTGTACAGGCCATATGTACAGAATTTGATAACCTTACTATGGTCATAACGCGTTGATTAACGCGCAGATCGACGTGCTATTTGTGCGCATTTAACGACAGGACTTCTAGTTTCAACTGTAACTCCCGGAAAAACCCGATTTTAATATACTCTTCGAAAATAAAAGAAACAGGAATTTTAGAAATGTCAAGATACTTCCATGTATTACATGAAAGTCTAATAACTGGATGATTTAAAAAAATTGTTTGCAGTCCGTCGCCTTAAAATGCACCAAGTAGCCCGCTAGGAGGAACTTTTAGACTTTGGTGTTTTTCTAGCTGGTGCCAAACGACGTGGGGATGTGCTGGGACTGTCATCTTAATGTGACAGTGCCACTAAAGGCTTGTTATTCACTGTTACTGGTGCAGGGAAGCGACTAAGTGAAACTTGCATCTACGAGACCATTGCTAGTGGATTCCGACTTTGCCTAAATCACTTGGATGATCGACAGAAGTTAAAAGTAAGCAGATTCCAAAGGTAGGATAAACGGCGAAAAATGTGTAAATGGGCTTAAAAGAAGATGATGACAACAGTAGCGTCGGACAAAAATAAAATGCGTCCAGTCCGCTGAGTACAGTTGCTAAAAATTTACGGAATTAGTACTACTGATTAACAGTAACGTATCTTTGTCGAGTGCCTAGACCGCGTGGAAACAACGTGGGTCGCGTGTAAACTGAGAGGACAATTCGTCCCTGCTAAAGAATAGTTTGAATTTGAAGTTCTGTTGAGACCGAGAGGTCTATACGTGCATGACTGTTCCATCCAGAATGTTTCCCGGCCGAAATGCTCAGCTTTTGTCCAGTCGGACATGGAATCAATGATGAAGACCGGAAAAGAAGTAAAAGGGTGACCTGTTGACTAGCAGTGTTTGTAATAGCACAGTCAGGCTCCATTTTTTTGAATGGCCGGCGGTTATTCACACGTATGTGAAACGGAGTACATGTTTCGCTGACATACTGGATTTAACAAATTCCATATTGAAGTAGATAGACCAAATTTGAATTTGCCGCGGCAAAAAACTTTTAAAAGATTTCCCAGTACTGGTGCTGTTGAATGAATCGGATGTAGGCATCGTTCTGCACGTTTTACAACCGGTTTTTCCACAGGCTTGGCTGACACCAATTGCAGAATTGTCTGGAATGAAGCTGGCACGAACAAGAATGTCGCGAATGTTCTTTGGACGCTTGAAAGCTACGACTGCATTCTTTGGAAATGTCTTGGATAAGGCTGGATCATTCTCAATACGCGTCCAGTGTTTTCGAAGTATGTTGGGAAGATTTGAAAGATCTGGGTGAAATGTTGTGACAAAAAGGTAGACACATTTTCGGTGTGGGTGGGCGATATCGTAACAGATCGTCCCGTGTTAGAGCATCAGTTTTACTAATGGCACTGTCAACCCATTCTCGCTTGTAGCTACTGCTTACAAGATGAGACCGAAGATCGGAAATAGAAGCTTCCTTGTCAGGGGGCTCAGAACAGAACTTCTTGATCCTGATTACGAGACTGTAAGGCATGTTTTAGACAATGTGCCTGGGATAGCAACTAGATGGAAGCAAATATCGGCGTGAGTCTGTAGGTTAGCAATATAAACTTGTAACAATGTGATTATTTTTACTGCGTGGGTGGTATCAAGAACAATGATGCTGTACGAAGAGATTTCTGAAGTGAATTTGATGGAATGGCGAAGTGTGTTGCAGAAGACAAAACCCAAAAGATCAGATTCAGTTCCACGCCACTTTAAATCAATATCATCAATGGACCTGAGCCAAGATGTGGGCGAGAGAAATGGTGAGGAAAAGAGAATAAGCTTCTCAAGATGACCCCAAAAAGGTTGGCATAAGAAGAGGCCATGCGCAAGCCTATGGCCGTACCACTAATCTGAAGATAATTCACGCCATTGAATTGGAAATTGTTTAACTTGAGAGCATGTGTGATAAGATCTAAGGTGCTCTGTTGGGGGTCTAAACATGAACGTGTATCCAACGTCTCCCTACAGGCTTCAATCCCTTCATCATGGGGTATGTTTGTGTACAGAGAAAACTAGATCCATCGTGCACAGCTGAGTGTCATCTGGGAGCTCACCCAAATCGTCCATTTGTCTAAGGCAATGACTAGTATCTCCTAGATGGGACGACAATTTTTCAACGAGAAGTGTCGCAGATGGAAGTCAACAAACTGAGAAATGTTTATATATGTATATGTACTATAACAAGATGTGTGATGCATTCAAGATTTACGACTGACCAACCAAAGTTACAGATAGAGGTCATTATATGGAATCCACATGCACATCAACACATCCAGGACCCTCACCAACCAAACTGAATATACAATTTGTGCTTGATGTCCTGCTAGGTAGGGTTCTTTTTAATACTTAGGGGAATCAAAGGAACATACATGCTAACACTGTGAGCAATGAAAGTTTTCCTTCCAAACCACTGCTATTCATTGATAACTATCGCATCTGTTATTACCTGCCATACAATAACACAAGTTACAGTCTTACCTGTGAGCAGATTTGCTCTGAACTGTGTTTTTGTTCAGGCAGTAGGGGGTAGTAAGGGTGCGGGGGGGGGGGGGGTGTCTAAAAAAGCAACAATACAAGAAATACTTTCAAGTTGATTTTTTTATTCACTATATACTTGACATTAAGGGTTTAATTCTAACTAACCCGGAATACCTGGGCAATTGGACAATTTAAAAGTTATACATACATGTATATTACTTACGCAAGCAAATGAGAATTATCGAGAACTAAAAACTAATTTCTGAAAAAAATAAAACACTGAAAATCAAAAGAAACCTCAAATGGCAAAAGTTTAATTTTTTCTTCCATTGTTACTACATGTGAAAATGATCAAACAAAACTACTTGTTTTACTTGTACCTGTCCTGCAGTTCACTCACATGACAAGTTACCTGCAACAATATATTGTGTTATTGCAAGTTATGGTTTACATACTGGACAGGGATAACATCATATATTGATATAGTACCTTCTTTTTATGATTTTTACCTGTTTTCTCGTTAATTTACCTGTGTTACCTGTGAAACTGTAATGGGGAGAGTTTCCAGTGGAATGGACAACATCCAGGAACTGACATAGGCTAAAGGGGGAAAATAAAGAGTGTCTTTGGAGACTACTTGGATCGAGCCCTGGCCGCCCATTTGAACGAGCCTGAGAAGCTCCATCCATTGCTGATCACAAGCCATGCACCAATGGCAGAAACAGTGCTCAAAATAACTTTTTTTTCTTTGCGCAGCAAAATGCTACGCATTTCCAAAAAATGAATAGCATTTTGTAAAAATTACATAGCTATTTTTGTATACCAGAGTTATGTTATGCTGTTTTATATTGAATTCTTCTAAGTAGATAGAATAGTTTCCATCCATGTCTGGGCATTTCCAAATGATCTGCAACACATGAAACATTTACTATGTTTTTTTAACTGAACTGCCTTTAAGGCTTGCATGGACTTGTATACTGTTATAAATGGCGTCTTGGTTGTTTAATAGAGTTCTCAAAATGGAAGTCGGATTTTTAATTTGATGGGCTTGTAGTTATTTTTAATGGACATTTTATGCAAAATGTTGTAAAAACAGGAAGTATTTAAACCAACAGAACTCATCTTACATATGAAGTTGCCAATGATGCTTGATGGAGAGTTAATCTGAGTTATGACTGGAATGTTCCACAATCAGAAGTAAAGCATCAGTGAACTAGTTTTCAAATTTGTTTGCAAATTTTCATTTACATTTTGCGATACAAGATAATCAACTGCAGCATAATAGGCTGCAGTTGATTATCTTGTATCGCAAAATGCTATACATGATTTAACATTGTGTAGCTTTTTGCAAGTTTTGCATAGCAAAAAGCGACGCGACACCGCTTATTTTGAGCCCTGGGCAGAAACTGATGATAAAATTTGAATGGTGTTTTTCTTCGTACTTATTAGGTCCATTAGTAACATTATACAGTATATGCGCTAATATATCTCTACCACCCGGGCATTCAATTTACAGCTATGGGTGTCACATTTCTAACTCAATACAGCAAGCTGTACGTCCGATAAACCGAATGACGGCTGACTGGCAGGACAGCAGGCCGAAAATAAGTATTTTTCCAAAAAGTCAACACCACAATAATTGGGGAGTACTCTCGATAAAAGATAAGCAGTAGAGCAGATATTAGTCATTCCCAAAACCATATTGAGCAAATTTCACAATGAGGATGTTATTTAGAATCTTTAGAGCCTTGGGTGTTTCTTTTTCTGGAATTTGTTGAAAAAAAATATAATTTTTTTTTTCAATTTCAGCCTTCATTATTTTACAGATAATGTAAACTTTCCAACAATTGTACTGATGTAACAATGTTTAGTGTTTCGTCTGTAATTAATACAGAACTCAGTCAGTGTTAGTGCTTTCCTTTAATATGAAGTCGCTCAGAAATTACATGGGGTAACATTGCAGCGGCTGAGAGTAGCTCGTGTAGTAGAAATGAAACTCACATCTATAGAACGTTCAGCGGACAACATTCACCAAATGAGGGTGCTGAATTAATTTTGTCAGGTGTTTTAGATGGGAAAACTATTGCAAAAACATGTCCTATCTAACACTTTATACTGGCAGAAGAATATATGACACAGTATACATTCGACAATGAAGTTCGACAGTTGGCGAGAGAATGCTTTTTGGTTGCCTGAACGATGAATTGTGTGTCATTGGCATGTCACAGTTACTCGACGAGGTTCCATTTTTATGACGCCATCCACCACGCATGGGGTACTGGACTGTCTTTTCGAAATATTCACTCAACGAAAAGACTGACGATTTCGGGTGTCTCATCATGGGGACATATCCTGGACCACCCAGCTAGACGTACTCCTCTCTCTAACAAGACCGGTGACGCAGAGATGAAATATGCAGTAGGGCACAACACGCCATTTTACAGTGATGAGTGATGCGGCACACGTCACAAAACTCTTTTTGCTATTTTTTGTTGTTTTTTTTTTTGGGGGGGGGGGGTGGATGGTTGTTGTTGTTTTATGATGGCGGGAATATTTACTCCCGGTTTGTAAGCTACTGACACAGAATTGACGGTTCTGGGGAATGCTCCGGCCATTATACGCAATAGGCATACGGATGAAAGGACAAAGTTGAACCAGCGAACGCTTACGCGACTAGAAACTGCCACTGCTATATGCAATGAGAATGCTTCTCTATAGTCCGTTACCGACCTGGTGCCTGTGGTATATCATCAGTACTTGGTCATCTCAGCAAAAGGATGGCTTCCGCTCATTTCACCAACCCCTTGCCTTCGCTCGGTCCCGATGAACAGCATGAAAAACCTGCTTTTCCTGGATGCAGTTGGACTGTATTCTTGCGGCACGACCTCACTGCTGAGATATAATAAACAAAAGCACGCATGCATGTGTCGAGATCCAGCTATAGGCGCTTTCACGGATAATTTGTCCGTTTTATGCATGGACTAAGATCCATTTGGCCATCTCATCAACAACCCTGAAGATTTGGAGATATTTCTCCAGATGATTCGAACGTGAACTCCGCTTTTCCAAGCCTGTATACTCTTCGTCATTACGACACCGTGAATTCGATGTTCCCTCGAATATTAACTAAAAACATTTAGTACATTTCATTACTATAGAATAGAGGTTGCATTGGTTGCTTTCAATCATATCTTAAGGGAGGATTGATAAATCTAGTTCAAGGAACGTTTGGTGGACCTCCCCGCATTAGTTAGTTGCGAATTTCACATCTTGTTTCTTGGATCCATCGCCAGCCAAGCGCATGCTCGGACGTTCGGTTGATGCTACTGGTTTACGGGTATCGGTTTGTACCTCAGCTTCAACGATTCCGACTTCGTGGGGTTTCTACCATGACGTTATCAGGACAAATATTGCCTTCATGTCGGAGAAAGGTCTTAACTATCCAGTACTTGATGGTATAATTCAAGTTTAATCGTGTTATAGATACAAAACATAACTCTGGTAGAGTACGGGGGATAGAAAGCAACGACCCTTGCTGGAGCTTTTCCTGTCTTTCACGTGCACCTTCGGCGCTCTTGAATAATATAATATATCGTTTAAACTAACTTGAGCTCGACAAACCATTTTATCCAAATAGATATTGGCCATCCGATTGCTAGTTTAAACAATATTTTATTAAATCATTTTGTTATATGGATACACTACAGAGTAGAAAAGCCGCAGTTAACATTGTGAGATGCAGCAGTACACAATAACATGTATATACAACAATAGACAAATCGTTGTATAAGCAAAGGATTCGAGGGAAAGCTTAGAGTTTACATAAGCCGACTCATACAAAAATACGTACAATTTCACCACTGTTAGATTCAGATCTGTCTCGAAAGATAACTATATTCTGCCACTCTAAGCTGCAAATTCATGGCCAAAATTTAGTTATATAGTTCATGCCTATTGACAACTGGAAACATTGTCTTGGAATTATATTGTAGAGACAACAAAAAAGTCTGATGGGTACAGCAAACCGTATAGAAAATCAACCAATCCCAAAAAAAACTGTTGAAGTTGTGTTCCTGAATGAAACGAGTGTCTCACATTTCGAATCAGACGAGGAAAGAAACGTTGTTACATAATTTTGGTAATCGGCATGGTCTTATACCTAACTACAACAGCGAGGCAAATGTGGTGATCCGACATCAGAACATATCTAAATGTTCCGAAGATGATCACACACGTTAGACAAATGCGAACAATGATTTATTTTTTTTATACAGTGCAGTCGCTGTGGACTGGTCACTTTCCATGTGTGGGCAACATTTCCACGGACGCAATAATATTAGATTCCAAACACTAATTACAGGAATAATCATCAAACATTTAATTAATGAAGCACCGGGTACAACCCGGTGCTTCATTAATTAAAATTTTGCTAATGGTGATTTTTACTACCTTGTAAATAGATGCATGGACATAACTGCCCACGTGTGGATTACGACCAATCCACGGCGACTGTACTGTATCTGCAACCAACTGTGTGTCATTGGCCAACTGGACGGAAATATTGTCGTTCGTGACTGAACTTGAGACGCAAGTTCATTACTGCTGGAGGCATGTCCATGCTTTTAACTGACCAGGAGCGACGGTGTCTTTTTGAAGCGTGTGTGTTTTGATAAGTGTGGTCAGAAATGTTCAAGAATCTCTCGACCCGCACACGATTCTCCCGATGAAAATAAATTTGTAACATGTTTTAAAAATATGCAGTTTCTTTGATTCTCAGGCTTTGATAAGGGCCATATAGGTTGGAAAAGAGTATGTGTGAAGTTATGTGAGTCTGTCATTCCAACTTTGTGAGAAACTAGGTAATAGTGTTTGCGTCTCCACGAGAACATTTCTTATCTTCCCCATGTCCCAACAAATACAACGGGTTGGGCTTGTCTTTCCGATTTTATGGGGACTTATTGGTCATTGTTTGTCACCGAGAACAAAAGACAAAACAAGTCCCCACCATGTGGGTTAAATAAGGCTGAGTGTGTGTGCGTGTATGGGGACTAAGTAATATTCTATTATTTCGAAACGTCCGACAACATCCTTACGTGTCATGGCATATATAGATGATATGGAATGAGTGTTTTTCTCATATAATATTTATGAAACGAGTCTTAGAATTTTCCGTTTTGGCGAGCCTCTGGCGAGCCCAAACGGAAAATTCGGACGAGTTTCATAAATGTTATATGAGAAAAACACTCATTTCATATTCTATTTATCATATGACACACACACGCACAAATTAGTCACTTAGTATGACTTTTTAACCCATCACCTAACTTGAGTTGCAGACGGCACTTGGAAAAAACATCCTCGTATAACTACAAAAATTCAATCGAGCTCGTTCCAATGAGGGGTCATAACCTATGTTTTGGAAGCAAAAAGTGAAAATATAAAAAAAAAATCAATGTTGTTTTTCTTGTAGGTATAAGATTAATATAATATAACCCCACCCTAAATAACAGATAATGTAAATTCTCCCCACTGAAAGTATGCAAAAGTCACCCCGTTGTATTTTGTTTAGCCAATCAAATTGTCCAGTTTTGAAATTGACCAGTGAAAGCTCCCAACTTTAATTATGCAAATTATGAAAATGTGGCCCAGTTGTATTTTGTTCAGTCAATCAAATTGTCTAGTGTTGAAATTGGCCAATGAAATTGACGGAAGGCTTTATTTATCACTGATTAATATGAAAACAACATATCAAATGTTTTAAAGAGAACTAAACGGACGAATCATATGATAAATTTTAAATATTGAGCGATTATCACTTGGTTATGCCAAAATAGTTGTCCTCTAGGAAGAAAAGTCCACTCGACGGAGGCAATTAACGGCTCTTCTTATAATAATAATTTACGATATCTACCAAAATGAGGTAGAATCTTTCTCTCCATTAGAATTCCAAGTACATTGCCTATTGTCAAGGGCCCTGCCTAAGACATGTATTATCATTCTTGAACTTAGAAATAAAAAAAATAGAATTAACCTTTCCAACCCGGTGTGCATAATTTTTTGCGTGAAGAAAAAATTGGATGTGGACGAGCAGACGATATAAAAAGCAGAAAATCTGAAGCAAGGTTTGGTAATAATTTAATTCAATGGCTGTGTTGAGCTGTTGGATTAAATTATTACTGTACCTCTCAGCAAAAGATTTCGCCATTGACAATATTGGCTGAAAATATACCTTCCAGGGCGCCAGTGCTGAAAGGGTTAAGGTAAACAATCTCTAAGAATAGCTCAATGTGTTTCTAGTGAAGGAGCAAATCCCACAAAATATAGTTCCGTGTTGTTTCAGCCATCTAAAATTGTTGTACAGACCCTTAAGAACATAAAAAACGAGGGTGGCACTCCGGCATGCCGTTGAAAAATAGCCGCCATTTGCAAAACAACTATTCAGTAACTTGATGCGATAAACATGTTTTTGGCATTCGCAATATGAAAAAGGTTTAACTGGGGCCAAAAATAAGAATTTTGATCCACTTTTGTTCTTGAAAAACGGTGAAAATACACGTTTTTGAGTACTTCTTTTTATACTTGCAGGTTGAATTCCATCTAGCATGATGAGTGAAACAAGATCAGGTTTACCAGCAGCTAAAGTACCTAGATGTGACACAAACTTCTAATGTTGTATTATATGTCAAAGAAAAAGGTATGAGCAACTTGTTGAAAACCCAGTTTCTCACGAAAAACTGTTGTCGTCAATTAGGGAAAGAGCCCACCATGGAGACAGTAATTATCCAAATATCAGCAGTCGCCTCGGAGATTTTACAGCTATAGAACTCCAAAATAATTCTGCAACCTGGCATAGAAGTTGTTAAAAAGAAACTGTACATACCGGGATGTTGAAACGAGCCAAGGAGCGATATGAGAAGCAGATGGAAAACCAAACATCTAGGCGGAAGTCTCCGATTCCTTCAGTCACTGAAGATACAATACTTACCCGGTCCCAGTCAAATCCTTTTCACAAAAGTCTGTGTTTTTTTCTGTGAATCAGAGAGCACTTACCGATATCCCCTTCATAATGTTGCAAGAGAGAATGCCGGCCAAGCATTACACGATGCCATTAGAAAAAGCGGCGATGATAGATTGCGTGTGAAACTTTCATCTGCTATCAATCCAAAAGATGCCATTGACAAAAGGTAACATAAACATTGTTGGGCTAGGCATGTTCATGGTATTCTACGAGCAACAGATGTGGCCGAGTCTAGTGTCGTTGAAGTTGCACCAAAACATTGAACCCTTCAGTTTTGTGCATGAAATTCTTGAGGCTGGACCATCACGAACATGTCTTCACTACAGGATATATACGTCAGCATTCAGTCTGCGAATAATGTGTCAGAACATATTTCCCTCGCAAAAAAAAAAACCTGAAAACATTATTCCAAAAAGAAATACCAAATATTGAATTTCACAAGGCAAAGCGTGTAAATGAGTCTGAGCGTGAGGCAGTGGAATAGACTTATGTTGGATTGAGGCGAACCTCTATGAGTGTGTAACTGTGAAGTAAATTATTGAGGGTAAATACGTGATGCGAGGGCAAACAGCACATGCTTTGACATTGGAAGCTCGTTTCGCATTATACGGAGAATCATTCTTCTCTTTACACCCACAGTTAAAATCCCAAATCACAGAGGCCGCAACTAATCTGGATGGAAAGTTCAAAGATGATTCTGTCCAAGTGAAAACAGCCTATGCACAGCTTGTTAGTCTGATCAAGTCGCAGCAGGTTATGTAGCAAATGGATGCTTTTGATGAGGCCTGGAGGAAGAATCCCCTCTTTTTGTGTCATTCAAGAGTATATGAAAATGATCCTCGAGATGTTGATGTTCATTAGAGCAGTACGAACGGGGGATTGGAAGTTGCATCTGAATGCATTGGAAATGTTCACCAAGTACTTTTTTGCACACGATCGGACAAACTACGCCCGCCTGATGCCACCTTATCCTGCTGAAGTAGATATGCTGCAAACATCAGCACCAGGAGTCCATTCTGAGTTTTTAGCTGGCAACTGGGTTGTGAATAAAACTTCTCAAGTGCCCTTCTGTGCCATTGGGGCTGATCATGCCCCTGACCAGATCAACAGGTCAATGAAAGTTATGGGCAGATTGGTCGGCATCACAATGAAACCCTCTGCTAGAGCAAAGTTCTTTTGGTAGCTCCTGAGCTTGCCGGACTTACAGAAGAAGCCCAACAAATTGCGGGTGTCAAATCTGGAATGCAAAAACACCACCATGGGCTATCATCTGCAAAAATCAGAAGACACGAGACGAATGTTCACAGGCTGGCCAAAACAATTGCTTGCTTCACGAACATTCAAAACAGAGGAGCACCATGACCTTTTCAACTTGGCCACGAAGTTTGTTGTGCCTGATCAAATCGCAGGAGATCTCTGTAGACAAAGTGACATTTGCACCAGGCTCTTTGAAACATTTGTTGCGGATAGAATCCAGACTGAGGCAATCAACCTCTGGGCACCTATGAAAAAGCAGAAACTTGCTACTTGGAAGCATGCTGCGAAGAAGGCCAAAATCACAGTTGGTGACAAAGTTGTTGAACTTAGAGAGAACCGTTCACTGTTTGCGCGTTTGCTGATAGTTTGCAAATCGAGACCAGATATCGATCTGAGAGATGCGGCTGGAAAATTTGAGTTTTCCGTCATACCACGCCCACTGTTTGTAGCAGATGGATCCATGCTCCATCGCTCTATGAAGAGCGCGCTGATGAGTATTCTGGGAGGTGTTGTAGGTGAACAAGATGATGGACAGCATGGCGCATTTATGGAAACTGACTCGAACACTTCAGAGAGAGTTGTTTTGGCAGATGCTATGGCTGAAGTGCAGTCTATGGGGAAGTCGAGGAACATTAAGTCTTGCTCTGATTTGGCAGTTCATTCTGAAAGCATAATAAAACAGAAATACTATGTGTATGATGAATTATGGCTAATATTCGATCGCTATGCTGTACCCCAATCACTGAAGACAGCAACTCGGGTGAAGAGGCGACAACATTCCTACCAGCAGTGTATATAGAGGATCTCAAAAAAGTGATGTTTGGATATAAGATTTTTTGAAACGAATTTTGATGACTTTCATTCACAACGAGCTTTTAGGCGGGTTGTGAATCGAATTCGTCAAACGAGTTGCGTAGACTGGGGTGGGGGGGGGGGGGGGGGTGGGGGGGGTGGGGAGGGGGGGTCTACGCAACAGTTCTAGACACAAGCCATCATTTCAGCAGAAAATTCCCACGGGAGTGTATTTACTCCTTGACTATTCGTCAGTCAAACGTCATAAAATATTTCCCAGCTATTTTCAGATCATGTATGGCGCACGGGAATAGCGCAGGGTTATTTTTAGTATCCCCGATCGGTAAAACTTTAGGAAATTTGTACAGTGCCTTTCAACCAATCAGAGGAAGGGAAAGTCACGAGAGATATAACATATTGTAAGCCTTCATCAGAAAATGGTGAAATACCAGCGAGCAACTTTGTTGGATGCTTATTCTACACGTTGGTCATGTAATGAACCATCACCCGCCCCACCAACACCACTTCAAATCAGACAGGTTTGAACAGATCAAAAGTCTCAGCTTTAGCTTAGGATCTGATCGTAAGTTGGACAATCTGACAGTTGTTTGCCCTTGCTCGGTGGTCTGCTCTGGATACATTGTTTTTTTACCCGCGAAATGTTTGACTCGACTTGATCAGACGCGAGGAAGGCACAACTAACACACAGAAACTAAGTATAACTAGTCCACGAATGCATAAAGGTCAAAAAGTGTGTACAGTGACTTCATCGTTGCATAATTTTGGCGGCTGAAGTGAGTGAACGTGCCGTTGAAAATCGGGCGGTAATAATCTATTGTCTAAACTGTTTTTTTAGCTAAGTCATTTGTGGAAAACACCAAAACAACAATCTACTTTCCATTCAACTCCCGTCTGGCAGAAACAATGAATAAATCCGACGATACGAAGCGTAATGCCGTCAGAATAGTTTTGGAAACGACTTCTGCAGAAATAAACTCCGTCGGTGGCATTAGAAGTAAATCAAATGGTAAAGAGGAAACACAAGGGAATGGATCGACACATAATCTCGAAAAGAAGTAAGAGATTTTAATATAAATGTTTGTTTTTTTTAAGATGCCAGTGCATTTGATATTAAATATTTTGGGATCTTGCCTGCAGTACGCGCCGCGAATAACAGTAGTGAAGGTTGTCACTATAGGGACGACCATTTAACGCTGAATTCCCCATACCCCAATGTTGACACTATAGGGACAAAATTCACATAGGATTCTCAATGGGGTTTTGTCCCTATAGTGTCATTTTTGTCCCTATAGTGTCATTTTTGAAGGCAGGAAAAAGATTTTAAAACAGTGGAATAATATTCATTCGTATTAATGTCTCCCTTTACCCAACGCAGACTATTTCAAAATTCATTAGTTTAAATATCATTTTTTAAATTTAAAAAAAAAAAAAACTCAACAAAATCATATCATGTGACCCTTCCTTGGAACGAGCTCGTTCCACAGAGGGGTCACATGATATGGTTTTGTTGACACTTTTCGAAAAATAATATTTATTCAGCAGCTCTATTTGCATATTACGCGGGTGGATGCGGGCAATTCGTTGGGTAATCTGCTTAAAAGGTAACAGTTCAACCAGCTATCGAAATCACTCAGTTGGAATTTACACCGGTGGCACCCCCCCCCCCCCCCCTCCCCAGCTGAAGCCTCTAGCCAGATCCCTGGCGTTACGGTCGTGTTAAAATTCACTAACTGCCATTTTGCCCTTACTTGTGGATTTCACTTTGACAATCTCCGCTTTACGCGAGAACACAGGGATCAAAAATTAAGTTCTGAAGTTGTAATTTACTATGGATGATCCTATAGGAAATACCCACTTCATACAATCGAGCGTTTTTTTTCTGACGTCTCGAGATGGACAATTTTTGAACAACAGGATTTTGCGACCGAAAGGTTCGTAATGGTGTGACACTTTAGAAGCGGAAATTCTATCAGTGAAAGCGCTTCCTCGGGAATGCGAGATATTCCGATCGCGATCTAAATAGTCGACACCAATTTTCTGAAGTAGAAATTATTGTGTGAATTGGAAAATTGTCTGGTGATTCCCCGTGCCAATTTTATATATGATTACACGGTTGACAATATACCACGCAAGGGTATTCCCCATATTACACAATCGAGCTATTTATTTTCAGTCTCAGTCGATCGCGACTGTGGAAAATTAATGAAATCAGTTATTTTGATTCACTTCGCTACCGTGTATAATATACAAGACAGCGAGAGATGTCTTTAGTTCCGACCGAACTGAATATTTTGTTACGCCTGACGATGAGAAGGAGTGATTTTATGTGTGGTATTGTACGATAATCTTGAACGAGCGAAGTATTTGTTTCTCATGTGAGCTAACTTGCAGGATTGATCCCGAAGGATTGATGCAAGTTCATTCCTCTTATTTTCTAATTCGATAGAATAGTTTTTCCCTCGATTTAATAAGATTAAAGAAATAAAAAATAAAAGAAATATTTTATTAATTTAAAAACAATGAATCCATTGAAACTAGGAAAAGAAATAAATATGGTTCGTCAGAAGCTTTCCGAGACGTGTTCTATAGAGTGCTTGCCAATCTCGTGGAAGAAAATATTCCTAAAACGTTGAAAGAAAAATGTGTTGGTTGCAAACGCAACTGCTTCGATCCGACAAGCGACATCTGCCTTCCACGGAGCACGAATACGCTACCTCTCTGTGTTTTGTGCCTACATTATATATGGTTGATGCGGGTGACGTATTGGTTAATTGGAAAAGTATCTCCAGATGTTGAGAACAACCGACGCCTTCGTGTTTCTAAAGTTCGTACTTCCTGCATATTAGAAAATAATAATGACAATATTTATGAATACTTGAACAAAAAAATCTTTACAATCGTTCTACACCTCATACCACTCCTAAATGTAATCACGAAAAAGATGATATACCATACGGCCGCCGTGGACTGGACACTTTCCAAAGGGGGGGGGGGGGGGGGTGGGTATTTGCACGAACGAAGTAATATTACATTCCAACCATTAATTATAGGAATAGTCATCAGAAAATTTAATTGTACCCGGTGCTTCATTAATTAAAATTTTGCTGATGATGATTTTTATTACCTGATAAATGCATGCATGGTCATCACTGCCCACGAGTGGTTTACAACGAGTTCACGGCCACTGTAATGTCATGTAAGGAGGAAGATGGTGTTACTTATTGGAACATTCGCGAGCAGTTAGTATTTGACAGCTTTTTATTAATTCAAGGAGGATTAGGGAACCTGACCACGTCGACTAAAATATGTTTTCCAAATGTTCGTACGAAGAAGAAAAATCAGTCTTCCGATATCGGTAAAAAACAATGTTATGCTTCTTCGCTGATGAAAAAGAAAATTAAAAAATTAAAAATTTGCGAGGAATAATATATAGAACCAATTACTACTAAAGGCGTGAAGAAAAAAAATTTGTTGCTACTAAAGAGAAGCATAATTATATTTATCATATAACTCGTCCGTTTTGTTCACTTTAAAACATTTGATATTTTGTTTTCATATTAATCAGTGATAAATAAAGCCTTCCGTCAATTTCATTGGTGAATTTCAAAACTAGATTTGATTGGATGAACAAAATACAACTGGGCTACATTTTCATAATTTCAGAAGGAAGAATTTACGTTATCTGTCCTATTTAGGGTGGGTTATATTGTGTTAATCTTTTACGTACAAGAAAAGCCATTCATTTTTTTATAGTTCGACTTTTTGCTTCCAAAACATAGGTTATGAGCCCTCATTGGAACGAACTCGACGAGCTCGTTCCAATGAGTGGGCATAACCTATGTTTTGGAAGCTAAAAATGAATTTTTTAGTTATACGAGAATGTGTTTTCCAAGTGCCGTCTGCAATTCAAGTTAGGTGATGGGTTAAAAAGTGATACTAAGTGGCTAATTTATGCGTGTGTGTGTCATATGAAGAATATGAAATGAGTGTTTTTCTCATATAATATTTATGAAACTTGTCCGAATTTTCCGTTTGGCCTCGTCAGAGGCTCGCCAAAACGGAAAATCTTGGACTCGTTTCATAAATATTATAAACATATGGATTTTTTGCATATATATAAAAAAACATTTAAAAAAGAATCAGGTGGAAAGCTTACTAGGATAACGAGCGAGTAGAAATAGAAGGCGGCAATTTCATCATGGACGAAGATCACGTGTTCTAAGGCACTCAAGCGCCGTGGCATTTGCTCGAGTTGGCTAACCGGATCCTAATAAATACGGTCAACGGGATCCCTACACTTACGGTGATATCCTGATCAAGACGACCGAGGAAAAATTACAGTTGGAAAGAAGTGATGAAACCTATATGGAATGAAAACAAAGCATTCGTTAGATCGATCCACGGAAAGGGAATAAATGTCCATGGTGGCAGTACCATCACGATCATTCCCTACGATCCTAACGCCCTAATGGATAGATTGGAGCTATTGTTGGCTGGTAGAGAAGTCAGTAATACAGGAGTGAGAAATGAGATAGAGAGAATATGCAACAAATTGTTAAGAGAAAGGGGTATAAATCAGTGGAGGATATGGAATAAGTGTTTTTCTCATATAATATTTATGAAACGATTCTAAGAAGTTTCCGTTTTGGCGAGGCTCTGGCGAGCCCAAACGGAAAATTCGGACGAGTTTCATAAATATTATATGAAAAAAAACACTCATTTCATATTATATTTATCATATGACACACCCACGCACAAATTAGCCACTTAGTATGACTTTTTAACCCATCACCTAACTTTAGTTGCAGACGGCACTTGTAAAAAACATCCTCGTATAACTAAAAAAATTCATTTTTTGCTTCCAAAACATAGATTTGACCCCTCATTGGAACGAACTCGCCGAGCTCTTTCCAGTGAGTGGCCATAACCTATGTTTTGGAAGCAAAAACTGAAAATATAAAAAAAATGAATTGCGTTTTTCTGTAGGTAAAAGATTAATACAATGTAATCCACCCTAAATAGAACAGATAACGTAAATAATCCCTACTGAAATTATGCAAATGTGACCCAGTTGTATTTTGTTTAGCCAATCAAATTGTCAAGTTTTGAAATTGACCGATGAAAGCTCCCAACTCTAATTATGCAAATTATGAAAATGTGGCCCAGTTGTATTTTGTTCAGCCAATCAAATTGTCTAGTTTTGAAATTGACCATTGAAATTGACGGAAGGCTTTATTTATCACTTATTAATATGAAAACAAAATATCAAATGTTTTAAAGTGAACAAAACGGACGAGTCATATGATAAAAATTGGTATGAATCTGTCAATAGTATATTGTAAAAGACAATAAATAGAAGAAAAATAATTAGAAATACATAATGTAAAATTAAAATAATAAAAACAAATGTTAGTGATAAAGAATAGAGGATTTACTAGATCTTACGTCTATGATAGCTCGGGGATGGCTGATTCGGTGATGCAATTTGTTCGCGTTTCTTAACTGATAATACCATGAGACAGATCATTTCGACAGTTGGGAGGGCCAGAAAAAAGACTGTTATGTACAACGGTAAGAAAGTTGCAACCAAAGCCTGTAACAATGGAGCTTTCGAAGCCGGCAAGAGAACTTCCAATTTAGTTCACAGGTTGATAGCGCCGTATAAAGAGCAAAGCTATGCCAAAATAAAATTAAAATTTTGTCAAAGTCAAGAGACGGAAATGTAAAATATGTCGTGACAATACAAGAACTTGTCCAGAAAATATATGGATCGGGACTAAAAAAAATTAAAAAAATTAAACGTAAAAGTAATCCAAGTTTAAAGAAAACATTGCAAAAAGTTAATTAAAACGCAATTTAAAAATAAAAGGCATAAGAAAATAACGAAAATTAATTAATTTAAAAAAAAAATAGATGGAAATCAAAGATTTATCGTAGAACGAAACGACGATCAAGAGATCGAATCATTCATTCTTTCTGAGCAGCATAAGAGGATTGATCGTTTGGAAATCGAATTGCAGAATAGAAATGCGATCCGACTGGTCGTATTATGATATATTATTCGTATTCAGCACGAGTCTCTTTCAAACCAAATACAAATTATTGTAAGAAGCTCTAAACGAGATATTACCGAAGGATCTGATTTTGAAAGTTTTCGATCATCAGACCGAAACCGAAAATGCGAAGCTTAACCAACGATGTATTGCAAGAGGCGTCGAGAGACGACATATCCGATCCTAGAGAGGTGAACCATTTTCACTTAACCTTTATAACTGATGATTAGTAAGAAAGGAAGCCCCCCCCCCCGCTCCCGGAAGAAAAGGAACAAGAAGCCACAAGCTTAGACCAAACCACCTCTATATTGTGGCACCGAGACAAATTATGTGCGAGTTCTTTATTTGATTTCACGAACTAAGTCTCAACACATACAGTACAGTCGCCTTGGACTGGTCACTTTACACGCGAAGACAATATTTCCACGGACGCAATAATATTAGATTCCAAACACTAATTACAGGAATAATCATCAAAAATTTAATTAATGAAGCACCGGGTACAACCCGGTGCTTCATTAATTAAAATTTTGCTAATGATGATTTTTACCATTTGGTAAACAGATGCGTGGACATAACTGCCCACGTGTGAATTACGACCAATCCACGGCGACTGTACTGTACTAACCGAAAAGTAATTTTCGCAGTTACAGGACAATATGAATTACCTTCAATTTTCCAAGTCTGCATTTAGACAGGTGAACGGGAACGGTGTTGAAGTATCTTGTAGATGATACTCACAATATGATGACACTTGTAACAACCAGTACTGTAATAATCAACCAGTACTATAATATTAATCACCAGTGTAATAAAAATAAATCAATAGTGTAATAATCAACAGTAATGTAATAAAAATCAAGTAGTAGTGTAATAACCATTACTGTAATATACGTAAACAGTAGTGTTATAAAAGTAAATGAAAAGCAACCTTTTTTTCAAGAAACTTTCAGAAAGATTTCGGATGGCTCAAATTTTAATTGAGATACATCTTGTTGAGTTTTAATCATTTGTAAGTCTAAATGTCTTTTCGAGGTCAAATGGCAGTTGTTTTGGGTCAGTACTACAACGGGTGTGCTTTCGTGGTTCTTATGTGCGTATGCACTGGTGTTTAAGGTCATTTTCAGCATCTGTTCCAATAACGCTGTCGCGAGACTAGCACACATTCAATTTTAGCCAATTATGTATGACAATGCGGTGCTTGTTAGAAATTGATTAACACTGTTATAGCCTGGAACCAGTTTAGCCATGCAATACTCCATCGCCAATGTTGAGATTCGATCGGCTGGAATATTTCCGTAGTTCGAAAAAGACTGCCTATGGTTCGCTTTTCCACCAATTGAAAAACTCCAAACGACTGGATCAAAAAACTTTGATAAACTTTCATTTTCTTTGAATCAGTGCAAGAAATGTTCTCAATCGAAACATAATTTGATCGAATCTTTTATGACTACACCACATCTACAGTTAAAACTAGAAGTCCTGTCACGAATAGTGCGCTTATCTAGACTTAATTGCGCGTTGGAATTGCGCGCAATTGCCATATCGAATGGCATCCAAAGCACGACAGGTTCTCTTGGCTACTCAAAGCAAGCACATGCAATCTTTCTGCCAATGGACCTCCGGGTTACCCGGAGGTCCAATGGCTGAAACATTGCTTGTGCACAGGCCATATGTACATAATTTGGTAGCTTTACTTGGGCCATAACGAGTACATTAACGCGCATATCAACGTGCTCTTCGTGCGCATTTCATGACAGGACTTCTAGTTTTAACTGTATAGTTTTGTGATTATGCTCCGTACTTCCTCTATGTAAATATTTTGATGTTTTCAAAGTGAGTTAAATATTTATTGATTGGATTATCTCTAACAGGAGCACGAAAGAATATCTATATCTTTGTGAGTAAAAGAACATCACATTGTATCCACGGCCCTCTGCGCGCAATCTCCACGAAAACTGAGTAAACAAACAGCTCATAATAACGTCGAATTCAGAACAAAATTAGACTGGTAGTGTGGGAGCATGACTTAACGCAGATGTTGTATTCTGAATGTTCTCTGACTTCTATAGATGCATGATTTTAAATTAACATTCCGCTTTTGAGATATGCAAAACAAAAATATTTGAGTGAACTCCCCTCAGTGTTTATTTTCCCGAGCTAAAAAAGATACTTTTGATTTTTAGAATTGGCTCTTGGCTGATCTTTAAACATTAATACGTACATATTTTCAATTATTTGAAGTGCTTTTTCGTTTTTGAATTTTGGTTTTTGATCCTTTTTAATGAGCCCAATTTTAAAAGTTGTCTTACAATACGTCACTGGTTGGAACAAGGAACAACGGTCCAAAGTATTATATAAGACGATTTCCTCCAAGGTTAATTTAGTCTCAGAATGCTCCATGCAGAAGGTAGATTCAATATTTTGTATATGTTAACTGGCTGAGCTGAGTGTTGTAAGGTCATATAATAACACGATGGCCAACCGCTGACATGCCGCGGTTCTGGGATGAGAATGCCTTTATTACCCATATGCTCCCAAATCCCCCCCCCCCCCCCCCCCCCACACACACACACAAACTCCTCTTTCTCACTCAAGGATCAGAAAACGACCGCGTTCATGAAACACCGACCCCCCAGCTTCCGATTTTCATTGATAATCATACTGTACTTCGTTTCACCCAGGAATCACATATTCGTTATTTTGCAATTCCAGAAATGCCCATTATCATGACATGACTTCAAGCTCGGCTAATCTGACGCCGATCACGGGCGATATATCCAAGTTAGAGTTGTCCCCCTTAATGCCATACTAGACGCAGCCATTTTGTTTATAGCGAAATCGTTCTCCGTTATTCAACGAATGCAACCAGTCGGTAAAACTGGCGTCACCAGGCAACAGGGAACAGTCTTTATATGGGGAGGAATGAATGACGGCAACAAGCAAGGTTTGGGTAGATGAAAAGAAAAAAGAAGAGTACTCGATATTCAATGCAAACTACGATTTAGAGTCGTAAGCAGAGGTTCGTCGAGATGAGGGAAGAGCTAGTTCAGCTGTGAACTGGGGAAGTCTCGATGTTCTGATAGCTGAACTTGGAGAAGAGGAAACTTTGGTCTGTATGAAAAGAATGAGAAACAATAAAACTGTCAGAAAACTGTAACAGATCTGAGAACTAGTTGTAATTATTTGTTTTAGTTTAACCCTTTACCTAATATGAAAAGCAGACGACACTTGCAAAAACAAATTCTGGAATAACTGCTTTTTTAAATTTTGTCTCCAAAACATAGGTTATAATCTATGTTTTTGAGACAAAAAATGAAAAAAATAATGAAAATTAATTGTCAATTTTTGAGAATAACGCTGGTCGGCTTTGGCCGTTACGTTGGGTAAAGGGTTAACAAATGAAAAGATTATTACCTTGTTAGTATCATATCTACCGATATATCAGCCCTCGGTAACTTTACACCAGCCTTCAACCTTCGGTTTTAGGCTGGAATAAATTTACACTGTGCTTATATCTTGTCCGATATTAAACTAAGCAAGTAATATCCTTTAATTATCCCGCCCCACTTCTCTATTATACCCCAATGAATCTTGTTCTGTCAGACGGATATTTAGGACATTTTCAGGAAAAGTGTTCTATGGCCTCTATTACTCCCATATTAAACATTTGGCAATCATTTGGACTTATTCAGAAATGCCGGTACCAGAATTAAAAGCATTTTATATTCTGTCCTGTGTTTGATAATCCCTTAGAAGCGAATATGCTTTGGATCTGATTATTTTCTTACAGTTTAATAGGAGAGAGACTATAGTCACTCTCCAATAGACTGTAAAAAGACAAAGACATGTAAAAAAACGATGGCCAAAGTTTATTCAACATCCTAGCAGTTAAATGTAGCCAAATGGATGTGTAGTGAACCATAGCACAACACAGACAATAGGATTTCACTGTTTTCAGTCTCAAAAGCCAGGCAAAGACTGAGTTTTGTTTTGTGTGTTTGGTATTTTACGTTGAGAGAGAAAATGTTCCGGACAATTGCCCTGTCGCCTAGTTAGCTAATTACCTCTTATCTTTTACTTTATAGAGGAGAGACGAATCGAATTATGCAATACATGGCGATGATTGGTCTTCTTTACAACTCGACGATCGTTGGATTTGTCTCGCTCGGAATGAACGTCATATTCGTGGAGACGATCGACTTTTTCGACATAACGAGAGCTGAGGCGTCTGCATTGCCAACTGTCTTTTCACTTACTCCGACAATTTTGAGTAAGTCATTATTAATACAAATCAATATCCGAAGGCCTTTTAGACAAAACCCTTCTCGGAGAGAGAGAGAGAGAGAGAGATAGATAGAGAGAGAGAGAGAGAGAGAGAGAGAGAGAGAGAGAGAGAGAGAGAGAGAGAGAGAGATACAGAGAAGGACAGAAAGAGGGAGAGTACACTCTAATATCAGTTAGGTTAAAAACTAATCCAAATCAACTGGGTGGGGTGAATACGAACCCAGTTGGGTTAATATTCACTCAACACAGCTGATTTGAGTTGATTTCTAACCCAACTGACTTTAGAGTGTAGTTGCAGTGTTATGCAATGTTTCAGTGCGAGCTCGAATAGCCTGACGAGGTAATGCAACTTAATAGGTATTAAATTTGAATAGCAGTGAGAATTTCAAAAGACATATGTATTTGTCAAAATTAAAGTAAACGAGCTAATTCTCGTTTGAATGTTTTCAAAGTCAAGAATTCTAAACAGTCTTTTCAGTCTTTTGTAGATATTGTCTATAGACCATCATAACGAAGAGTGTTTATTTTATCAATAAATGTCTAAGGAAGTAGTTAATCGCTTTTTTCTGCCTGGATTAGTTAGCGATGAAGGAACAATTGAATGAAATGCTTCAAACAGTTAGCAAAACAATAGATTATTATCAATATTGGTTAGTTTTGGAGACTACATCACCCGAGTAAAGCTCGTTCATTGATTTAGTTCTGTTATACCTCAATGTAACTACTCTCAGTGGGAATGCTTTGTTCTCTCAGTTTTACATTCACATCTTTTCTGTGAAGATTTCTCGAATATTCGACAAACATTATGCAGCAAATGAAGACGTACACGTGGAATGTGGAAGATAAGCGATAACCCCCTAAATCTCGCAATTAAACAGAAACCCACACCTTGGTTTGTGAGATGAGTATTTCTCCCCCCACTGCATGTGTAACATACGTGTGTCCCTGGTGAGATAGCAGGGAGAGACAGATGTATCCCACCCCACCCACGTGACGTTAAACATTTATAACGTTATTATGACGTTATGCATATCGTATCAGTTTCTTGCTACCAACTAATTCATATTGACATCCTCGTAATGCAGTGTGATCAAAGTTCGATGCTCTAAAACTCTTCAACCCTCAAGCTGCCGCCGTTCCTAATCGATTTCGTGGTATATACCTTTGGTATATACATAACTTTTTGATGCTCTTTCCGATGGTGTCATAACGAATACCAAATAAGTTTATTATATCATCACGTGACCGCCGATTAACTCTGGCTAACGTAACCGCTGTATGTTGGGAGAGAAAAAATAATCCCTGATGGGTACGGGTGTGGGGTGAAAAAACTCAAACTCGGGACAAGATATTTGGTCCAGACACTAGGCAAGCCTCGTGTCTGGCCCAAGTATCTTGCCCTCGGGTGAGATTTTCCCATCCCACACCCGTACCCATCAGGGATTATAATATTTCGGGAACAAAACAGAAGTAGTCTTGTAATTCCGTGGCAACAAAAATTAAGAACAAGCAAACCGAAGATTTTATCGCGCTAAAGGCGCTCAGGGATGGTGTGAAGAAAACTAATCAGTTACGACTTCTTTATCAGTATAATGATAATTATTCACACCACCCAGCAGTCGCAAAGGAGAAGCAACGGAGTCAGCAAAACCACCAGAACCCAGCCGGGCGCCACGCCGGGCATTCTGTAGTAGTTGTTTCCTAGTAGATTCTTCAGGCATGTAGAGTCTGCCATTAACGTTCTGTTGCTCTGAACTAGTTGCTGGCTTCATTGGCAAGTATAGACTGCCCCCGTCAGTTTCAATTGGATGGTAATTTCGTGGGGTGGGGGTGGGGGGGGGGGGTGGGTGTCTTTGTTGGTCTTTAGGCAAGTATAGTCTGCCATTCTGGTAATCTGAATGCGTCTGATTGCAACCCTCATTGGCAAGTATAGTCTGCATCAGGCTCCATCAGGCTCGATTAGACCTGTCCGCCACTTGGTACACATCCAGCAAACGAGAGTGTCGGTAATGTGGCCCATATGCTGACAAAGGTTGCCCCCCTAGACCATTCGATATTTCCAGATGGCTGGAAGCGTGCACTGGTGTAGGCTGAGCATCAGAAGGGTATTTGGATTTCGCCTGGACGGGATAAGTCAAAGGGGAAATCCTGACTTGACTAGGGAGAAGAAGAAACCCGGAAACAAATCTAGCAGGTTGTGGCGTCGACACTGTGTCCATAGCGGTCACAAAACGGATTGGAGAAAACCCTGTAGAATTTTGGAATGACCGCGGCTATCCCCATTGCATCAGGTAGGTTGAACTGCCGTGTTAGAAACTTCCCCCTTCCCCCTAAAACAGTTGAAATAATCAGTATATTTGTGGATTAGGTGAATTTAGGAGTTAGTTCGAGTAGTGTCAAATAGTGAGCTTCACTCGGCAGCAACGTTGCGGGCATCTATTCTTGGGGACTGCGATGAACAGATAGCCCATAGTTGCGTTAGTCACTATTCTACATTAGTATCATCGATTTGTGCGCGAGTTGCTGTGATATAGTTGCGTGTTTAATGAGTTTAAGGAGTCAAGCTACGAGTGGCACCCAGCGACAACGAAGCTAGCATCTGTTCGGGTCGCGCATGAACAGATTTTATGCAGCACGCAGTTTCTGCCTACCCGTAACCAATCACGCGCTCTTGCATGTATGTGTTTGTTTCTGTACTGAGATCGATGTAGTAAGAACGTATGCGAGTGTCGAAAGAATAACAATTTCGTGCATATGACATGGCCGGGTCAGGGTCAAGCTCAGCCAAAAGGAAGAAGTACCTCGCAGCGTGATTGCTAATGATGGATGAGGAAACTGACACTCACGATTAGAAGTGTGCAAACCAATCAGCGTAAACCCTTTATTCACTTCCTGTGGAATCGCCAATCTTGTAAAGTTGTAGTTACATTACCTAATCACAGAGACGAACTGATAACCATAATCATTTTTACTTTGTCTTGCGTATTTCTCGTTTTTTGTATTGTCCTTTCCATGATTTCCGTCCTTCTTCTTAATATTTTATTGTAGGATTTGTCATTTCACAGATTATTCGCAAGGTTGGCCCTGCTATTGGGACGTTAATAGGTGGGTGTATAACATGTATCAGTTTCGTAGCGGCATCGTTTACTCCACACTTCACAGCTGTTGTCGTATTGACAGGCATTTCAGGTTAGTATTCTAAGAGCATGATCTTTTTTCTTACAATACCTATTTTGGTGTCGGATATAGCTACTTCATGAAATGAGTTGTTAGGTCTAAACTCGTCCCTTGAGTTCCAATGTGTTCTATGTGCCTACTGGCTGCCTACTGGCTGCCTACTGGCTGCCTACTGGCTGCCTACTGGCTGCCTACTGGCTGCCTGCCTACTGACTGCCTACTGACTGCCTACTGACTGCCTACTGGCTACTGCCTACTGACTGCCTACTGACTGCCTACTGGCTGCCTACTGGCTGCCTGCCTACTGACTGCCTACTGGCTGCCTGCCTACTGACTGCCTACTGGCTGCCTACTGGCTGCCTACTGGCACATAAAACACATTGGAACTGGGGGGACGAACTATTATCTTTATAATAGAGTGATTACAAAAGCGGGCAGAGATTTCAACCAGATCAAACTACGTTACGATCTAGTCAAAATTCTCTGTACGTTTTCCTCACACGAGAATCTAACCTTTCCATAGAGAGACGTGATAACATTGATTCGCAGAAGCAATTTTCTTTTGTTATTACTCATTGTAATTAATCAGTCAAATTCGATCTCTTTATTCTTACTGAATGGTTAAGAGTCGGTCGGCTCCGTAATAAATTCACGTTAAATAAAGCTACTTGTACAGTTAAAACTAGAAGTCCTGTCATGAAATGCTCGCAATTAGAACGTCCATCTGCGCGTTGATCTACGCTTTATGACCATAGTAAGGCTATCAAATTCTGTACACATGGTCTGTGCACAAGCAATGTTTCAGCCAATGTACCTCCGGGTAACCCGGAGGTCCATTGGCAGAAACATTGCATGTGCTTGCTATGAGTAACCAGGAGAATCGGCCGTGCTTTCGATGCCATTCGATATGGCAATTGCGCGCAATTCTTACGCGCAATTAATCCCAGATAAGCGCGCAGTTCATGACAGGACTTCTAGTTTTAACTTGTAGACAATTACTAATCAACACAGAAAACAATTCTAACAATTCAGTAATATTGTCAATTCTCGAATATCGGTCTCGTGTCCGGGTGCTGGTCAAAACGTCCCCAAACCAAAACGTCCCCTAATTTTTTTGGTCAAAACGTCCCCAAGAGTTGGTCAAAATGTCCCCAACAATTGGTCAAAACGTCCCCAAGAGTTGGTCAAAACGTCCCCAACAATTGGTCAAAACGTCCCCAAGAGTTGGTCAAAACGTCCCCAAGAGTTGGTCAAAACACCCCAACAATTGGTCAAAACGTCCCCAAGAGTTGGTCAAAACGTCCCCAACAATTGGTCAAAACTTCCCCAAGAGTTGGTCAAAACGTCCCCACGAGTTGGACTCGGGTCCGGTTGTAAATGGCCGTTTTGCACCAGCTAGAAAAAGACCAAACTCTAAAATTTCCTCCTAACAGGCTACTTGGTGCATTTTAAGGCGACGGACTGCAGTTGTTTTTTAACCTTTGAGGAATAAATTTCCTACCAGCTAGAAAAAGATCAAACTCTAACATTTCCTCCTAACGGGCTACTTGGTGCATTTTAAGGCGTCGATCTGCAATTTTTTTTAAATAAAATCTTCTAGTTATCACACCTTCATGTAACACATGGAAGTATCTTGACGTTTCAAAATTCCAGTTCCTTTTAATTTCCGAAGGGTATATTAATAGCGGGTTTTACCGGGAGTTAGCACTTACTAGAACACTTTTCAAAACTTGCCTAACAGTATTTGTTACCTTTTGCTTTCTACTTTTTATTTCCCGTAAGACAAATTCTGACTAAACGGGTGTGTAATACAACCCGAAATGAAAAGAAACCGGGGTAAAAGTAGAAAGAAAAAAGTAAAAAAATACTGAATATATATCTATATTTACATGTTATTTACATTTCGTGCGTCTTACATGAAAAGCATCCTGTAAAATATTGCAGATGATGCTTTTGGGTGAACGTGTTTGCTTGTTACTGGAGGAGAGTGCATGCTAGAGACTGTGATTGCTGGTATGTAATGTGCAAGTTTCCTTGCACCAACATTCATTGCTATTTTTCATCCAGATATCGTTTCGGCAATCTTTAACATATTACATCGCCTTACAATGATGACGGATGAAGCTGAAACACTCAGTTATACTGATGATGTGTACTCCGTCGAGACATTGCTGTCCATAATTTGTAATGACAGTTCCGATACAGGCTTGATATCAACAATGCTGGATTGCGTCATCTGATGAATCATATTTATTCTTTAAAGGAAATTTTTTTTTGCAGGTATGGGTTCATCAATGATACTTATGTCTTGCTTTTTTGCACCACTTTTTCTAGTCAATGGGAAAAGGCGACATATTTTAACTTCAACGGCATCATTTGGCATGAGTTTAGGCCAGTCTATAGGAGGATTGTCTTTAAAATATCTGATGGACACTTATTTCTACAATGGAACGATGTTAATTATTGGCGGACTCTACTTTCAAGCTTGTACCTTTGGAATGTGTTTATGGTCATTCGTGCGTTCAAGGTAAAGATTACTTTTGCATTTGGGTTCTGTGAAGCTCCAAAGATTCGATTCTATATCGACGCTGATGGCCTGTAACTAATACTATAAAACTTTTACAACTGCATTTTCTATAATTGTATTTTCTGCTTATTAATATAACTGACTAAAATTAATCATTAGCATTTAAAAGATGTGGAAATTTGCCAACTGGCAAATTGCCCATATCTTTGAAAATGCTAATGGTTCATTTCAACCCTTCTAAAGTAATAACTAGAAAATCCATTTCTAGAAAACACAATTGCAAAAGTTTTATAATACTGGGCCCTGGTACGGGATTGACATCGACTCGACTTTCTGATTTGTATATTTTCTAATTGGGTAACTGTTCTTTCACGAAGGGACGATTGTAAATAAAAGAATAGTTGCTTGTTGCGTTTTCGATATAATCGGATTATCGACATGTTTGCATGCCTTACAAGTTATATTGTCACGGCAGTACTTATAAAGTGGATAGTGGGAATACCGCACTTAGTTTATAAGTCTGTTGTAGCAATGTAACTTGGAAACTGATGCTAATGCGGCACGCAAAAGCCGCAAGCATATATATGTTACTATGATAGTAGTAAGGAAATTGGATTTCGACCCTATTCTGGGGGAGAGGGGCCGAGGGGGGACGAGGGGGGTCGATGACGTCATCATAATTAAAATGTTACGTAAGGTAATTAATATTACTTAATGATTTTTTTTTTAATCACTTTAATAATTAATGTAATTAATGACTGTTGCATAATTAATGTAATTAATGTAATTAATGAGTGTAATTAGGGTTGATTATAATAATTAGTATATTAATAAATGAATTAATATTGACGTACTGGACATATGCGCATGCTATCGGTTGACTGACCCGCAAAATTGAACACTGCGTGTCTGGGTGTCATTAAATCGATTTTTTCTTTTCAAACGCCAACTACTGACAGATGTTGAAGCAATTAAATCTATTGTCACACTTTAACGACCGGTCATAAATATCGTTAGACTGGACATGCTATCATGTATTTAAAAATCAATATATCACGTGACAAGATGTGCCTTGCTTTTACCTGTAGACTGTGAACGACTCCATTGTGGCTATTTTTATAGGTATAATTTGATTTAATAACTTGGCGTGATTCTTTCATATTAATAATGCAAGTTTATTCTTCTCGTTTTTATGGCTGTCGAAAAACTCTCATAGACTAAAGGTATTCTGATTTTACGCCTCACGCGATAAAGTAATTTTTTAATCCGATGACCACATGAACAAATAACATTTCGGTTTTTGAAAAGCGGGCGTGTTTGTTTTTTCCCCTATAAAGTCTGACGACTCGAACCTCACTCTTATTAGAAACTGTGTCAGAAAAGCCAAGATGACAAGCATCGACTATACTTCCATAAACAGCTATGAGCGAACCAAGAAGCAGCAAGCCAACGAAGAATTTGCTTTAGCATTAAAAAAGTGGTGGGCAGCGACGCTCCCCACGAAGGAACAAGAAAAGAGACTAAAAGACTACCCGTTTGTTGAGGCTGCCAGACGTCCTTTCGGGGAGATACAATACAGAAATCGCCCCAAACACTGGTTCGATCTTCCTGTACACATGCAGGAGGAAGCACTAGTAGGGCCACCAACAGTTAACGAAGATTGGGAAAAGGATTTTTTCACCGAGGCGGAGATGGGAGGAAAAAAAAAATAGCTTTCTATGGAAAGCAAAAAAAAACCGGCCCTTTTCAGGGCCACCATAATCTTAAAAAGAGTTGCTTTGTCACAAACACACACTTTTTTAACCAATCAGACACCTCCATTATCCCACACCCTCACCGTCACACCCTGTATCCCCTCACAGTACCTAAAACTTTCATGAACTCCCCTCCTCCAGGTCATCTAATACTAAAAAACTTTTGGAAACCGCTCTCCCCCCGCCCCACCATACTCTTAAAAAGAGTTGCTTTGTCACAAACACACACTTTTTCAACCAATCAGACACCTCCATTATCCCACACCCTCACCGTCACACCCCTGTATCCCCTCACAGTACCTTAAACTTTCATGAACTCCCCTCCTCCAGGTCATCCAATACTAAAAGAAAAACTTTTGGAAACCTCTCTCCCCCCTCCCCCAGCCCTCACAATAGCTAAATTATCTCGAACCCCAGTTCAGTTCTCTAAATGTAATGGACATGTCAGGCCCCCGAATACGCCTTCTCCACAATTTTGAGCGATGAAATTACCCCGATTAGTCTCCTCTCATAACTTACCACTCTCTTAACCCGTATTTACTATGAGATTGTCCCCCTAATAAATAGCGTATGTTCATTTAATATAATATATTAATAATTTTCGTTAAATAATTCATTCCACAAGACACTTGTCGAAAAAACAAAATGGCGGATTAGTTTGACAGAAATACGCGTATCGATTTATTCAGGAATGTCTGTCGGTTGTGTCCTTGGGCAAGACACTTCATCCCTATTGACCATGTGGGGGCATGGTGACGCTGTGCACTAAGGCGTACTGCACGTCGATGGAGCACCTGTCTTCAACCAATGCAGACCCTGTGTAGAATCTTGACAGTTGCTTGCCGTTGCTCGGTGGCTCTCTCCGGCTTTCCCCACCCGTAAAACTGTCGTGGTCATGATTAGTTATTGTGCAGACCTTAAACACCAATAAATAAATATAAATAAATAGTCGGTTATCAAAACAGCCTTGAGTGTTTAACAGTTAATTGTGGACCAGGGCGTTTAAAAATGAAAAAAATTGGGTGATAGCACTACGGACTGTGTTTAATCATAGAAAAATCACACCGCGCTATCACTAACCCGTATGATTTATTTTTGAACGTTAACTGAAGAAAAGCCCACCCATCTAAGTAAAAGCATGAAAGAGCTAATATTATCTAATTACCTATGTGGGGGTGGGGTGGTCGGTAACGTTGTGAACTAGGGCGTACTACATTCCGCCAATGATAACCCTGTGTAGAACTTTGACAGTTGTTCGCCTCTGCGCGATGGTTCTTTCCGGATTGCTCCAACTGTCGTTAAATAAATGAAAAAAACTACAATTCTATAATAACAGGCCATGACCCCTTCGTTTTGTCAGGGGGAAAATCAACAGTACTTTCACCCCCCCTCATTTTAATAGTTGAAAAGCGCTGTTACTCGAACAAAAAAAGAAATGGTAAAAGGATATGCGACTCTGTATTAGCCACCCAAATTTGCGAGACTTGGGAAAATATAACCCACCTAGAGCTGCACCAAATCTACGTACACTATTCGAACTCCCGCATTGTGTCCTTGGGCAAGTTAATTTACCCCGATTATCCACATGGGAGCGCGATGACGGCGTGTAATAAGGTGTACTGCACGTCGGTGATACGCATATTTTAGAACAATCTAACCCTGCTTGTGCGGATTTCCGACGTTGGTGAGATGACAGTTACTCGTCGTTGCTCTGTGGCTCTCTTTGGATATTCCGGAGGCTACCCGTAAAATTGTCACGTTTAATTATAACTTGAACTTGATGTCCGGGTGTAATGAAATAGCGTATTTTCTGCAGACATTCTAAATAAACGCAGCTGGTTTACAGACCTGTACATATTTTTTTTTTCAATTGAGTAGAAATATAGGATAGTTACTGATGTAACACGCCGATTAGTATGTTTAATGAATCTAACTACGCCAGTCCGACCGACCCTTTGCCCACCATGATCACAACAAACGTTTCAATTCTCTCTCTCTCTCTCTCTCTCTCTCTCTCTCTCTCTCTCTCACCGATACAGGACGGGTGGAAACTAATTGCGTTCAAGCTGTTGTTTTTTTTTTCTAGGTTTTACCACCTCCCTTACAGCGCAAATCGAAATGAAATCTGATTCATTGAACCATACTACAGTGCATGTCAAAATTAATTTTTGAACGCCATTTTTTCTATGTGCCGCTATCAGCAGCTATGACCATAGCGTAACTTTGTGGTAAAATGCTTATTTTTGTACAAAACTCAAGACCTTTCTCTGACAAATGCCTATATAAAAACAAGATAATACGTGAGAATGCGTTGTGTATCTGCATTTTGTTGATAAAATATGGCATGACCACATTCCCGGATATTATTAATGTACCCGCTTAATAACAGCCGAATATTTATCGGATCACAGTTTTTTTGATTTGAATAATTGCCGATTTTTTTATTAAATCACATTCAGTAATTTATGTAGATTTCCTGAACTGGGCGAATGTCAAGGAAGGCAATCTGTAGTTTAGGAGACACCACAAATAAAAACAAAATAAAAAATCTGAGATATACTGCATTTGTTTAATTATCCATATTAACCAGAGGTCAAAACTAGTCAAATTAATTAGTATTAAATTACAAATGGTTATGAAATTTGCAGTAAAATGAACACTGGTATATGCTGCTGGCCGCATTTTTAGTTGTCTGTAATGGCTGTTGTTCAGAATGTCACCCTATTGGTGTGAGTTTTCGCTTTTTCGTCCAGTTTCATGAGAGCTTCCACGAAGTCCGTTCCACATTCGCAATCGTTCCCAGGGGCCATTCTTCAAAGGCTGGTCCATCGCAGCTTTACAGAGATATTGTTTTCTGGACGACAATGTTCAAGGCGTTCTGGGTTTCCGATGAGACCCCTTGGGATATTTCGATCTTTAAGGATGTTTGCCAAAATTTTCCACCCTGTCGGTTGAAAATCTTTTCTTTTTCGCAGCAGATCATTTATTAGATCACACATATTGGAGCCCGAAATTGTAATGCCGTTATACACGAGTCGATCTTTCTCATCCCAGGATAAATTGGGTATATTCTTTATTATCTGGAGTAACATAAGCGCCTTCTGCTGCATGGAATTTGGTATAACGGCTAACCAGTCCGGATGATTTTCCACTGAAAAACTTGTCGTTAAGGAGTGTGGTTTGGTGTTTTCTTTGCGTAAATTTGATTGGCGCTGAAAGAATGTCTGGTTCAGCAGCCCTTTCTCTTCAGAACCCGATGTTGAAGATTCAGGAATTGGTCTCATACCCTGGTCTATGGGCGGGACAGCTACAGCATTCAAGGGTGCACGTATTTCCCGCAACTGTTCACTCCCCCATGGTTCAATACACTGAATTCTGCTTGAGGGTAGGTTGATTGAGTCATCTATAGGTTTTGCCCTCAGTGATTCCCCCATCACTAGCGATTTTACTGGCTCTAGCTTATTTGCAAGCCCCAAAATATTTCCACTTGTTAATGCATTGTTCCAACTAAAGGCTGATTTCATATGCACTGGAGGATAGGGTGGCTGGTTACAGACAGATCTGGTTGTTAACTCGGCTGTATTTGGGTTCGCTCCCCCTATAGTGTGTTTAAAATTTACATTTTTGTGTAATTGTCGTCTGTGTCGATAATAATGAGTTTTATGAGAGTAAGATTTTTGACACAATTCACAGACGTAGCACGCGTTCATCCTTTTCAGAAGCGAGTTAATAGAGTGGCAAACAGTTCCAACACTCTTCCATTTATATGTATGAATAGGATGGGTCCCACCCCAACCTGTCAATTGCTGATTGGCTAATTATATATCAAGATAAGGTGGGTTCTACCCCAACCTGTTGATCATTGGTTACTTCAAATTCTCACACAGTGCATTGTGGGAAATTCCAGTGGTAGAGCTCTGAGTTAAAATAAGTTGCAAATTGATATAGTTTACTTCAAAAAAAAAAAGAAACATCAAAGTCACATTCATGACAAGCCGAGGTAGCACATCTGAACCACCAACTCTACACTGTTTAATCAGATAATCCATTTAATCAGATAATTACATGTGCATATCGGTTTTTCATTGGTTTTTCATCAGTTTCCATCGGTTTTTCATTGGTTTTTATCGGTTTTTCATTGGTTTTTATCAGTTTTTATTGGTTTTTATCGGTTTTACAATTCGATAAAACGGTTTTTAGTGATTTAAATCACGTAAAATGGTCACTAATTGCCACTAATTGGTCACTAATGGTCACTAATTGCCACTAATTAGTGACCAATGGTCACTAATTGCCACTAATTAGTGACCAATTTGTTACTAATTACCACCAATTGGTCACTAATGGTCACTAATTGCCACTAATTGGTCACTAATGGTCACTAATTGCCACTAATTGGTCACTAATGGTCACTAATTGCCACTAATTGGTCACTAATGGTCACTAATTGCCACTAATTGGTCACTAATGGTCACTAATTGCCACTAATTGGTCACTAATGGTCACTAATTGCCACTAATTAGTGACCAATTAGTGGTAATTAGTGACCATTAGTGACCAATTGGTGGTAATTAGTGACCAATTGGTCACTAATTAGTGGCAATTAGTGACCATTGGTGGCAATTAGTGACCATTGGTCACTAATTAGTGGCAATTAGTGACCATTAGTGACCAATTAGTGGCAATTAGTGACCATTAGTGACCAATTAGTGGCAATTAGTGACCAATTGGTGGTAATTAGTGACCAATTGGTCACTAATTAGTGGCAATTAGTGACCATTGGTCACTAATTAGTGGCAATTAGTGACCATTAGTGACCAATTAGTGGCAATTAGTGACCATTTTACGTGATTTAAATCACTTAAAAACGTTTTATCGAATTGTAAAACCGATAAAAACCAATAAAAACTGATAAAAACCAATGAAAAACCGATAAAAACCAATGAAAAACCGATGGAAACTGATGAAAAACCAATGAAAAACCGATATGCACATGTAATTATCTGATTAAATGGATTATCTGATTAAACAGTGTAGAGTTGGTTGTTCAGATGTGCTACCTCGGCTTGTCATGAATGTGACTTTGATGTTTCTTTTTTTTTTTTGAAGTAAACTATATCAATTTGTAACTTATTTTACCTCAGAGCTCTACCACTGGAATTTCCCACAATGCACTGTGTGAGAATTTGAAGTAACCAATGATCAACAGGTTGGGGTAGAACCCACCTTATCTTGATATATAATTAGCCAATCAGCAATTGACAGGTTGGGGTGGGACCCATCCTATTCATACATATAAATGGAAGAGTGTTGGAACTGTTTGCCACTCTATTAACTCGCTTCTGAAAAGGATGAACGCGCGCTACGTCTGTGAATTGTGTCAAAAATCTTACTCTCATAAAACTCCTTATTATCGACACAGACGACAATTACACAAAAATGTAAATTTTAAACACACTATAGGGGGAGCGAACCCAAATACAGCCGAGTTAACAACCAGATCTGTCTGTAACCAGCCACCCTATCCTCCAGTGCATATGAAATCAGCCTTTAGTTGGAACAATGCATTAACAAGTGGAAATATTTTGGGGCTTGCAAATAAGCTAGAGCCAGTAAAATCGCTATTGATGGGGGAATCACTGAGGGCAAAACCAATAGATGACTCAATCAACCTACCCTCAAGCAGAATTCAGTGTATTGAACCATGGGGGAGTGAACAGTTGCGGGAAATACGCGCACCCTTGAATGCTGTAGCTGTCCCGCCCATAGACCAGGGTATGAGACCAATTCCTGAATCTTCAACATCGGGTTCTGAAGAGAAAGGGCTGCTGAACCAGACAATCTTTCAGCGCCAATCAATTTTACGCAAAGAAAACACCAAACCACACTCCTTAACGACAAGTTTTTCAGTGGAAAATCATCCGGACTGGTTAGCCGTTATACCAAATTCCATGCAGCAGAAGGCGCTTTTGTTACTCCAGATAATAAAGAATATACCCAATTTATCCTGGGATGAGAAAGATCGACTCGTGTATAACGGCATTACAATTTCGGGCTCCAATATGTGTGATCTAATAAATGATCTGCTGCGAAAAAGAAAAGATTTTCAACCGACAGGGTGGAAAATTTTGGCAAACATCCTTAAAGATCGAAATATCCCAAGGGGTCTCATCGGAAACCCAGAACGCCTTGAACATTGTCGTCCAGAAAACAATATCTCTGTAAAGCTGCGATGGACCAGCCTTTGAAGAATGGCCCCTGGGAAAGATTGCGAATGTAGAACGGACTTCGTGGAAGCTCTCATGAAACTGGACGAAAAAGCGAAAACTCACACCAATAGGGTGACATTCTGAACAACAGCCAGTTCAGGAAATCTACATAAATTACTGAATGTGATTTAATAAAAAATCGGCAATTATTCAAATCAAAAAAACTGTGATCCGATAAATATTCGGCTGTTATTAAGCGGGTACATTATTAATATCCGGGAATGTGTTCATGCCATATTTTATCAACAAAATGCAGGTACACAACGCATTCTCACGTATTATCTTGTTTTTATATAGGCATTTGTCAGAGAAAGGTCTTGAGTTTTGTACAAAAATAAGCATTTTACCACAAAGTTACGCTATGGTCATAGCTGCTGATAGCGGCACATAGAAAAAATGGCGTTCAAAAATTAATTTTGACATGCACTGTAGTATGGTTCAATGAATCAGATTTCATTTCGATTTGCGCTGTAAGGGAGGTGGTAAAACCTAGAAAAAAAAAACAACAGCTTGAACGCAATTAGTTTCCACCCGTCCTGTATCGGTGAGAGAGAGAGAGAGAGAGAGAGAGAGAGAGAGAGAGAGAGAGAGAGAGAGAGAGAGAATTGAAACGTTTGTTGTGATCATGGTGGGCAAAGGGTCGGTCGGACTGGCGTAGTTAGATTCATTAAACATACTAATCGGCGTGTTACATCAGTAACTATCCTATATTTCTACTCAATTGAAAAAAAAAAATATGTACAGGTCTGTAAACCAGCTGCGTTTATTTAGAATGTCTGCAGAAAATACGCTATTTCATTACACCCGGACATCAAGTTCAAGTTATAATTAAACGTGACAATTTTACGGGTAGCCTCCGGAATATGCAAAGAGAACCACAGAGCAACGACGAGTAACTGTCATCTCACCAACGTCGGAAATCCGCACAAGCAGGGTTAGATTGTTCTAAAATATGCGTATCACCGACGTGCAGTACACCTTATTACACGCCGTCATCGCGCTCCCATGTGGATAATCGGGGTAAATTAACTTGCCCAAGGACACAATGCGGGAGTTCGAATAGTGTACGTAGATTTGGTGCAGCTCTAGGTGGGTTATATTTTCCCAAGTCTCGCAAATTTGGGTGGCTCATACAGAGTCGCATATCCTTTTACCATTTTTTTTTTGTTCGAGTAACAGCGCTTTTCAACTATTAAAATGAGGGGGGTGAAAGTACTGTTGATTTTCCCCCTGACAAAACGAAGGGGTCATGGCCTGTTATTATAGAATTGTAGTTTTTTTCATTTATTTAACGACAGTTGGAGCAATCCGGAAAGAACCATCGCGCAGAGGCGAACAACTGTCAAAGTTCTACACAGGGTTATCATTGGTGGAATGTAGTACGCCCTAGTTCACAATGTTACCGACCACCCCACCCCCACATAGGTAATTAGATAATATTAGCTCTTTCATGCTTTTACTTAGATGGGTGGGCTATTCTTCAGTGAACGTTCAAAAATAAATCATACGGGTTAGTAATAGCGCGGTGTGATTTTTCTATGATTAAACACAGTCCGTAGTGCTATCACCCAATTTTTTTCATTTTTAAATGCCCTGGTCCACAATTAACTGTTAAACACTCAAGGCTGTTTTGATAACCAACTATTTATTTATATTTATTTATTGGTGTTTAAGGTCTGCACAATAACTAATCATGACCACGACAGTTTTACGGGTGGGGAAAGCCGGAGAGAGCCACCGAGCAACGGCAAGCAACTGTCAAGATTCTACACAGGGTCTGCATTGGTTGAAGACAGGTGCTCCATCGACGTGCAGTACGCTTTAGTGCACAGCGTCACCATGCCCCCACATGGTCAATAGGGATGAAGTGTCTTGCCCAAGGACACAACCGACAGACATTCCTGAATAAATCGATACGCGTATTTCTGTCAAACTAATCCGCCATTTTGTTTTTTCGACAAGTGTCTTGTGGAATGAATTATTTAACGAAAATTATTAATATATTATATTAAATGAACATACGCTATTTATTAGGGGGACAATCTCATAGTAAATACGGGTTAAGAGAGTGGTAAGTTATGAGAGGAGACTAATCGGGGTAATTTCATCGCTCAAAATTGTGGAGAAGGCGTATTCGGGGGCCTGACATGTCCATTACATTTAGAGAACTGAACTGGGGTTCGAGATAATTTAGCTATTGTGAGGGCTGGGGGAGGGGGGAGAGAGGTTTCCAAAAGTTATTTTTTTAGTATTGGATGACCTGGAGGAGGGGAGTTCATGAAAGTTTTAGGTACTGTGAGGGGATACAGGGGTGTGACGGTGAGGGTGTGGGATAATGGAGGTGTCTGATTGGTTGAAAAAGTGTGTGTTTGTGACAAAGCAACTCTTTTTAAGAGTATGGTGGGGCGGGGGGAGAGCGGTTTCCCAAAGTTTTTTAGTATTAGATGACCTGGAGGAGGGGAGTTCATGAAAGTTTTAGGTACTGTGAGGGGATACAGGGTGTGACGGTGAGGGTGTGGGATAATGGAGGTGTCTGATTGGTTAAAAAAGTGTGTGTTTGTGACAAAGCAACTCTTTTTAAGATTATGGTGGCCCTGAAAAGGGCCGGTTTTTTTTTTTGCTTTCCATAGAAAGCTATTTTTTTTTTCCTCCCATCTCCGCCTCGGTGAAAAAATCCTTTTCCCAATCTTCGTTAACTGTTGGTGGCCCTACTAGTGCTTCCTCCTGCATGTGTACAGGAAGATCGAACCAGTGTTTGGGGCGATTTCTGTATTGTATCTCCCCGAAAGGACGTCTGGCAGCCTCAACAAACGGGTAGTCTTTTAGTCTCTTTTCTTGTTCCTTCGTGGGGAGCGTCGCTGCCCACCACTTTTTTAATGCTAAAGCAAATTCTTCGTTGGCTCGCTGCTTCTTGGTTCGCTCATAGCTGTTTATGGAAGTATAGTCGATGCTTGTCATCTTGGCTTTTCTGACACAGTTTCTAATAAGAGTGAGGTTCGAGTCGTCAGACTTTATAGGGGAAAAAACAAACACGCCCGCTTTTCAAAAACCGAAATGTTATTTGTTCATGTGGTCATCGGATTAAAAGATTACTTTATTGCGTGAGGCGTAAAATCAGAATACCTTTAGTCTATGAGAGTTTTTCGACAGCCATAAAAACGAGAAGAATAAACTTGCATTATTAATATGAAAGAATCACGCCAAGTTATTAAATCAAATTATACCTATAAAAATAGCCACAATGGAGTCGTTCACAGTCTACAGGTAAAAGCAAGGCACATCTTGTCACGTGATATATTGATTTTTAAATACATGATAGCATGTCCAGTCTAACGATATTTATGACCGGTCGTTAAAGTGTGACAATAGATTTAATTGCTTCAACATCTGTCAGTAGTTGGCGTTTGAAAAGAAAAAATCGATTTAATGACACCCAGACACGCAGTGTTCAATTTTGCGGGTCAGTCAACCGATAGCATGCGCATATGTCCAGTACGTCAATATTAATTCATTTATTAATATACTAATTATTATAATCAACCCTAATTACACTCACTAATTACATTAATTACATTAATTATGCAACAGTCATTAATTACATTAATTATTAAAGTGATTAAAAAAAAATCATTAAGTAATATTAATTACCTTACGTAACATTTTAATTATGATGACGTCATCGACCCCCCTCGTCCCCCCTCGGCCCCTCTCCCCCAGAATAGGGTCGAAATCCAATTTCCTTACTACTTATGATAAAAAAACAAATGATTTCGCGAAACTTATTTTACGCTGTTTCCGATTCGATTCGGATTCGACGTCGTTGTCGATATTCCTTTCTCGAGACTCGATTCGAGGGTAGAAATTCGGATTCGCAGGGTCTGATTTGTTAGTTTTGTAAGTTCTTGACTTACCCGAGCATTATAACTATTGGTTGATTAAAGTATGTGGAGAGTGTATTATCACTAAATCACCCGCAGAGTGGAGATTCTACCCAAGTCATAATTGCAGATTTGTTGCAAAGCATAACAAGCACAAGCAAAGTTCCAGCCAATGGACCTCCGGGTTAAACCCGGAGGTCCACTGGCTGAAACATTGCTTGTGTTTTTTGTCCAGTAGTATTTACCAGATATGGTCATAAGTTTAAGTTAAGAATAAAATAAATATCGAGACTGGAACGCTGAGTTCAGCGGATTCTTATCATCCAACCTTCGTTTCACATTATGTAGACAATCACGCGATGTTTGGTGAGGATTTACGATTCCCGTCGCTTCGTCATGTATTTGTGTTTTTTGTATAAGGAATGGCTTCCCGATGGTTCCTTGTTGTGGAAAACATTAAATATATGCGGTGCCAAGACACACTAAATATGATACTGTTGAAAACTGCAAGTTAAAAAATATCAAGGGGGTTATTCTACTGTTTCTTCAGTATCTATGGTACAAAACAAATGAGACCCACAACAGCGCTCTTACATGATGAGATCTTTGTAACAACCTGCTTGTACAGTACGTGGAGAGTGTATTATTATTAAATCACCCACAGAGTGGAGATTCCAACCAAACAATAATTGCCAGTTTGTTGCAAAGCATAACTAGCACAAGCAACGTTTCAGCCAAGGGACCTCCGGGTTAAACCCGTAGGTCCCTTGGGTGAAACATTGCTTGTGTTTTTTTTTCCGTTTGTACAGAATTTGAAAGTGATACTTTGGATGATATCTCCACTCCGCGGGTGATTTAGTTGCAATCCACTCTCCACGTACTGTACATCAAATTATTCTGAATCAAAGGTAGTTGATTATACAATTATGGACTTTTGTAGTGGTGAATATGATGTGACATGAACCTAAAAAACTAATATTGACCGAGGCGTTAGGTTAATATCACATCATATTTACCACCACAAAAATCCATAACTGTTATTTTATATACACCATCCTCAAATTGTTTTTTTTCAATTTGTCAATTAAACGTTCAATTATATCAACCAGAAATACTTTTATTTGACAATAAAATAGTTATCATCTGCAGAATAACATAAAAATAAACAATGTTATTGCGATTACGTCGATTGAAACCGAACTAGATAGGGGATTTCCGAAAGCTATATTCAGAAAGTTAATATCCACTGGAAAACCGATGTACATGGATTTTTGAAAACCAGTCACATGCATGAGATCCATCCATTAGAAATGCTTTCATTTATAAAGTATATACTAAACTTGAATAAACACCTTTTGGATTGTAGCTTGTGTAAAACATGTACACTTTTAACTTAAATTTAACCTCATTACTGATCTCAAAATGTATATATATGTTGGCACCCATGACCAGATATGATGAAAAATATCTTGGAAATACACAGCGGGTTTAGAGTTAAATCCTTGTTCTAAAGCAATTTCTGAATGCTATGAAGGAAACACTAGGGGACAGAATTTCTTACGTCGGTTCAATGTACGCGACTTGAATGACTGGACAACTACTAGTAGGTGATTTGTGTTTTGAACGATTCATCTATGGCTGTATTGAATATAACATTCCCGTAGCACGCATAACAACATGGGAATCTAGTGTTTTGGCGATGATTATCTCATTCGTGGGTATGTGAAAGTAAGTATCTCCACTCGTGTGGACCCGTGACTATAGTTATCTCTACTTCCTATAATACTGTAGGATATCACATGCCAATCAAAAGAAATACGAGAACACTAATTCACATTACTAACTTCCTTCTGTTTTTTCACATGCCAATCAAAAGAAATACGAGAACACTAATTCACATTACTAACTTCCTTCTGTTTTTTCTTCTTTCTTCTTCATGTTTGCGCTCGTGAAATACACGAACAAATCTTCTAGGATCATTGACCCCCCACCCCCCCCCCCCCACCACGTACTCCACCTTAGTTGTGTTCTGTCTTAATGATTATTAATCCACTGTATGAACCCTTTGAATCCGTAAGATGGCTTTTCTGGGCCAAGTTCACAAGGACTAATTTCATAAAGTCAATGGATGCTCATTGAATTTTTGATGAAAGACCAATCAATACTTTCAACGTGCAGCCGTAAGATACTATTAATTGATGTACTCTCAAATAATCAATATTGCCTCTCAGAACCTAAACGATTAAACTGACATGGAAGATGTCATTACTGTTTAAACAGTTAAATGGCTCTAAAATAACACTGAATGGTAAATGCGTTGAATATTGCTGCAAACTTGACTAATATGGTCGTAAGTTTATTTTAGACTCAGTTAATATACATTGAGCTCTTAGTTAACATACACTGAGCCCAGCAATAACAAAAAGTACGCTGTTTTCCCAATGAATGTTCATTTCTGGTGAAAAAAAACATCCACCAGTTCGAGCATTCAACGCAATTTTAGGAGGAATAGGCCCACAAACCCAAATATGTCTACTAGTTGATTACGTTCACAAAGCACATAAAGTTGGAGCGGGCTGGTTCATTCGGTACAAATGCTCAATCGACAGGGGTATCTCAGAGAGTCTTTTAAAATAAGCAAATCCACCCCCAAAACTACTTGAAATCAAATGTATGCCCTGTAGGGAGCCTCTTGCAGGGATGCGGGTGCACTGTGACTGAGTGTACGTGCTGCACCCACCCCTCACAACTTTTTCCCTTATGTCGTTGAGAGAGAGAGAGAGAGAGAGAGAGAGAGAGAGAGAGAGAGACAGAGAGACAGAGAGAGAGACAGAGAGAGAGAGGGAGAGAGAGAGAGACAGAGAGACAGAGAGAGTCAGAGAGAGACAGAGAGGGACAGAGACAGAGAGTCATAGACAGAGAGAGAGACAGAGAGAGTATTATTTTTAGCAATAACAGTTTTCAGAGAATAAGAGTCGGGAGGAGGGTCCCTCGGTACTCAAATGCAAAATCACCCGAAACTTGTATATCTTTTTTTGAGGATCACGGTATTGCTATCTTACTGGATTTCGGCAGGAATGGAGTGCACAGACAAATCACTCTTAAGATGTGACCGAAGATTCTCTCTTCTCTTCTACTTCAAGTCGAAAAAAATACAGTTTTGGCTTCATATTTAACATATTGTTTCTTCAAGGTGGGGAGATTATTTTAAGTGTGGAAGCGAACAAAATGTGCACTTTTCTCAAAAAAGAGGTGCGTTAGTCTCAAATGTATCTTTGTGTAATGTATTCCTATCATTCAACTTGAGCACATGGGACACCACTGATATATGTTACTGTATGGGTACCCTTGTGTGGGAACCCTTGTATCTTTTCTCCCCCTCCCCACGTTCGAAATGCTTCCTGGCAATTTGTGAGAGTGTTCAGTTGGCCAGTTTTAGTCTTTGTAGGGAGCGTCTATCACAAGTATCATTCCTGAATAAATGAAACTGTAAAAAAAATATTGGAAGAAAAATACTTATCCTTCGCTGTATTGCAGTTCATATCTGATCGTGATGAGCAGGCACATCCCTAATAACTAACGTTCCATGCAATTTAATTGTTTATTTATTAGATAAAAATTTCTTTTCCAGAATTGCCCATTATCAAACTCGGCAGATATGATTTCAAATTCTGTCGAAGTGACGCCGATCTCGCACGATACGAACCAAGATAGAGTTGTCTCCCTTGATGCGTTACTTGTCCTAACCAGTTTGAAAACAATGAAACCTACCACCGTATACGAGAGTCTAGACAGTTGGTGTGACCAGACATAATGACATGACTTGAAGCTGGGTTTCTGTATGATAAGGAATTAACCCTTTACCTAACGTAACGGCCAAAACCGGCCAGCGCTAGTCTCAAAAATCGCCAATTAATTTTCATTATTTTTTTCATTTTTTGTCTCAAAAACATAGGTTATGACCCCTCGTTGGAACCTATGTTTTTGAGACAAAAAATGAAAAAAACTAGTTATTCAAGAATTATTTTTGCAAGCGTCGTCTGCTTTTCATGTTAGGTAAAGGGTTAAAGATGGCATTAAATAATGAGTGGGTGGACGAAGAGAAAAAGGACGAGAGTTATACAGAAAATTCAACTCTGACTTTGAGACAGAGTCGTAAGCGGAGATTGGTCGAAGTTGGAGAACAGACAGTTCAACTATCCGAACGTCGCGGCTTCTCCAGTGGGGAAGTCGAGACGTTCGCATAGCTAAACTAAGAGAAGAGGAAATGTCGGACTTTGTGAAAAGGGATTGTAACAGATCTGGGAACATTTTGTAATTATTGGTTTGTGTTTAATAAATAAAGAGGTTATGACCTGGTTAGTTTCATGTCAACCGAGATATCCCCCCTCGGTTACTTCACATTAGCACTCGACCATTGGTCTCAGACTGATAAGAAATTGTCTCGGACTGATATAACGGCCGATATGAAACTAACCCAGTAATAGCCTCTAAATACTTGCTCGTTTCTTTTACATTCTGTTATTTGGGGGTAATGCCGTTAAATAATAAATAAGATTTGAAATTTAAAACATGAACTCGTTTTACTGTTACAGGCATTCAGCAACTGGTGGTGAAGAAAGAAAAACATGTTCTGACGAGATATTATTTCTGTTCAGAAACTCGACGTTTGTTATGCTGATAGTGACGGATTTCTTTTGTCTCTCATTAGCGTTTGCTTTCACGGTATTCCTTGTTGACAATGCAGAAAGTGTTGGGTTTACAAGACAAACGGGGGCATTGTTTGCGTCCATATTTGGGTTTGGATGTCTCGTTGGAAAACTTACCAATGGGATTATACATCAGATTAAGAGGTGGCACGCTATTTATCATTTATCATGTATTCTGCTATGCTTTGGCGCTTGTCTGACAGCTGTTCCTTTCCTGTCAACGTACTGGAGTTTGATGTCTGTAACTGCTGTTTTGGGAGCACTCGTTGGATCGATGACTGGTTATCCATTTCTTCTGCTGTACGAAATTGTTAACACCAACTTATATCCACTTGCATCAACTTTCTTCTTCCTGTCGCTGGGGGCGGCAAAGGCTTTTTGTGTTCCTCTTGGAGGTGAGTTGAACTTTTTATTACCGAAAATCTCTTTAAAATTATCCCGATGATCACTCGGTAACAGACACGGCAGAAAAAAGGTTACAACCGTATGTCAGCTAGTCTCTTGGTTAGATGAGCTTGGCGTGATAAACAGTTCGGTGGATTATTTCTTCTACTTCCATCATCGTCCTTGCCTTCGGGTTGGAAGATGGTTGAAGTAGAAGAAACGGAATTCCTTGGACAGATGCAACTAAATTTGTTTGAAGTTCCAGATAATATATTACAGGAGTTCCTGTTTATTTACACCTTTGCATAGTTTTAACTCATTGTGCAACCGTGTAAAATGTCTGCTGAAAAGAGGGTGGGGGGGGGGGGGGGGGAGGTTTGCTCCCCTGGTTGCGCTGTCATTGCTTAGGAAAGATAGAAATGAAATGTTAACTATTTTATTTATACAGTGTCGTATCCAAAACTCTTGGATGAGGTCGAACAGAGGTCGACCAGATTTCAATCATGCGACAGAATACATACGAAGCACCACCCGGCTTGCGTAGCGCCGAGAATGTGTGTGTGCGTGTGTGTGTGTGTGTGGGGGGGGGGGGGGGGGGGGGGGCTCATTCTCTTCGGAAGGGTGGAATAGTCAATGAAAGGTCAGTGTAGCTCTCCCGTAGCATCTTTGCACATGCTCACTATGCTTTCCAACCAAAATACTTCCTCAATTTTATGTAGGCTCATTCAAATTTCGTAAAAGGGAAGCCAGCTTATGACGACTTACAGGAGACTTGTACCTGAGCTAAACCTATTTGCGGCAGTGGATATCCACGTGTTGTAACGGAAAATAGCGTGTCCCCTGGTCTCTGGGCATGTGAAAACAATTTTAATTATAAAAAGTAGGGTCGGGGACGCCGGGTGCACCTTCCTCCCTGGATCCGCCCATGCTATAATTCCGTACCTGTGAAGAGCAGAGGCGGCAGAAGCTCGATGAAAGTAGCTGAGAACAAATATGCAACTTTCAGCAGAAGTATTATGTAATGTGGTTTTGGGGCAATATTGGCCGGACCTCGGAAGTGACGTCATGTCACGTGACCTAGTGGCGCCATGTTTGGTTGTCATGGTAACCCGCGTGAGCGGCCATGTTGTGACGTCATCTCCATAGTGATGCGTGTTGTTAGTACGCATGCGTAGCGCGTGTTGTTAGGGTGATACGTGTTTCCGTCGTCCATTTTGTATACTGAAGGCCGCCATCTTGGTTTCTATGGTAGCACGTGATTGCTATGTTGCCCTATTTTTCTGCAATAGAACGGGGTGTGTTCGGAGAGTATGTTCGATTGAATCAGAGTAAAACTAATTACCACAAACAACCCGACAATCCCTCCAAATCACCAAAATCCACCCAAGTTTTACCATTTCAAATTCTTTCAGAATTCTCTGCTTCTATCTATATATGTAATAGTTTACGTCTACCTAGGCATGTTCCTTTGCCCTGGAGAATACTCCAGTAGAGTAGAAGAGGCTATTAATTGGAACAACTTTGCTTATTGTTGCTATATTTAGCTTTTCTGATCTATTCTTGTTAGTTCTATTCCAAGTACTTTTGTTGTTTCATTTATCTAGATCATTTATATAGATTATTGCTAACCAATCAGATTGCTCGATTTCCCATAATCTGTATGCAAAGTTATCTCCCCTTATTACAACGAAGTTACATCCGATTCTCATCGCCTCTATATCCAATGGCCATATCCCATGGAATCCCATTTTTGGGGAAACACCCGTGGCCGTGGAATCCCTTTTTTGTAGTATGAGGCCATGAGGGATCTGTAAAAGCCCTCATTGAGTCCTCATATATTATGACTCATAGCCTCATTGTATTTTGAGGTTATGAGGACCATTTCAAATCCCTCAATGAGGTATAATTTGCTACGACTCTTAGCCTCATTTCAGTATTTAACAGGTATATCCTATAGAATCCCATTTTGGAAAACGCCTGCGACTATGGAATCCCTTTTTTGTCGTATGGGGCCATGAGGGCTATGTAAAAGCCCCCAATGAGTCCTCATTTATTATCCCCATAGTTTTATTGAATTTTGAGGTTATGAGGACCAAGAATTATCCCTGAATGAGGTATAATTTACTACGACTCTTAGCCTCATTTCAGTATTTAACAGCCATATCCCCAGGCACCCCAATTTCGGCACCCCTTTTTGGAAAACATGGCCTTGGGAACCCCTTTTTGTCGTTTGAGGCAATGAAGACCATGAGTAATCCCTCAAATGAGGTCTAATGTAGTCTTACCAACCGCTTCCATTTTGTCGCCAAAGCTCCAAGGCCACTACTGGTCCGTGTTCTATCTGTCCTATCATTAGCTTCTACAACAGTCTTGTTCCAATACGGCCTTGTACCAGTATTATTGGCTTCTGTTATTCTGCCCCATATCTCATCCATTACTTCCTAGCTATACCTATCTCAGTCTCGACTGTAACATTGACCAATGTTGAATCAGATCTCCCCTGTATACATATAAGGCATTCCGTAATTGAGATTCCGTAAAATTTTGATTCCGTGATTTGACAACAACACTCGAGGGTATTCCCCTTCCCAATTGGAAGAATTTAGTTCAAAGGGTTGTTATGGAGCCCATTCTTTGTTCTTTCATTGGTATGTTCTGTTCAGTTCGATTTTGGTGTGTTGGATATTCGTTTTGTTCAATTCAATTATGTCAAAACCTTGATGGTTTCATTCAGTTCAAAGGTGTTAATGTTATATACCTCCATTGAGGTTATAGTTCAGAAATAATGTTCTTTCAAACAGTTCAAAGGGGTTTTAATTACATAAAGTTCATTCAAACAGTTCAAAGGGTGTTAATATCTTCGTTTAGGTTATGGTTCAAAAATAAAGTTCATTCAGTTTGAGTGGGTAAACATTGGTTTATATTTGGGTTCATTCAGTTGAAAACTTTGTTCTGTTCACTTCGATACCTTAATTGGATCGGTTCTCGTCTATCTGTTCAGTCTGTCCAACTAGTTCGATCAATCCGACTAGTTTCACATTCTTTCACTTTGTTATGTTCACAATTGGTTCTGTTGGATCTTCGTTCTGTACTTCGTTGTTTTGTAGTGGTTGGTTGTCTCTGTTCAGGTTCTTGTAGTCATAATTGGGTATTACCAATCCCTTTCCATACCCTCGAGTGTTGTTGTCAAATCACGGAATCCAAATTTTACGGAATCTCAATTACGGAATGCCTTATATGTATACAGGGGAGATCTGATTCAACCTTGATCAATGTTATAGTCGAGACTGAGGTAGGTATAGCTAGGAAGTGATGGATGAGATATGGGGCAGAATAATAGAAGCCAATAGTACTGGTACAAGGCCGCAATGGAACTAGACTGTTGTAGAAGCTAATGATAGGACAGATAGACCATAGACCAGTAGTGGCTTTGGAGCTTTGGCGACAAGATGGAATCGGTTGGTAAGACTACATTAGACCTCATTGAGGGATTACTCATGGTCATCATTGCCTCATAAGACAAAAAAGGGGTGCCCAAGGCCATGTTTTCCAAAAAGGGGTGCCGAAATTATTGGGGTGCCTGGGGATATGGCAGTTAAATACTGAAATGAGGCTAAGAGTCGTAGTAAATTACACCTCATTGAGGGATTTTTCATGGTCCTAATAACCTCAAAATTCAATGAGGTTATGAGGGATAATAAATGAGGACTCATTGAGGGCTTTTACATAGCCCTCACGGCCTCATATGACTAAAAAGGGATTCCACAGTCACAGGCGTTTTCCAAAATGGGATTCCATAGGATATACCTGTTAAATACTGAAATGAGGCTAAGAGTCGTAGTAAATTATACCTCATTGAGGGTTTTTTAATGATCCTCATAACCTCAAAATTCAATGAGGCTATGAGGCATAATAAATGAGGACTCATTGATGGCTTTTACATAGCCCTCATGGCCTCATACGACAAAAAATGGATTCCATGGCCACGGGTGTTTCCCCAAAAATGGGATTCCATGGGATATGGCCATTGGATATAGAGACGATGAGAATCGGATATAACTTCGTTGTAATAAGCGGAGATAACTCAGCACACAGACTATGGGAAATCGAGCAATCTGTTTGGTTAGCAATAATCTATATAAATGATCTAGATAAATGAAACAACAAGAGTACTTGGAATAGTACTAACAAGAATAGATCAGAAAAGCTAAATATAGTAACAATAAGCAAAGTTGTTCCAGTTAATAGGCTCTTCTACGCTACTTCAGTATTCTCCAGGGCAAAGGAATGTAACCGGACACGGTACAGGGTAGGCTAAATGTCCCACAGAAACTCCCAAACCCTCTTACCGTTGGTTAACCCACTCAAGTTCGTTTGTTCTTGAACTATGGCTGATGAGAGGACACACATCAAAATATGGAACAACACAGGAATAACAGTGATATTCTATTTTAATTGAGATTCATATTGAAGGAGTATGACGGTTTCAATTTGATGATTCGATGTACCACTCCGGGCCTATTCAATACAAAATCAGCTGTTTGTGCATCATCAAGTGACCTCCCCTTTCTTTTATAAAATAGGAGAAGGCATAGGGTGATGCTCAGACAGCCTCAGCAAACCTTACATGAGGCCCTATAAGTGTCAACAAAACAGAAAACAAACGGACGAAAGGACAGGTATTCAATCCAATAGTTTAGTCAAATCGAAACTCTGATAAATAATATCTCAGACTGTAATGAATTTCATGTTTGCATAAGTGGGCAATTTTTTGTTGTTCATTCACCAAGAAAACAGATGTTAAATGGTTTTGACCTAGGTTGGACCTCTCCACTCACATCCTAACAATTTAGTTTTAAACTATCCAAAATAAAAAAATAATCTTCTAAAACCACCCAGCACCCAATATACCCAAGGGCGAGAGACTAAAAGTCCTTAGGAAGTAGATCGAACCTGGAGGTTCTTAAGTCACAACCTAAGTGATTTGAATGCACCGCGACATGGCTTTTATACACAGTAAGGGGAGACAATTCAAGAATTATCCTCCCTGACAAAATCCAACCAGTAAAATAGCTAGCACGAATAGCAGTACCGCACAACAGAACACCGCCCGCAAACCGGGCTCCGATTGGTCCTGTTAAAAAATACAGACCAATCAGAGTCCAGCTTGCAAAAGACATTCGGCTGTGACAGCAAAATGGTGGACAATTCAAGCCAACACCGAAAATGGGAAACAGGCCCGTTTAACGTAAAAACTTACCAAATAGGGCCAAATTAACAAGGACTTCCATATAAAACTGATTATAGATAAAGACTAACAACTAATTCATGGTAAATTATTTTCTTACGACACACCTATAGGGTAAGTAATGTCCGTACATCGAATCACCCAAACCAAATCCGTCACACTCCTCCCCTCTTACAATAAAATTTACAATTTTAAAAAAAAATACAAAAAAAATGTTCAGGCATTCCAGAGGGGACATCTCTTCTTCTCTACCACTCCATCTGCATCGATGACAATTCGAACGTCTCTAGCATCTACATCGTCTCTTGACAAATCATGGCAAGCCATCGCTGTGTCTTCCCGCCTCCTCTTTGCTGCCTCCACTCTCTCAACCCTTCGCACCATCGGTCGTGGACACCGAAATCCTTCTGGATCTACATATTTAGAGTTTGGTTTCTCTATAGAGGTTACAGTATCCATTAGCAATTCAATTTGGCTATCCTCCATATGATGCTTCTTTCGAAGATGCCTCCTGACCTCAGTCTTCTTCACGTCTACCATACTAAAATTATCAACTGGACAACCCCACAATCTGACGGTTCCAATATGGAACCTTTGAAAGTGAGCCCTATATGCTGACAATACCCTAAAATGGTGAGGCCCACACTTGTCAACTGGACACGTCATCCCACCATCTGGCCACTCCATCTCCAAGTCTTTATCCAATTCCCCTAACTCTTTACAAGAGACCGATATTTCCAATTCATCCATTCTGAAACAAAACAGCCGATAAGTTCCTTCATTCCCGTCAATGCTGCCGACGTTCTAGTCTCCAGAGTTATATTTAATTTCAATGATAATTTTTATTTTATTTTATTTATTGCTAACACAATAACATGTATACAGTAATATTTCCGTGTATAACACATTCTTTAGCATAATGGATCTAACGGTGCCAGCACCACAGACCAACCAAAGATCACTCAACCGTAACCAGATATCCTACATCCTTACGGCATCCTTACACAGAATCAAAAGTTTTATTTAAAATTTTGTATTCAAACCAAGCATACCATCCAAGAAATATTTCATCTACGGAATTACCATAATTGTAATTGCTCTCAATGAATGCTCTCTGGTATTACCATGCCAGGTTGAATTTAATTGGGGCAGGGCAGTTTTGGACCCTCTAATTTTTTCTTAAATTCATCATCAACTACGGAGTTGTATAATACAACTGCTCTCATTGATGAGCTTTAAAAGACCATACACTGCCAAAATATTAGTTGAAATAACCCATAGAGTAAGAAAACTCAGCAGACATTTGAAAAGAATAAAAACGAAACATTTTATAAACTACTCTTCCAGGAACCTTTCAGTCTCGAGCACCTTGTTTGCTCTTTTTAATTATTAAAATACGTATCACTGTCAAAAAAAAATGCTTTAAATAACGTATTTACAAGACTTCTGCTTCAAGGTGAATAAACAACGGGTTTCCTAACAGGACGCCCACAGCGAGTTCTTTTAATTTCAGACACATCATTGATAGGAGGGAGAGTAAATGACGAATAATCATCCTCGTCTGATAATTCTAATTCTATCTCATCTGTTACAGGTTCTACTGCAATATCCACATCCTCTGAGGAGGTAATTTCCCAATTTATAGGTGGCAACAGCCCTTCATAAATTTTCAAGTGATCTACATGAATCACAACCATCCTACTTTCTGGATTACGTTTTAATTCATAAGTGACATCAGTACTTTTCCGTATAACTTTATATGGACCAATCCACCCCATGCCCAATTTCATACTAGCTGTCGGAGGGTACCACTTCCAAACAAAATCACCAGACTCAAACTGCCTGGGTTTTAACCCTCGATCATAATATTTCTTTTGTTTACTTGCTGCGCATTTGAGATTTTCATGTACATGGTCAAACGTATCATTCAAGATACTTCTTAACCATTCAACATACTCAACAGGGCAAGCATATGAAGGTGATTGTGGTGGATTCCCCAAAATTAAATCAAGTGGTAATAACACTTCATGTCCAAACATAAGAAGATTTGGTGAACTTCCTGTGCTTTCATGAATTGTTGAACGATATGCCATAAGGACAAAGGGCAAATTATCATCCCAGTTATCTCTATTTTTGTTTGCATAAATAGCCAACATCTGTTGCAAAGTTCGATTATACCGCTCGACCAAACCATCAGACTGTGGTCTGTATGGAGTAGTCCTGGTTTTGTCAATACCTAATTTTTTACACAAGACAGAAAATAACTCGGATTCAAATTCCCTCCCCTGATCTGAGTGGAGTTGTTTTGGAACCCCAAAACGGCAGATAAATTCATTCACCAGCTTATCCGCTACAGTCAGAGCAGTATGATTTGGGACTGCATAAGCTTCGGCCCATTTGGTGAAATAATCACACAAAACAATTATATATTCATTTCCATCCGGTGTGATGGGCAAGGGGCCAACTATATCCACAGCTACGCGATCTAATGGTGCACCTACAATGGATTGACACAAGGCTGACTTTCCACGTCCAGGTCCAGGCTTAGCTCTTGCACATTCATTACATTGTCTACACCAACGTCTAATATCTGTGGACATACCCGGCCAGTATACCCTTTTCTTTATTGACTGCAATGTTCTGTCCCTACCTAAATGACCAGATGTCCTATCTTTATGTAACTGATCAAATACTTTAGCTCTTATTTCCTGGGGTGCTACAAGCAAACAAGTCTGTGTTTTCTCAGAATTTTTCCACTTAAAATACAAACAATTATCTATTATTTCCAAAGATTCCCATATACCCCACAAAGGTTTTATTGCTGCAGAAGAATCTCTGACAATATGACGAGAGGGTTTACTGATATACTCTCCTGTTAATTTTATTATTTGTTTTAAAGAAGAGTCATTATTTTGCCAATTCATTATTTCTTGGTGCGACCACGCTTCTACCCAATTAGGTGTCAGAATTGTCTCCTCTGGGGGCATCTGAGACACAATAGAGTCGTAAACCGACAAATCTCCATCATCAGACAAATCTTCTATAGGAGAATCCTCACTCAACACCCTAACAGGAGCTGTCAGTTTTTGTGCCGATTCATCTTTAGAATCTTTGCAATCTAGCTGCTCCTTTGATTTTACCTTTCTTGAGTGATGAACCCTACTATTTTTAGAATGACATTCAGGGCAATCTTGACGTTTACAATAGCTTGGAGGCCGTCTAGACAAACTATCAGCATTTGTATATAAATTACCCTTTCTATATTCTATTTTAAAATCATATGTTTCTAAAATAGAAAGCCACCTAGCTAACATCCCTTCCGGGTTTTTAAAATTTTTAAGCCACTTCAGTGAGGCATGATCAGTCCTCACTGTAAAATGTCTACCCCACAGGAAATGCCTAAACTGCCTGATAAAAGTAATAACGGCCAGCAATTCTCTGTAAGTGGTACAATATCTAGCCTGATGTTTGTTTAATGTCCTACTTGCATAAGCAATAACCTTTTCTTGCCCATTCTGCACTTGAGACAAAACAGCACCGATACCATTTAAACTTGCATCAGTGTCCAAAATAAACTCTGAAGAAGTATCTGGATAAGCCAATATAGGAGAACAGGTCAGTAATTCTTTTAATTTTTCAAAAGCCACTTGACAATCAAATGTCCAACAAAATTTCTTCCCTTTTCTTGTTAATTGGGTAAGAGGGCTAGCTACCATTGAAAAATCATGAATAAACCTTCTATAATATCCGGCTAAACCGAGAAAACTTCGAACTTCTGTCACATTATTCGGTACAGGCCAATCTTCAACACATCTGATTTTATCGGGATCACACTGGATCCCTTTATCAGATACCAAGTGCCCCAAAAATAATACCTGATTTTGAAATAATGTACATTTCGAAGGTTTCAACGTCAAATTTGCTTTCCTCAGTCGTTCAAACACCAGTCGAAGATTCTGGAGGGCTTCATTGAAGGTGGTACCAAACACAATAATATCATCGAGATAGCACAAACATTTCTCCCACCTCAACCCTCTTAAAACCAGTTCTATAAGCCTTTCATAGCAACTTGGGGCATTACAGAGCCCAAAACTCATGACCTTAAATTGAAATAGTCCCATATGTGTAGCGAATGCAGTTTTGGACCTATCTTTTTCCTCCATTTCACATTGCCAATATCCAGATACAAGATCCAGGGTACTAAACCACTTTGAACCTGATAATGCATCGAGTGATTCGTCAATTCTCGGGAGAGGGTATGCATCCTTCTCAGTCACTGAGTTAAGGCGCCTGTAATCAACACAGAATCTCCAAGTCTTGTCTTTCGTTGCAACTAAGAGTAAAGGAGAAGACCAGGGGCTTTCACTGGGCTCTATAATATCATTTGCAAGCATATTTGCAACTTCATTCTCGACTATTGCCTTCTGAGCAAACGCCAACCTGCGAGGTGGAATTTTAATAGGCTTAGAGTTTCCAGTATTAATACTATGTTTGACCAATTTTGTCCTCCCCATTTTCCCTTCAGGGGACTTGAACACATCCTGAAATTCAATTAAAAATTGGCACAGCTCACGCTTTTGTTCTTCATTCAGTTTTTCCGAAGACCTCTGATACAGAGAAGTTAAAAACTCAGGAAGCTTTAGGGACAAATTTTCAAAACACCCTTGACTTGAATGCACCACTTCAGCTGTCTGTAAACTTGCAACAGTAGTGTGCTTTCTAACACAAACTGGCTTATCAGTTATATTCATGACTGTAAACAGAACTTTTTCAGGGTTTACTAGTGACCTTGCTACTAAAAGACCTTTTCGGTTCAAAAATTTGAAAGGTTCTAACAAATTATTTGCACTCTGATCTCTCAGTCCATCCACATATCCCCTTACTACAACTTCCGTATCAGCAGGAACTACTATATTTTTAGCCAATTTTACTCTTGCACAAACAGGGGCTAAATCTCTCTTTAACTTCACAGTTTTCCCGGCTACCTGTAGTAAGCCTTTGGAAATTCTAATTGTTGCATCATTCTGCTCCAGATAATCTACGCCCAATATACCATTGAGATCACCTAAATCTGTAACAACAAATTCTTGATCAAAGGGAATTCCATCAAGAAAAAACTGAAGCTCAATTTTTCCATAAACATTCAAATTACCACCATTAGCAGTTACCAACGAAACATCTGTGTCAATCAACTCTGCCATACTACCACCCGAGCGCAAATACAAATCCCTAGACAACAAACTATACACAGAACCAGTATCGACAAGAAACCAAGATTCCTGATCCTTCAGAGCAACAGGAGCATAAATGCATGATTTGCCAACTGTATTAAGTTTAACTACTGACCCATTTTTCAAAGTTTCCACCTGGGTTACACTTAGGGTCTCTGGTGCAACCCATTTTAGTTTCCCTTTTGGTATTGTTTATTGTTAACTGATGAATCTGTCTTTGATTTATTAGGGCAATTATAAGACAGGTGGCCCAACTGATGACAGATATAACACTCGATTGAAGAAAGATTAGGTGGGCGTTTCCTCCCTCTTCTATTACTATTAAATTTAACCATTTGATCAACACAATCTTTCATGAGGCCCACGAGCTTTATTAGCTCTTCAGAGCCCTGATTTTGACCTTCAGTGGAAATCATACTTGAACCAGCTACAATAGGTTCTTTCACTATACCCACCAAGTCTTCACTCTTGTCATATTTGGGCTTATTTAGCATAAACTGTGGGCCCCGTACTGCTTCAAACTCAGTTGCCAAAGAAATGGCTTCATCTAAAGTTTTAGGATGATGAAAAATTATGTGCTCCCGAATGGTAGATGTCCCAAAACCAGTTATAAATTGTTCAGTCACATTAATTTCCCTATCAGTATATGTCATATCAGGAAATGCAAGACAACCTAACCTACGTAATGCATATCCATAATCAGAAGGAGATTCATTCTTCAAACGTTTCCTAGAACGAAATTCACACCTATGAGCTGTAAGGAGTTCTAATGGATTAAACCGCTTTTCTAAAATTAATTTCAGGGTTTTATAATCCTTCCTTTGCCCTTCTGTTAAATCTCCTAATAATTTTTGAGCCTCCCCTCTTAAACACATTATTAAATGTTGCCCCTTCTCCCGATAATTCCATTTATTCCAGTCAGAAACTTGCTCAAAATGAACTAAAAAGTCTTTCAGCTCCGTGCTTTTCCCATCAAATTTGTCAGGCTCTTTTTTTTTCTAACAGGGTGATCCATCCACGAGGACACAGATCCCCTGGGTGAATTATCACGACTCCTCGAATCCAAAGTGTCATGCCTAAAACTAGATGTTTGATTTGGCCTTCTTCTATCTAAATCCCTTTTATGGGCAAGAGAGGCAATCTGTTTATCATATTCTTGTTGACACCGCTCATAGTTTAACGTAAGAGCACGAAATTGTGTCTCAATTTCTTCTATTTCAAAGTCAACACTTTTCCCTTTTAATTTTGTTCCACCCACCGGGGTCTTAACATCCGTATTGAATGAATACTCTCCTCCCGTAGCCATGGTTTCTATTCAAGAACCCTGCTCGCAGCGCCAAAAATGTAACCGGACACGGTACAGGGTAGGCTAAATGTCCCACAGAAACTCCCAAACCCTCTTACCGTTGGTTAACCCACTCAAGTTCGTTTGTTCTTGAACTATGGCTGATGAGAGGACACACATCAGAATATGGAACAACACAGGAATAACAGTGATATTCTATTTTAATTGAGATTCATATTGAAGGAGTATGACGGTTTCAATTTGATGATTCGATGTACCACTCCAGGCCTATTCAATACAAAATCAGCTGTTTGTGCATCATCAAGTGACCTCCCCTTTCTTTTATAAAATAGGAGAAGGCATAGGGTGATGCTCAGACAGCCTCAGCAAACCTTACATGAGGCCCTATAAGTGTCAACAAAACAGAAAACAAACGGACGAAAGGACAGGTATTCAATCCAATAGTTTAGTCAAATCGAAACTCTGATAAATAATATCTCAGACTGTAATGAATTTCATGTTTGCATAAGTGGGCAATTTTGTGTTGTTCATTCACCAAGAAAACAGATGTTAAATGGTTTTGACCTAGGTTGGACCTCTCCACTCACATCCTAACAATTTAGTTTTAAACTAGCCAAAATAAAAAAATAATCTTCTAAAACCACCCAGCACCCAATATACCCAAGGGCGAGAGACTAAAAGTCCTTAGGAAGTAGATCGAACCTGGAGGTTCTTAAGTCACAACCTAAGTGATTTGAATGCACCGCGACATGGCTTTTATACACAGTAAGGGGAGACAATTCAAGAATTATCCTCCCTGACAAAATCCAACCAATAAAATAGCTAGCACGAATAGCAGTACCGCACAACAGAACACCGCCCGCAAACCGGGCTCCGATTGGTCCTGTTAAAAAATACAGACCAATCAGAGTCCAGCTTGCAAAAGACATTCGGCTGTGACAGTAAAATGGTGGACAATTCAAGCCAACACCGAAAATGGGAAACAGGCCCGTTTAACGTAAAAACTTACCAAATAGGGCCAAATTAACAAGGACTTCCATATAAAACTGATTATAGATAAAGACTAACAACTAATTCAGGGTAAATTATTTTCTTACGACACACCTATAGGGTAAGTAATGTCCGTACATCGAATCACCCAAACCAAATCCGTCACAGGAACATGCCTAGGTAGACGTAAACTATTATATAGATAGAAGCAGAGGATTCTGACAGAATTCGAAATATTAAAACTTGAGTGGATTTTGGAGATTTGGAGAGATTTTCGGGTTGTTTGTGGTAATTAGATTTACTCCGATTCAATCGAACATACCCTTCGAACATACCCCGTCCTATTGCAGAACATAGCAACCACGTGCTACCATAGAAACCAAGATGGCGGGCTCCAGCATACAAAATGGATGACGGAAACACGTATCACCTTAACAACACGCGCTGCGCATGCGTACTAACAACACGTATCACTATGGAGATGAAGTCACAATATGGCCGCTCACGCGGGTTACCATGACAACCAAACATGGCGCCACTAGGTCACGTGACATGACGTCACTTGCGAGGTCCGGCACCGAGGTCCGGCTAATATTGCCCCCAAAACCACATTACATACTACAAGCAGACCTACTCTGGTTCCGCCGTGTGGAATAACATTAGACACATGAAGCCAAGGAATAACCATTTTCTTCATTATCAGTAGTCTCATGTGCAGCCCACTAGGTACTTATTAAGAAATAGTGCATGGCTTGGAGTTGACTACGCTCATATAGTTTACTGCCCAAAACATACAATTAAATAGCGAAATAATATGAGCAGCGAAACAAATGATTTTTCATATCCGGACGCGTTCTCATGAAAGTTGGACCCAGGTATGGATCATTCTCTTCGAAACGAGATATGGATCATCTTCTCAAGGAATAAAATGAACGCCTCGAAAAATGTGACTTCAACAATGGAAAAGCAATGCATTTTTCCAGAATGCTTTCTTTCCGGGTCGTTTTGTGGATGTTGTGCCTCTGTGAATCGATTTTTAAATTTAGCCTGATCAGTTTTATTCGCCCAGTATGAAAAGAAAACTGATATAGTAGTGTGCTAAAAATAGAAAACGTGTAGTGCCTGGGTGTAGTGCCTGGTCAGTTCTGTGGATGCAAACTACACGAAATAGGGTATTATCTTTCAGCCAATCAGAATGCAAGGACGTCACGTGAGATATAATATTATCATTTATATATAAAAGAAAAAGAACAGGGTCTAAAATTGAGCCCTGTGGTTCCCCGATTTGTATTCTCCTTACATAACATATTGAGACCTGTTGGACAAGTAACTTCTAAATCAATTATTGGCGACATCCCGGATGCCATATTTTTCCAGTTTACGCAATAGTGTTTCGTGATTTATGGTGTCAAAGGCCTTTGACAAATCCAGGAACAATGCTAAGGTGCTGTTTTATTTTCCTGTTTATTATTTTCTATTGCGATGAAGAACTGGATGATTTATTTCAACTTATTCGGAAATACATGTGAAGAACAGGTATTAAACATTAAACGATAGAAATGAATGTAACAACTCACAAAAGTATAAATACCCATTTATAAAAACCTAAAACTAAATAGTAGTTATGACTTATCAACAAAGTTGATAAAGGCACTTAACTGAACATAAATGTATCAGGAGAGTGGATTGTCACTAAAAACGACCAAAAAATCACCGAAACGGTCTTATGTAATTCGGATTCTTGCTGAATCCACTTTAGAGCAGTAGCACGCAGTACTATAGGACTGTGGAGATGTCGTTCCTTTGTATAAAAGTGGTGTAACTAATTACCACAAACACTCTGTCAGGCTCTATACTGGCTACGCTCAGCCTATAGCATTATGTTTAGTCTTAGTATTTAAGTCCCGACCTTTGCCCTTGATCATGTTTTCATAGACCCAGGCAGATTGCTGAATTCATCTTCGCGTACCCACTGCCACTATACCGGGTACACTCAGTATGTGGAGAGTGTATCACTAAATCACCCGCAAAGTGGAGATTCCACCCGAGAAATAATTGCAAATTTGTTGCAAAGCATAACCAGCACAATCAAAGTTTCTGCCAATGGACCTCTGGGTTAAACCCGAAAAATTGCTTGTGTTTTTGGTCAATGTGTACAGAATTTGAAAATTATAGCTTTATAGCTTGGGTGATAACTCCACCCCACGGGTTATTTAGTTACAATCCACTCTTCACGTACTGTAGACCAAAATCTTCGTCTTTCATAATATTAGGCCATGGGGCACGAGGAAATCCCCCAGAGCGGTATAATCTGTCATCCCTCATGCCCACATCTGGACACTGATAAGGCATGGTAATACTGACATAGCTTAGTAATCTTATTCCAGTTTTCGAGTTTGTCGTGTGAGGCCATGGAGGCCACGAGGAAATCACTCAGAGATGTATAATCTATCATCCCTCATATTCGCATCCAGGTATTGAAGGATAAACAGTCCGTGGAACCTCTTCAATGGTCCACCTGTGCCAGTAGAAATTCCTTTTCGCCATAAGAGGCCGTGAGAGCCATGAGGACATCCTGTATTATAATCTGTCATCACTCATATCCTCATCTGGACTTTGTGGACTAGACAGTGGTGGTTTGGGGACGCGATGTCTCAGTAGGTTGGGATGCAGGCTGCAAGCCGAGATGTCCTCGGTTCGAATTCCACCTGCGGCAACCGCGTTGTGTCCTTCGGCAAGACACTTCATCCCCATTGGAGGCGTGGGGGCACGGTGGCGTTGTGTATAAAGACGTGCTACACTTCAGTGGTGCACTTGCCTTCAACCAATGCTAACCCTGCTTGTGTGGCGTTAGTATGTTCGGGAGCCTGACAGTTGATCAGTGGTTCTCTCTGGCTTCCTTTTCCCGTAACGGTGTCCTACACAAGGTAACCCTGGCTGTCTAAAGTGTCGTTAAACCCCAATAATTAAATAAATCAATCAATAACAGTGGTGGTGTGGGGACTAGTGGGGATTTTTTAGCAATACCTTTTGGAGTGCCTGTTGAAGGATGTTGATCCGGTTTCTTTATCTGGTAACTTCAGCTGGTAAAGATATATGGAGGGACACAACTCCTGTTGTTGATAATTTGTGTCCTGATCATCGTTTAGTAAAGACAGTGAAGTCTATTGCCATGGTTACCGTGGACGAACCGTTAATTGAGAGTTTAACACCAAGAGGCACACAGAGAACGTCTGCTCCAGAAACGGCAATCAGTGACATCATAAAAAGAGACGGATACAGAGCATATATTGATTGATTGATTGATTGATTGATTGATTGATTGATTGATTGATTTTTCTTTTGCAGAATATAAATATACAATATAACAACAAGACAGGTTACAGATGAATACGCTGCAAGGAAATGGCATAGACTAAAAGGCTGTCTTCCTGTCATTTCCTTTTGCGGAAAAGAATATTCATGACAGCAAGGTTTGTGATGTTGGCACATTAGGTTTAGTGTTGGACCTATTTATGGAAAGATACTATGGTGGATAGTTTACGGTTTGTGAGAGAAACACTACCAATGTACGAGAGGCAGGTCAGCCCCTCAAGCATAGAACACAGAAAGCGCCAATGAGCCGCCAGTCTGCGAACCGTTGGATAAGACCAACCCCCATGGGCCGAAAATCCATCGCCAGGTCCTGCGGCATATATTCGCGATTTATAGATTATCGTCGGGTTGGGAAACCATCACTGGTACCTTTATAGCGTTCCTACCATTGTACAACGAGGTAGACAAGGGATGCGTTAATTAGGCCAATAATTAATGCAATAATTTATACAATAAGCAACCATTCGGTGATGGCTATAGTTTCTATCATTCTCACGTGGGCAAAGGAACTACAGGATCTATTATAGACGTTTGCTGTTTTAGAAATATGACGATGTCTGTTTTTTCTTACTAATCGCAATCAGGACACCATGGGTTATTACAGTTCTCTTAAATTGAGCACTGGGAGGCTTTTGCTTTGGGAGCGTGACTTTGTTTCATAAGTTTCGAAAGGTGTGAAGCGGGAGTTTAGCGGAAAATTGTGTTCTAGGTTTAGAAGTCTGGAGTTTCTCTGATTGCTTTGTGTCCATACCCGATGGATTTGTATATATTTTGAAGGTCTCATTGAAACAATACGGTAATCTGCTGTTGTACCAGTCATGCACAAAGAGGAGAACTTGCAGTATGTATAGATCTTCAAATTTTAAAATTTGAAGTTCTTTAAATAACGAGTCGGTGTGTGCATTATACCTTTATTCCCTACAATACGAACTGCATTTGTTGGGAGTTTGAAGATCCTCTTAGTGGCCGGAATATGACCCCAGACCTGAATCCCGTATAATAAGTAGCTATGTATCAGGGTATAGAATATATACAGAACCACACTTACGTTTGAATGGGTTAACGATTACTGAACGAGTGCGAGTGGCGCAGGGATACCACGAGAGCAGGTAGGCTCGAGTGGTTATCCCAGCGCCACACGCTCGAGTTCAGTAATAGTTAACCCATTTAAACATAAGTGTGGTCCTGTATTTATTACATACCCAACCCTGAAAAAGAATTCACTCTAATTAATCGCTAATTTAATTAAATAGTCGACGATTTGAACGGTTGAAAGAATTTTAGAGAGAAACGGGCAATTTTGTCAGAGAACCAGTCTTAAGTCTTTGAACTTGCCACCTGTTGAATCGCTGTTGATTCATTTTGTTCCCCAAAAATGTCGGTCCGGCCATTTAAAACTCAAAAGATTGAGTTCATCATATCAGACGTCACAAATTATGAGGTCTGAAATGTGTTTTCAAAAGTGTGTGTGCAGGCATCATAAAATCTGGAGGATGGAAAATGTACAAGGATTTTAATTTAAATACGGTGCGAACTGGCCGCTCTGTTTAAATTTCGTGCTTTTTAAACTGAAAGTGAAACTAAAATAGAAGTTTGAACTCGGCTTGACTTTACATACACTACTGCCACTAGGCTATCGCCTATCGCATGTGGACATCGGTCAGTTCTGTTCTGCACTGTAACAAAAGTACACATTGGACGAGAAAATACATTTTGTGCAATAAATTAACCTTCCGGGACATTCATTCGATCGTTCGGAGTAACTGAGGCAGTTTGAGATTCCATTCTGAGTGAACTTTGCAGTCTTGGTAAGTTAGCACTTTATTTTTCAATATTATAAAGTTTCTGACTTGAAATTTAGCCTTCTTTTTACTTACCTCGAGTCTTGATAACTTTTGTTTGAAATGGGCTGCACTTACAAAATAAAGGCTTTAGGTTGTCCACATTTAGTACAGATACAACATGCATACAAAGAGAGAACCTATTGCACGATAACTGCAAGAAAATGTCATGTCTTGTCTCCACAAGTAATTTAGTTTGTAGGCCTACACCTTTTTTACACCCCCCCCCCCACACCCATCTATAACCTGATAGCATTCTCTCGAAAGCTCACGAAATGAGTATCCAACAGTCTTAGTCAGAGACTCAAAGAGAAATAAGGGGGTGGGGGGAGTGGGGGTGTTCTCACAGTAAGCTCTAACTTATTTTGGTTGATAATATTTGTATAAAATTATAAAAATACCCCCTCTCCCTGAACAATCTGTTCTGAAAATACCAGTCCCTTTCAATGAAAAATGCTAAATTAGCTACTTATTGGTGAAGGGGGATGAAAGTGCCGCATCCCCTATCCCATCTACTACACCCATGTAGCTAATTCATATAGGTGACATTCAATTTAAGTTTTGTTGCTAATAAGTAAAGAAAAATAATACCCTTGTATAAAACAGAAATACTAGCAAATAATTCTTAATTAGTCATTTAAAAATACACATCAATCTGTGTCTGGAAAATATTGTCATATTGACTTTAAATATTTAAATATTCTAATAATGATTTTTGAATTTCATGGAAGTCATCTCATAAAATTGACAATATATTGCATTCATAAGACCACATGTATTTACCACCCTCCCCTCTTCGTGGTCTCATTCCCACCCTACTCAAGACCTTTCAGAATTTCAGTAGTGGGTAGTGGTAACTTTTTTAATTTCCCCAGTACAAACTCCAGAAAAAGTAATATTTTAGCAATACTACTTCCCCTACCCCCCCCCCCCCCCCCTGCAAAAAAAAAAAAAATAATAAAATAAACCAGTTGCCCCAATAGGCAACACCCACTAGAACGTAAAAACACATTGGTTCCACAAATGTAAACTACTGAGTTTTTCTTATAAAACTAGGCTGTTCATTCTTCCGAATTTATTTTCTTTATTGAGCTAGCGTGGGGCGGGGGGAGGGGGGGAGGTAAGGGTGGAATTGGTGATCGTTAATCAGTAACTGCATGTACTAGCTGCCAAACATCTCTAGGCGCTTTCGGCGTGTCGCCATTTGTTTTACCGTTTCATGGTAACCAGTTTTCAAGATTGATTTAGTCTTGCTTCCTGAGAACTACTTCAACTTTACATGCTCTTCAAAGTATGTTTGCGTTGGCAAACGTGCTGCTTTATTGCCGAAGTGTGAATCGAATAGGATTACACAGTAGACCTCGTATCGGCTCGTCGGCAGCACGCAGCGGTGAGGGCAACATTGTAACAAAGTTTTATGGGAACTGTACTAGTGGCTGGCTGAAATATCGAACCCAGTTGGACTTTTTGCTCTAAAATTAATCAAGTTTTCCTCGGTTTTCAATAACGGAGCAAAGGTTGAGTTTCACTGTTCAATTTCATGGCAGAGATCATGTGTCTTTCATGACTTTCAATAGTTTTTAGCATAGTTGTGCATCAAACATTTTGGTATGAGAATCCGTAATTCCGACAGATAAATATAGCCGATTGTTCTCATTGGTTATGTTCCACTGAACGCTGCAAACTTTAGGAACCAGTCTATCTAGAGAACTTGTGCACGCGAAGGGTACTAGGATCGCACTAGAGCTTTCTAAAATTACCGCATGCCCCTAAAATCCATGTGATCGAGACAAATACAGTTACGGGTGTGTAATAAATGGTTTTCCTGGCATTAAGGGGGAGTATTTTTTTCGCTCTAATTATTGTATAATGGCCATTGATATCTCAGAGAACAAACGGCTGAGATGTGGTGTTTGAAACTCAAATACTCATCCATATTGATGCCAAGAAATTTTATGAATTTATTGTCATGATTGTTACTAACCAGAAGTATGCTTGTATTATTTACAATGACATGCCTACCCGTAACATTAGTTGAGCCTTGTGGATGGAGCAAGCTGCATTTAGTTCTGCTGGCGTTCAGAAGTTTGTTAGCGGCACACCAATTACTTATTTTTGACACTTCATTATACGTAGTGTCAATTAAGGTGCCGAGATTGTTACCAGAGGTGAATGCAGTTGTATCATCAGCAAATGACAGCATCTTTAGAAGCGTCTATTCACTAATATAATTTATATGTAAGAGAAATAGGATGGGCCTGAGAACAGAACCTTGTGGGACAACCATGACAACAGGCTGGAAATCCGAGGACTTATTCCTGTATGAGACGAATTGTGAGCGACTGGACAAGTAGTTTTTAAACCAGGAATTGGCAACATCCCTTATCCCATATGACTGCAGTTTCCTTAACAGAATTGAGTGATTTTTCGTGTCAAAAGCATTGGAGAAATCAAGGTAACGCGACAATGTGCACTCTATGGTTGGTCTGTTATTCGTTTCAGTAAAGTTATTTATAAGATGCAGTATTGGATGAATCTTTCTATGTCTCTTGCAGAATCCAAATTGATATCGGTATATTAGATTGTTTTCGTTAAGGAAATTGGCCAGTCTTCAGTTCATAATCATTTTGAGAATTTCAGAGAGAGCTGGAAGGATACTGATTGGTCTGCAGTTATTAAAGAGTTTATGATCACCAGACTTAAAGATTGGTATGATTTTTGATACTTTAATTTTATCAGGACCATTTCCAGTTGAGAATGAAAGATTAATTATGTGGGTTAATGGTTCTGCTATTTCTGATATTATAGTTTTTTAACAGCCTGTTAGAGATGTTGTCACAGTCCTTACTCATCTTTGACCGTAGATCATTTACACATAAGACGACCTCCTGTATATTTGTAGGTGAGATAAAAAATGACTCGGCATTATTCAACTTGATATAATCCGCAAAATCGGAATTAACACTCTGAATTTGTTTGCTTACATTTTTTCCGATGTCAGCTAAGAACAGGTTGAATTTTTATGCTATTTCTTCGGGGTCAGTTATTTCCATATCCTTTTCTTTGAAGGTGCGAGGTAAGTTTGGGGTACGGTTTGTTCTGTTTATGACCTTAAGAAGAATTTTCCAAGTCTTCTTTTATTAAAAACTCTAAAAAAATTCACTCTCTTAAAAATTCACTTTTAGGTGCGCTCGTGATTTTGACAACGACCGTCCTCGGGAAAACGCTCACCTTTTCGCAGAGGTAACACGGATTCGCATTTCAGGTGAATTTTGTCCACTTGGATATTGCATATTTTTGCAAGATTGTGACGGAGCCACGATTAGCACTGAGATTCCCATTGACAAAAATTCTAACAAGAATTCGTCGTAGTGGATGGAAGACGAGCGATCCAACGTCGATTTCCGCGGGAAAACGGAGTCTGAATCGAGCAGTGAATTGTTTTTGGTGCGCCGGACCCCTTCGGGGAATTTTATTTGTTGTGTCGGAACTCTCCCGCAATTTTTTGTTTGGACTAAAAAATATTGCGATTGGGTTCGAAATCTCTCTCTCCTCCATGAAAAAAATATCTATATATATAACAACATTTAAAAAAAAAAGAATACAAAAATATAACTGTTTTTCATTAAAGAAAAAAAAATAAATAAAATAAATAAAAAAAACTGTTTTTCATTGAAGAAAAAAAAAATAAATAAATAAAAAAACAATATTTCTACACATAAGAGATTGTAAGTGAAGGGACGAGCAGGTTCGTGAATTAACACGGAGCAAGGGGAACATTCAGGCGCAGGACAGGGCCATATGATTGGGAGAGATGGGACTGAGACGAGAGGCGACCAAATTGTTCAGAACTGTCCTGAGGTTCAGGAAAGAGTGAGGAAAGAGATCGTCGAGGAACTGACACCCATAAGAGAAGGTTCTCCGAGGACGGGTTCTATTTCCTGTAGTTCTGCACCGAGAACTCCAGAGAGAATCGAAACCAATCCGAATAGCGTTGGTAGTGTTACGCCGAGAAGTTTGTCTGAATATACTCCAGAGAACGTCGAGTCCGATGCGAGTAGAGTCATTAGCAGCATCAGATCTGACGATGGTAGAGAAAAAGATGCGATTTATGGAGTTCGTCAAGAAGACAAAAACAAGTTTGTGGGTGATACTGAAGGATGGCTTGATGAAGACGACTATTTGATATTCGGTCCGAACAGGTACGAATTGACCGTCGGATTGGATACCCTGCTCTCTCACAAGAGACATGGCGATTACACTCAAGAGGATTTGAATAATTACGGAGACATTCTGGTTCAGACTCACGCCATGAATAAGAACAACGATCCCAGAGAGATGACTCCGAAGGATATGAGAGGTTACAAGTGGAAGCACGTGGTGGAACCCATATAGAAGGCGAACGAGTATTTCGTGAAATCGATGACTGGAAAGGGAATGACGACCGACACAATATTTCTTCCGTGCAATCCCCGTGCCCTGTTGGAGAGATTGAGATTGTTGTTGGCTAGCAAAGAGGCTGGTTACACTGGAGTAAATAACGAGATAGTGAGCGTGTGTGACGAATTGTTGAGGCAGAAGTTCTTGACTAAGAAGGATTATCAAAAGTTGATGAATGGTTTGAAATGATAAAATAGTAAGAGAAGGGAGTAAAAAAAATATTAAGTAAATAAAAAAAAATATATATTCACAAAAAAATAATTAAAAAAACAAAACCGAATTCTCAAAAAAAAAAAAATGTTAGTGATAAATAATAGGGGATACGCTAGATCTTACGTCTATGGCGGATTGGGCATCGTCGATTCGATAGTGCGATTCTTAACTCGTAAATTCACTGGCGAGGCCACGAAACAGATTGCGTTGAGAGCTCTCAAAATCGGAAAGAAGATGGCAAGCGGTAGAATAGCTTCGGAAGCCAGTAAGAGAGGAGCCAACGCGTAGATTAATAAATTGATAACACTATCACAACCACCTGCCAAACCATCGAGAAAGACTGCTATGATGACGTCATGCCAATACAGCGCTTGGCTAAAATGACGAAAGGATTGGGATTTAAAGTGATTTATAAAAAAAACAATTTTTTTTTTATATATATATATGAAAAATAGAAATTAAAAATGAGAAAGAATAGAAAAAAAAACATGATTCAAAACATAGTAAAAAAAAAAAACTGGAGAAAAAAAAATGAATATCAAAGACATGTCTTGCAATGGCGTGATGACCAAGAGATCGATCTACGAGTTCTTTCCCAAGAGCATAAGAGGTCTGATAGTGGGTAAATCGAATTGTGGAAGGACCAATCTCTTGATGAATCTGTTGTCGCGACCCAGCTGGTTGGATTATGACACATTATTCGTTTTCGACAAGAGTCTCTTTCAACCGGAATACAGATTGCTTTGAGAGTGCATGATGCATAAATTACTCGCTAGTTCCGGATTCAACAAATTAATGGGTGGAGGACTGTTTTTAAAGAAGAGGGGAAACAATCTGTTTTTGAAGAAGGGAGGAGCCGTGTGTCGCGTAGACGTCGAAGGTAAAGGATTGTATCTAGGACCCACGAGAAAAGGTGGCAATGCTTTCTGCGGGGATGGTCACTATCTGAAGACTGGTGAGAATGTGGAACCGATCGATGAAGGTTTGTTGTTCGGTCAGAATTCGCTATTTAAGAATCAACCCATTTTCGGTATGTTATTATAAGAAAAAAATATCAAGTAAATAAAAAAATATTAAATATAATTTGAAAAAAAAAAATGTTTTTTTTTTTCATTTTTTTATATATATTTATGTAAGAAATAAAAAAAAATGAAACAAAAGGAGAGAAAAAAAACATCTTTTAAAAGACGTGTTAACAAAAACATTTTTGTTATCAAAACAACGTTTGTTTTACGAAAAGCTTTTAGCTTTTTCTAAAAATTTACACGAGTATGCATTAGAAAGAATTCAATCAGAACAAATCGAATATGACACATGTTTAAACAGGTGCGTAACATTGTTTTTGTTAATATTGTTAATCATATCTCAAATTCAAAGCTATTTCGAAAATTTATTACATGTTTATTTGCGCAAAAAACATAGTTAATGTAATCGATCGTTGTGGTGGTGATGAAAATATTGAAAAAAAATCCATTCATCAATGTGTTAAATATATTCGCAGATTACTCTCATTCACGTCAAATAGAGTGTGGATCGAATTTGCTAAAAGGATAGAAATCATTATGCTTTATTTCCCGTATCTTTCTAATGACGATGACAACGACTTAGAAAAACTTTTTTTTGTATACATATAATTATGAGTAAAACGAATGATTCCATGAAATCGAGAGCTTTGATTCTTTGAAGGGCATTGTGTAGAGCTTACGTGATCTGCGTGAATGAACAACTTCCTAGCATCGTGACGAAAGATGTGCCGGCTGTCGGGAGGAGAGAGAATTTAATCACATTAATCATTCATGTCTCATGAAGGAATGGGAAGACATCGTCACCACGTATTTCATGTCCGCATTGGAATGCGTATTATACGACAATGTAATTGAATGTTGGAAGCAATTCATGTCTTGCGTCGGAAAACCTGAGCCCACAAGATCGGAAGAGTTGAAGTTACCACATCGATGTCTCACCACTGAAGACAGGGGATGCGTTTTGGAATATGTGTTGTAATATGGGAGATCACCACCCCCACCACTAAAATAATGTTCCAGCAGGAATCAAGTTTTTATGGATTCCTTGTTGAAGGGAAGAAACCATTGAAAAAATTTTCGTTGATTAACTAAGGGGCGAAAAAAAATACATAAAAAAATAATAACAGATACAAATAAATAAAATAAAATGAAAATGGAACTTCGAAGGAAAAAAATATATCCATTGTTAGAGAAATTGGACGATGAGCCCACGGCACCTCTTCTACCACCACCAGAAAGTAGCAATGATGTGGGACAGAAGTATTGAATCGAACAAATCAATAGAATTCAATCGTATCTGATGCAAGAGAGAGATTCTCATTGTTCGCACAGCAAGAAATATTCGAGATTCGAGAAATTCGTGAGTGGTGTGGATTTGACTCTCATCGCGATCTCTATGGGTTTGAACGTTGCTGGAATAAGTCTATTGTCGACCGCCATCATTGCTCTTCCAGTCGTATTGGCCATAGGAGGATTGAATTTGACTGCCAGATTCGCCAGTACGATTGGAAAATTTCTCACTAAGAAATTATCTGTGAAGGCAAAGAAACATGAAAACATCAGTGTTTTAGCTGATGCAAAGAGCGACACCATGTCGGATAAGATCTCCATGACATTGAAAGGTGGTAGGTTTTTGGAAGGCGAATACGCCAACATATTGAGCTAAAAACAGAAATACGAAATCATGAAAGTGAAGATAAGAGTCAAGAGTCATCAGATCATCAAGGAACAATTGAAGGATTCTCTCATGGAAAAAGGTAGGGAAGAAGCGAGACAATCGTTTCGTAAATTGTTGAATCCCCAAAAGATTCCAGAAGCAATCGATTGAAAAAAAATGTATATATATAAAAGAAAAAAAAAATTATATATATATATAAATAAAAAAAAAAAATAAAAAATATATACGAAAAACAAAATAAACAAAAAAAAAAAAAACAAACAAATGTATTGCATCAAATGCAAGAGAGTTACCTATATGGTTAACGTTAAAAAAGTACTGATGAAAAATAAAAGTCCCATCCCTTCGTGGAATGTGCAAAGTGTGAGCTTTGACCAAGACACAATTCGTCAAATGCGGTGCTGAAAATGAAATACATCTGCCAGGACATCAATTCACGGGACACGAATTTAAATAAGAGATTGAATCGAGATCTGACACCTAAATCTTGGAGCAAACCCATCAATAGGGTGGATTCGGCCGCTTACGATCTCTGTTACGCTAAACATCCCAATGTCGAGACTCGTAATCAAATCTGTGATAAAGACATGTTGACAATGTTGAAAATATATTGAATCCCACAAGGAGAGAGAGACTCGAACGTTCGTTGGTCGGTAAAGTGATCAGTACCAAATGTCGATTCAGATGGGGACATAAAAGAAATGCCCAGAACATATTATTAATGAATGCATTGGCGAATGACCTACACAAGCCCGTCACATGTAAATTTCGAAGGAGAAGGGTGTTCATGAAGGGTTTGGATCAGGTCTGGTCGGGCGATCTGGTAGACATGAAATCGCATTCGAAACGGAACAAGGGCATTAAATACATACTGACGGTCATCAACATGTTTTCGAAATACAGATGGATGATACCTCTGAAGAATAAATTGGGAGCTTGCGTGGCGGAAGCTCTGAAGAGCATATTTGCATCGTCTTCTCGAAAACCAGATAAATTGTGGGTGGACAAAGGAAAGGAATTTTACAACAGTCAGAAAACGAAGGGAAAGCTAACATGATTGAACGTTGGAATAGAACCATGAAGGAAAAAATGTATAAGTATTTCACGGCCAATATGACAAGAAATATATCAATGTCCTAGACAAATTGGTTGAAGAATACAACAACACGCGACACAGATCAAACAAGATGACGCCTGAAATGACCATGAAATCTGCTTCGGAAAGACCGCTATTCATTGTAGTGGCATCTCAAACCGATAGGGACGGATCCCAAGAGAAAAATCCTTCGTTGTTCGATCATTGTAACTTGAGAAACATGCAGTTATTTCTAAACGCCACGAGATATCCTGCAATCGATTACAACACCTCTTTCGATAAGCGATTTCTGCAGACTATACGTTGACGTCGCAGATTTCAGAAAGAAATATCATCGACTGGACGAATTGATGGGCAATCCTAACATCACTCCCACCAAATACAAATCGATGTATCCCCTGTTCGTATTCGACATCCGTAAACAGAGCGAGTGACTCAAGAGTAGCATCTTAGACATTCCGATCAAGATGCAATTCGACAAGAATGTGCCAAGGAGAACTGAAGCTTTTGCCCCAGTCCTGTCAGATAGAGAGTTAGAATTCAAATCGGACGGACAAAAAATGTCCATCCATCGTTCGATGAAATAATAATTAATAATAATTAAAAAAATACAAAAAAAAAAAATAACTACAATTAGAAAAAAAAAAAAAAAAAAATTTTCTGATTTTTTCATTTTTTTTTATATATATTTATTTAAGAAATAAAAAAAGAAGAAAAAAAATATTATGAAAAAGTTTTATAAAATCCTTAAAATCTTGCAATAATTCGTTTACAAAGCATCGTTTTTTCATACTATATAAAAATTAAACATTTGAAAGAGTGGATTCGAATTGAACGTGAAGAACGTGAAACTGAGATGGGATGGAATGGTCGAGATTTTCATAATTATTGTTTGAAGGAAAAGGAAGAATTCAATCTCATAAAATCGTTCAAAGAATAAATTATTAAAGATACAATTTTAATCTGTAAAAAATGTAAGAATCATCAGATATCGATTCAATCTCAACAAACTAGATTGGGCGATGAACCTACTATGGTATTTGCTAAATGTATAAATTGCAATTGCAAATGGGTGGAAAATTAAATGATTATTGAATAAAATACAAAAAAAAAAATGTAAATTGGACTTTCAGAAACTGAATATTCAATCTCTCAAAATCCAATTTTTTTTTTCGATTTGTCTCCCCTACATCACAAAAAAGCAATTATTTCAATTATTGTTGTTTTCACTGTTTGTTCAGAGGATCGAGTTCGATCAACAGAGAGACAACTGAACTGGCTGCCTCAAGATTATTGGTTTTCGTCTTGAAATTAATCCTGTCCCCATCTGCACCTTGAGAGGCGTACTGAAGATGTTGGTGTTCGAGTGTTGTTCTTTCTTTTTTTCGATGCTGTACCTCTTATCGGTTCCCACACCGTTCACCACAAGATTGACAACTGCTCTATTGCTCAAGTCTGTAGAAGTCAGACTCATTCGAATGATATCGACTCCCGCTGGCATGGGATATCCTATCAGACCGTGCAGCTGTCCATTACCTCCATTTCCAAGGTATCATTCGTCTTTTTCTGCATCTAACGCACCGCTCTCCTCGGCCCAGATGGTAATCAATTGTCTGGCGTATTTTATATTTTCCACGAAGGAGATCAGAGTGCAGGCATCCGACATGTGGGTGGGATCCGGAAGATTCATTAGTGCGTGTCCTCCCATGTCCAGTTTGCCTTCTATGATATCACCCTTTCTCCAGACGGTATTTTCGTCCAAGTACTGTCTGTTGATTCTGCTGGAAGCAAATTCCGGTTCGTCGTCGAGACTGAATAGATTGTAACCAGCCATGTTGATGCGGGCCTCCATGGTTCCTACAGATTTTTTTGTTCAGATACAATTCGTCAACTTTAGATTCCAGATAGGATTGAGGATCCAGTAGGGCAGAATTAATGTAACCTTTGTTGACTGCCGTTGAGTCTTCGTCATCATTGTTGATCACAAACAGATTAAATATATTGTTCAATCCCGCATCCAGATCTGATTTCGTTACTAACTCGTCGACGTTATTCTTTCTCAGTTCCAAGTCTAAGTAATGTTTGGTCACTGCATCATAAGGATTCATGGGATTGGGTACGTGATTATCTTGTTAGAATTCGCATTCAATTTCGGACTGCATCACTTTAGCAACGTAGCGATCTCTCAGATGTTTACTGAATCTTGCGTGAGCATTGCCCGTATATCTTTTAGTGGTGACTCCGGTCGAATCTCTAGAATCCACTACATTCATCACTAGTTTAAATTTTAAGTCGAGATCGTCCATCATGTCTTTATTCAAGTAATTATCTCTCATCATCTGCTGGAAATTTTCGTCTCCATTATCGACGTATTTTTTAGTCGTGGCATCCAACGAATCGATCGGTTCGGGAAGATTGTAGATTTTCTTATTGTTTAAGTTTAAAGGTTCTTGTCGAGGTTCGTATCTCCAAATGAATTGTTCATCTAATCTGGCAATGCTACCATCAACAACTTCGAATGTAACTCTTCTTTTCTTTCTAGAAGGACCTTCATCTTCGTCAGCGAGACAAAATTTATCGACTGGCATGTTTTTGTTTTTTTGGTTTTGTTATTATTATTATTTAATATTATTTTGTTTTTTTATTTTAATTATAACTTTATTTTTTTATTTTTTATATATTCTTTATTTATATATATATCTATGACAATTTTTTTTATTTATATATATCTATGTCAATTTTTTTCTTTCTTTCTCCTTTAATGTAAATCGTTGAGAATATCCTGAAAGTAATCTCCTTCCAACCATCTCTTGAGAAAGTAGAGACACAGATGACTGCAAAACACTCGAGCCGCCACTTGCCCTCATTCGGTATTGTAAATAACTGATGATAAATAGTTTCTTATTTCTATCGGAGGTAAGATTCCATAACTATCGAAATGATAATTTTTATTGTTCGAAAACCACGCGACCCAATGCATTCTATCGCCTCTGATGTCTTATTCATAAATATGTTTTGTTTCTTTTTTTGTTTTTGTTTTATTTATTATTTTTTTTCTATTCTTTTTCTTTAATTTATAAACTCGTGAGTGGGAGCGCAGTGGCTCAGTAGGTAGAGGTGCAGGCTGCAAGCCGAGAGGTCCTCGGTTCGAATCCCACCTGTGGTAACCACGTTGTGTCCTTGGGCAAGACACTTCATCTCCATTGCCTGCATGGGGGCACGATGACGCCGTGTACTAAGGCGTACTGCACGTCGATGGTACGCATGTCTTCAACCAATCTAACCCTGCCTGTGCTGCAGTGCGGAGTTACGATGTTGGGGAGCTGGCAGCTGCTCGTCGTTGCTCGGTGGTTCTCTCCGGGTACTCCAGCTTCCTCCACCCATAAAACTGTCACGGTCATGATTAGCCATTGTGCATAAATATGTGACCTTAAACATCAATAAATAAATAAATAAGTAAATAAACTCGTGAGTGTTTTTTAAACTTATGACATTTCGATGCCTTCAGTCGTACTCCATTCATCATCCTCTCAATTTTGTTGTTGTTAAAATGTCACAGAATAATATCCAAGTGTGAAAGTGTGTATTTTATCCTCGCGTATATTTCTCTTATCGTCGTCGGCCATCAATGCAATCTTATTGATTTCTTTGGTGTACATCTCATGCTTTTCACTTTGAATGGCAGTCATCTTTTAATACACCTTTGAACCTTCGAAAAGACATTCTTCATACACGTTGAAAGCAATGCTTTTATTCATCTCACATGCTTGAACGCCTTTACATCTCTTGATCTCTTCGCCATCGAGGAGATAAGCGTACAATTTTGGTCTCAAACCGACAAATTCGGTGATCTGTCTTCCACCGCTCTTGTCTTTGAATTACCCAACACCTTTTTATTGATGCCTTTTGGAATCTTAGACAGATGATCGTCGGGATAATTAATCGTGTGGAGCCATTCGTTCATGTCCAGCACTATGTCCTCGTAGATGTCTCTAGTCTCTATTTTGTAAGTCAAACTGTCCATATCAGTGAACAATAGTTTGGCTTTCAAACCGAATTTAGATTTGAAATAATCATAGTGAAACTCGTACATCAACTGCTTGCTGGTGTGACAGGAATGGAAGTACGTAGGAAAATTAGTCCTTCTGGACTATTATTCCGTGGAATTATAGTCCTAGGTCTAACATTTCTAGGAATAGTAGTCCGCCGGACTACTATTCCTAGAAATGTTAGACCTAGGACTATAATTCCGCAGAATAATAGTCCAGAGGGACTAACGTTCCTACGGACTTCCATTCCTTTTAAACCGGGTTTGTCGAACTTCAGATGCGTCTTTTGCATGTGTTCAGCCACTAGATTTTCATTGAATGGGGTATATGTTGATAATTGGGTTTCAAGATTAATTTTCTAGACTTCTCTCCGGACATGACGAGTTGAACGTTGATTCTATTCCTAATGTTTTCCATAGATTTCCCATACACGCAATTGTTCATGAGTTTGAAGAAATCTTTTTCGAAGTCGCTCTCGGCGTGCATTCTTAAATTCGTGTTGAGATTGATGTATTTTTTCATCCAAGGCTCCTTGTCGAATCGAATGATTCAATGCACATTGATCAATCTCATCCCGTGATCAATGTAACATTTCAGATTTTTACAATAGACCACGTACTTGCGTTTGTGATTTAAATTGGGAACGAGTTTTTCGGCGCCATTTACTTCCATTCGTTCGGTAGCCAGCGGATAATCATTGTGTGGATCGTGTAACTTTTCAAGATAATCCAAATCAACCTCTAGAATACAAGGATAGTCTCTCCATTTTTGTTTTTCTTCCGACGTTTCAACGCATTTGAAATTTCAGATTGGTAAAGGATGACTCATGGTCCAACCATACAAATTATTAGCGTACCAATACTGTATGTATTTACTCGGTTTTTCTGAATTGAAATCTTTTCCCATGTGAAAATTATTAGCTTTGGCATATCTGGTAGAAATCATAGAGACGCCACCCCTCACAGCGTTTTCAAACATGAGCAACATGTCAACGTCTGTTAATAATTGCAATCAAACCTCGGTCGTCTTCAAGAGAGCATCCCAAGTGAGTCCGGGTGCCATGAAATACCAAGCCAGATCTAATTCATAATGTCAATGACACACCAATCGAAAATTTTTGAACACGTCGGCCAAGAGAAGCATGTCAATTTTCAAACAGAGGGCATGATATTCTCTCATGGATTTCATGTCGAATAATCTCCACACTTTTTGTGCGCATTTGTAATAGTCATCAGGAATGTGAGACTGGTATAACTTCGAATAAAAATCTTCTTTATGAGGTAGAGCGACGTCGTCGAATTTCTCGAGATCACTCATGTAATCGTAAGGGTAGATGCCTTTCCCCAACATGACATTCACCAATTCTCGTCGATCGTTAAAATGTTTACTCATGATTTTAAATTTCTCCCTACTCAAACTGTCGACTAATTTTTCCAGACTGGACGATATAAATTTATAACTGTCGATGAAACGTATCTCTCTATGGATGGGACTCATTTTCTCAGTCAAACCATCGACAACTCTCGTTTTATCGACAACCTTCTGTTTAGTGAATGAAATGTATTTTTTGTCGCTTTGCATCTCAAAATCTTAAATTACATTTGTTGTGAGCACCACCACGAAACAGACCCGTGTATTGATTGTGATCTCTAACATTTTTATCATTTTCAGACTGATTATCGAATAATTGTCTAGAAATGTGACATTCGGTAGTTTCGCTGTATTCTCTCTGTTGCACTGGTTTGATGATCACGTCTTTAGGTTTTTAAAATTTGTTGTATAATATTTGAATTTTCGATTCTAACTCTTCCACGAATCTTTGAGTGTAGACGAATGGACCTGGCGATCCTCGGTCATTGAAAGAACATTTCACGTAATAACAATAACCTGAAAGTACATGCTTCTGATATTTTTCAGCCTAACTCCTACGCTCGTCGGGCTGGCAAGAATTCATTTTCGTGGTGAAACATTCGAAATCGGCATAGACGATGAATGGCGGTTGTAATATTTTTGTAGTTGTGAAAATCCATGTAAGTTTTCGGTTTTGGCAATGCTTGACTTTTCGTTGCAATATTCCTGATGACGCATCAATGATTCTTGACAACAGAATGAATTCATGCAGTTAAAACAGAATAATCTCTCGCCGTTATGTTTACAAATCTGCTTTGACAACAATCTACTCATTTCTTTAATCCAGCAATAATGTTGATTGTCACCCTCGGAAATTAACAACAAATTAACAATCTTTTCTCTCTCTTTGCGTAAAGTCAATCTGAGAGGATAGTCTATTCCTTTTTTATTGTCTTCGTCCTATCCCAAGACGTTCACGGCCACAGTGGGATTTAGCTTTTTGAAACCTTCAATGTCTTTCAACCACGTCGGGAAAGACACTCCCATCTAATCGAGATTTTTACAAGTCTCCGCATACTTGAAAACTCTCTAAACGTCCTTTTTACGGGATACAGGCCCGATGTGATTGCCCATTTGAAACACTTGTTATCCTCTTTATTTTTCACATTGATCACGGCTTGTTTTTAAATATAAAATAAGGTAATTTTATATAGGAAGACACTTTCAAAGGATCGTGTCTGTCAACGTGAATCTCGAGATTCAATATCTTCTCGAACGTCCAACCACTTCCCTTGTTTTGAAAAGTAGCCATAGATTCCAACATCTTGTCTTTCATCACTTTGTAAACGTCAGCTAATTCGTCGTCTCTAAACACAATCTCGTTTTTAGATCGGAAATAGGTATCTTCCACCATGCTCTCGCCCGTCTTTGCATCGACCTTTTTCATCAGACAATGCAAGATCATTTTTATTTTTAACCCCTTATCTAGATGTTTATCTCTACGTCCAGCACTCTACCCTTCACCTGTTCCACGGACGATTTGGGATCGAGTTTTGAGAGACTGGGCTTTGCGTCGAAAGGTTTAAACCATCCTTTGATGGCTTCATCTCGTTCTATCAAAATCAATGGTGACTTCAACGCTTCCCTTACGATTTCCCTTATCCCGTCGAATCCCTTTTTTTCATTCACTGCTCTCGCGATTGCATCCATTGCTTTTTCCCAATGAATCGTCATCTCAAACCGCGTCGCTTTTCATTTTTTTTTATTATTCTCTTTTGAAACCTTCTGCCACTCCACCACTTCTCATTTAATGGTCATCTTCTTCTTGTTAGTTTCTTCTGCGATCATTGACGTTGTTTTGTCGTCGCTGTCTTCTCATCTTTTTTTTCGTGATTCGAGTTATTTTTGTCGCTAACACAGATCTTTCATCCATTCCCTTTTCGGCGAGCAAATGACTTATGCATTCGTCTTTTTTATGTATTTGACACCTTTCAATTTCAACGACTGATGCACTTTGGCTTGTAATTTCACCAGTGATAGATCACAAGTCTCCTCGTGTACGGCTTCAATCAATCGTTCTTTAGTTTTGTAACAGTTATAATTTTTAATTCCTAAATTTCTACAATACTTTTTCAACTGGGGTTTGGTAGACAAATATAATTTTTTTTCCACGATATACTTTTTGTGTTTGGCATTTTTTTGTGTGTTAAAGTTCTTATTTAATATGTATATATTATAATTTTTAGTTTTTTAATAAACTTTTTTTTTAATTGTTAAACTTCTTATTATATATATATTTTTCTATTTTTTTTTTCTTTAATGACAAAAAAAACCCCAGATAAACAAACAGGAAAAATAAGTGTACTAACTCACGATAAGGACTTTAATAAGCTTTTCAAATCGAGATTTAAAATCTATCTATAAATGAACTAACTCTCTCTCTTTTTTATCATATTTTCGCGTCCGTGACGAGCATGTTAACTTTAAATCTATTGTTTCCCCGCCGATAAATCCATCAGAAAACCAGATTCACCCTCTTGAATGTTCGTTTTTCCCCGATGGTCAGATTCAATTTGTCGACCACTTGTTTGGAGACGTTCGAATATACATTACTCCCGTAGATGAACGACAAATCGTCTGGATCAAAATTTTCTATCTTTTCCGAGAGAATGGCTAATAGATCGTCTTGACATTCGTACAATAATTCCAAGATGATCTCGTTCAATTTCAAAGGCAATGTATATTTCTCGTATTCCTCTCTCAATCCACTTGTCTCCACGTCCTTCAGTTCGATGGCATCATGCGATAGCAGTCTATAAATTTTACTACCGAACTTCGAATATCTCTCAACTCTCTTCAGTTTTAATGCAGATTGCTTAGGTACTGACGATTTCATGACAGATTATTTTTTGTTGTTGTTATCGTTTTTTGTTGAAAAAATAATTTTATAAAATATTAAAATTTTGTGTTTGTGGTTTTTTTTAAATGATAATAATCATTAATTGTAAAAAAATATATATATTTTTTTCTTTGGAAAGGATATTGTTTGAAAATCAAGTACATTCGAGATACAGGAACAAGATACATCTAAATCTGAAAAAGTTCAATGCGGAAAATGAAGTCTGTTCTGGAAAATTGTTTCACACTAAGGATTATGTGAAAAGACGTTTTGGCGACGAACTGTACGTCGAACGAACAAATAATACAGAAAACGTAGATGAGGATTGTTTTTACACAAGAGCGACATGGAAAAAATAAAATATTTGGAAAGTATATTGTTTGAATATCAAGTACATTCGAGATACAGGAACAAGATACATTTGAATCTGAAAAAGTTCAATTCGGAAAATGAAGTCTGTTCTGGAAAATTATTTCACGTGAAGGACCTGCCCTGTACCTGAATGTTCTCTTTGCTCCATATTAATTCATGAACCTGCTCGTCCCTTCACTTGAGAATCTTCTATTTGTAGAAACATTGTTTTTATTTATTTTATTTTATTTTTTTTTCTTTAATGAAAAACATTTATATTTTTGTATTCTTTTTTTTTTAAATGTTGTTATATATATATATTTTTTTGTTTTTTTTATTTTTTAAACAATCATTTTTTTTTTCGTAACTCATCTCACATCGTGTCTCCGTCGCAATCTTGCAGAAATACGCAATATTAAAGGTCGAAAAAATTCACCTAAAATGCAAGTCCGTGTTACCTCTGCGAAAAGGTGAACGTTTTCCCGAGGACGATCGTTGTCAAAATCACGAGCGCACCTGAAAGTGAATTTTTAAGAGAGTGAATTTTTTAGAGTTTTTAATAAATTCCCTCGAAAGTTTAGTTGAACCCACGTTGAGCGTTAGAGAAATGGAACATTAAACCCACGACGCTTCGTCTCCCGCAGCCACTGTAAAAAACAGGAGAAAGAGACGATGTGAACGCACACGTGTCGCATCGTGCAAGTCCATAGATTTCGATCGTGACGAACGCATTTTATCCAAAAAACTAAGTTTTTGGTGAGGTACGATCTGTGCACAAGATTTGGTGCGATCGTATGCTCCATTATACCCTACTGACGTTGAAGGTTTGGTAGAGTTTGTCAATAACATCTTCATACGCTTCATTAGGACAAGTTGTATAATATATACTTGAGAAGTCGCAAACGGACAGAATGTTCTTGAATCTCATTGAGTTCTCCTCTTTAAATGATCTTTCAAATTTTTCTTTACATATGTAGCTACTACAGTACGCGGAGAGTGTATTATCACTAAATCGGGTCGCGGTGGCTCAGTTGGTAGAGGTGCAGGCTGCAAGCCGAGAGGTCCTCGGTTCGAATCCCACCTGCGGCAACCGCGTTGTGTCCTTGGGCAAGACACTTCACCCCGATTGCCTACATGGGGGCACGATGACGCTGTGTACTGAGGCGTACTGCACGTCGATGGTGCGCATGTCTTCAACCAACCTAACCCTGCCTGTGCTGCGGTGCAGAGTTTAGAGTTACGATGTTGGAGAGCTGACAGCTACTCGTCGTTGCTCGGTGGTTCACTCCGGGTACTCCGGCTTCCTCCACCCATAAAACTGTCACGGTCACGATTAGCCATTGTGCATAAGTATGTGTCCTTAAACACCAATAAATAAATAATATCACTAAATCACCCGCAGAGGGGAGATTCCTCCCAAGCAATAATTGCAAAGTTGTCGCAAAGCCTAAACCCGGAGGTCCATTGGCTGAAACATTGCTTGTGTTTTTTGTCGATATGTACAAAATTTGAAAGTTGTAGCTCGGGTGATAACTCCACTCCACGGGTGATTTAGTCACAATCCTCTCTCCACATACTGTACGTGCCATCTCTTTGACATTAAATGTCGAAAAGCGATCGCTCACATCTGTGATGATTATTTCTACTTTGTTATCTTCATTTTTTGTTGCAAAATATATAGTAAATTAGAGTCGCAGAAAAATCTGTAACTCTGGTCGGTTTTATGATGACGAGCATGAACCCTGCATTAAACATTAAATCAATAAATTGATTAGTTTTGTTATGACTACCAAAACCAAGAAGATCAAAATTGAAATCTCCCATCAAATTGGACTTTTTATTTTCATTATTCATCTTACTGATCAACTGTGTAAGCGTTTCCAGAAACAAGTCAAGGTCGGCATTCCGGGCAGTATTGGGTCTATAAATTATACCAACTATACATTTATGTTTGGAAGTAATTTCTATAAACAGTGATTCTAAACATGAGGGATAAAAACTGAGAGAACATTACGGATTTTGTAACGTATACTCTCTTTTACGAACATGGCAATCCCTCCACGGCCATCGTCTCGTCGGGACGCAGGCGGGTTTCTAGCGGATAATAACCTTCGAGGGTGTACTCGTTATCACAGACATTAAACTCTTCTGATATTCCGACAATGTCTAGAAAGTTTAATGATGGCTGGAAATCGCAAATTAAGTTATGGAAGTCATCCCACTTAGCGTCCAGACTTTGACAATTGATGTTGAGTAAAGAGACGGTTTTATTTTTACTTACTACAGAATTTTCAAATTCTTTCAGGCTATAGTACTTGAAACAATTTCTTTCGATAGCGAATGCTGGGTGGGGCTTATAATTGGAATTACCAATGACTGTTGCATTGAACTTACTAATGAAATCTAAAGAATCGTTGCTTTGAATTTCATCCAGAGTAATCTTGTTAGCCATAGTGTTGTATGGGGAGGCGAGGGCAAGTTCCAATGCCAGGTCCGAAGTTAAGTATTGGTAAGTAAGGTTCTAATGAGCAATATGAGGTTTTGAAATAATAATGCATAGCCGTGCTGTCATAAAATATAATGACAATGTTTGATGAAGATGGTGAGAGATGTCATACATAGAGGATATGGAATGAGTGTTTTTCTCATATAGTATTTATGAAACGAGTCTAAGAATTCTCCCTTTGGGCGAGCATCTGGCGAGCCCAAACGGAAAATTCGGACGAGTTTCATAAATATTATATGAGAAAAACACTCATTTCATATTCTATTTATCATATGACACACACACGCACAAATTAGACACTTAGTATGGCTTTTTAACCTGTCACCTAACTTGAATTGCAGACGGCACTTGGAAAAAACATCCTCGTATAACTAAAATTTTTCATTTTTTTCTTCCAAAACATAGGTTATGACCCCTCATTGGAACGAGCTCGTCGAGCTCGTTCCAATGAGGTGTCGTAACCTATGTTTTGGAAGCAAAAAGTGAAAATATAAAAAAAATGAATGGCGTTTTTCTTGTAGGTAAAAGATTAATACAACATAACCCACCCTAAATAGGACAGATAACGTAAATTCTCCCTACTGAAATTATGCAAATGTGACCCAGTTGTATTTTGTTTAGCCAATCAAACTGTTTATATTTGAAATTGACCAATGAAATCTTCCAGCCCCAATTATGCAAATTATGAAAATATGACCCAGTTGTATTTTCTTCAGCCAATCAAATTGTCTAGTTTTGAAATTGACTAATGAAATCGACGGAAGGCTTTATTTATCACTGATTAATATGAAAGCAAAATATCAAATGTTTTAAAGTGAACAAAACGGACGAGTCATATGATAAAATAGATTAACAAACAAGTACAGAAATTGGAGTAAATTAGACAGTAACCTAAATCTGGACAATCTACTCAAGAAAGCCAGGTTTGATCTTCCGCTGGTTTGGTGTGAGGAATTATTATTATAATAGAACGATCTTTTTACAATACAGTTAGTGTATTGTACGTTAGCTTGTGAAACAGCGAATTATATCATTTGAAAAGCCACCCGGCCAGTGAAAATTATTCAGCTAGCATGAGTATTCGATTATCAGAAATTAATCGCTTTCCTATATTCTGTGGGTCGGTAGAGCATTTAATTTATCATGTCCTATTTGACACAGCTCATGGAACTCTGTCAAATAAAGCAAGGCAGATTACGTGTACGGATACCACATTCGTGTAGGTCAAGACAGCTATGGGAATTCAATGACTATCACTTAATTACCCGACAAGTTGCATGTTTTTTATTCAATTAAGTGTACTTTAGTCATAACCGAATGCAATAAATATGTCAAATTGGCACCGATGGTACCAGGATTGCTTTGTGTTTTGGAAGTACTATTCATTCAACATGGTTATTCAATTATGCAATTGCAAATGGGGTGGCCACCCTACAGTATACCTAACCTTCCACAATCATACTAAACTTTTCCATAATCAATATACAGTGATCAATATACATTAACCAATATACAGTGATCTCCCCTTTGTTCATTCACAATTTTGTATCGGCAGATGGCGACAGCTTCGCGATATGCAAGTAAGAGTTTCATCATTTATTACTCACCACAGTTGTAATTGGTTCAGTATAAAACAGTGGTTGGAGAGACACAACTTCCCCTGAGCTCCAGTGTGACCTATGTGTCATCAGGCACGCAGGCTACATTGAAACCCAGGGGTCAGGGGACAATAAATCATTACAGGGTCAGATAGTACCTCAGTATGGCACATGCGGAGTCAGTCAATTCGATAAGGACTCTTGCTCCGATTTACACCAGTTAGAAATTAACCATCGCAGCAATGTGTTCTATGTGCCATTAGGCACACAGAGCACATCGGTGCTCAGGGGACGATAAACTATTGCAGGACTAACTCGTGCCTCAATATGGCACATAAGTCGTTGGTTAACCCTTTACCTAACGTAACGGCCAAAACCGGCCAGCGCTATTCTCAAAAATCGGCAATTAATTTTCATTATTTTTTTCATTTTTTGTCTCTAAAACATAGGTTATGACCCCTCGTTGGAACGAGCTCGTCGAGCTCGTTCCAACGAGGGGTCATAACCTATGTTTTTGAGACAAAAAAATGAAAAAAATTAGTTACTCAAGAATTATTTTTGCAAGGGTCGTCTGCTTTTCAGGTTAGGAGAAGGGTTAATACCATAGAAGACTCTTGCTTCGCTCAAAATAGACCAGTCAAGAAATTACCGGCACAGCTCGTACCTAAGGTAAAACTAAGGAATTTGTCAACAACAAAGAAAAAAAAACAAACAAAAAATTGCCACCGCACTGGTTCATTCGGTCTCAAATTCAAATTTAGGGAGGATTCTTCAAGACGGCCTCCTCTTCGCAAAAAAAAGAAGAAAATAACCAACGAATCCAAGTCCTAATATAGGATATCACTTATGGTAACAGTAGGGATTAATGCTGGAGTATGGACATTATGAAGTGGAGAATAATTAACATCTGTAGTTTTTGACAGTGGTGAAGTGTGGTTATTCATAACTTGATAAAGACCAATTGTGTCACATGAAGTCGTTTTCTTTTTATACTACTCAAAGTTTGCTAAGGACCACATATTTGACGCATCATTGTGAAATTTGCTTGTGACATATTTGCGATCTTTTGGGTGGATATGACTGGGGGATGTAGTGAGATAGTCCCTAGTGTTTACATTAGCTCTATTGACAGGCAGTCTTTTCGTGACAGTCATGGAAGGCATGTACCCCTTGATTTTCATGATGCTGTCGAGTACTGTCTACATGTACATGACATGTGGAGGGTATTCAATCTTCATTTCAACACAAACTCTTGTGATTTAATGATTGAATGTGGCAAATGCAAATGTAAGAAGGCATTTGTGTGAAGCAGAAATGTGGCTGGCTGTAGGGGTGGTAGAGCAAGGGGCTACCCGACGTCAGATTGATGAAACCCTTAAGAGCACCATATGGTGATCACCAGAGTCTAAGCGAGATTTCAGCAATATGGCACACCAGTAATATGGCATGGTGGTGGCATGGACAGGGCAACATCTGTAGTTGAAGACCGGTTTTTGATTATTTAGGCCCGCAGGAACCACTTTGCTACAGCAACCCAGCTTCGCTGTGACCTTCAGAATGCATCCGGGGTACATGTTTCGACGCAGACTATCCGGGCAAGGTTGCACGTAGGTTGTGTCTTATCGAGAACACCATGTATTCGCATTCCGCTGCCCCAGAAGCAACGCTAGGCACGATATGAATGGGCCATGGACCATGTTGGATGGACCAGAGAAGATTGGCGACCTGCCCTTTTTACAGATGAGTCAAGGTACTGGCTATACCACACAGCTGGGTGTTCTAGGGCATGGAGAAGACCAGGAGATCGTTTCCATGCAGCCAACATTGCTAAGCATCACCGAAATGGGGGAGAGTCAATAAGGTCTGGTGCAACATCAGCTGGGATGGACGTACAGAGCTCTATGTCCTTGACCGTGGTACATTGACTGCACAGCGGTATATTGATGAGATCATGGACGCCCACGTCAGATTGTATGCAGGTGCAGTGGGTGATAGATTCATTCTGATGGACGATAATGTCCGTCCTCATGTTGCCCATGCTGTCGGGGAGTACCAACAGAGGGAGGAGATTGAGAGTATGGACTGGCCAGCAAGATCCCATGACCTCTATCCAATCGAACATGTCTGGAATGAGTTGCAGCTTGCAATTTCAGACCGTCCAGTCCAGCCAAGAAGTGTCCAGGAGCTTGGTGCCATGCTGGTCCAAGAATGGAACAACATCCCACATAGAACCATCCGGAACCTGATTGGGGGCATGAGAAGGCGTTGTCAAGCTGTATTTAACCGTAATGGGTCTCATACTCGATAATGAACCCATACCAGTTCGCTCCGTCAACTTTTTGACAAATTTGAAAAATTCCCTCTTTTATCAATAATATCCATTTACTGTATGCTTCAAATACTAATTTTAGTAGGTGAATTAAAATATTAGTGTTAAGAGAGAGGAAGATAAAGGAAAGAGGTGTGATGGAGAAATTACAAGTAATGATATTCATACTGGAATTAAAGAAAAGGGGGAAAGAAGGAATGAACGCACCCAAGGGGAAAAGTAATGCTTCACATTCTACTGACTACTGCAACACGATGGAATACGATGATATGCACATAAGACAATCATCGAAGACAAAGTATTCATGGAAGCAAGGAGTGGGATGTATCTCAGTTTAGAATCTTTTTGTGGCAAGAATATATTCGTATAATCTTTGGAAGATTTCTTTATTAATTTCGCTAGTATACGAAACACAGCCGTTTAGGAGAATGTCTACGTCAATGAATTGACTCAACAATTTGATTGTGTTATTTCTTTCTCTCACATAAAAATGGCAATCGAAAAGGTAATGTTCGGTTGTTTCATGGGCACCACATCTACAAAGTGTTGTGGTGGACAGGTGGTTTTTAGAGAGGTGATAATTAAGATTACTACATGACAGTCGTAATCTACAGTGAAAGATTTGTGCTCTGCGTGACTTGAATGAAAAAGAAACTTGGTTCCAACAGCCTGTTCCGGTTGAGATACTGTTTGAATTGAGGTAATGATTAGTTTTCGCGAACTTCGTTGGATAAGGAATTCCACATTCTCGTCGCGCTCGGCAGAAACGACATTTGGTGTGAATTAGTTCGACAAAACGGTACCGACAAGTCTGGATTGTTGCGGAGGTCATAGGTGATCGAATTCATCAAACGAGTTTCAAAAAATCTTATATCCAAACATTACGAGTTAAAGATTCTGTATATCACATGAATTTTCGAATGTTTTTTTACACTTTTTATTTAATTCATTGTCGCTAAATTCTCCCAAAACAACCGACAATCAGATCGTTGGCTCAGACGCTTCACACCATGACGTCATGAATGCGCTTTACTTGCACCTGTTGTCGCAATTGACGTCATGTGAACTACGCACAAGAATACAATGCTGCTGCTACGAGACCACGCGCCGATTAGGCACTAGTTGATAATCAGGAAATAAGACATGGGCTGTTACGTCGAAATTAACGACGTTTCATGTGTTATATAACTGTCATTGTTAGGTGGAAATTTTACACATCTTGTGAGAGAGACGCTACAGACAGATCTTGTGGAAACAATTATTGTTAACCAGTCTCGGACAACTTGGCACACATTCTGATAGACTAAATTTACTGAGCATTATTGAAATTGGTACAGTTGAGCTAGGACAGAGGGCGAATTTTGTTTATTTGTTTATTTTTGTATTTATTATTTTTTTTTTTATTTTGAGGGTGATGTCAATCCGAAATGAGTGTATCTTGGTTACGATTACAACTAAATAAACAAAATATTCATCCATACATTATACAACGACAGCTATCCTCTGAGAGATATAACTGTCATTGAACGACACGTGGACCTGGTAGCAATAGCTATTGATTAACCCATCCAAGGACCAAAAACCACACATTTTGGAAGAATAAATATACTGAGCATTATCAAAATTGGTACAGTTAAGCTATGACAGAAAATGAGTTTTATTTATTTATTTGTTTATTAGGGTGATACCAGGCCACACAATTGAAGCTAAGTTATAGTTATAATAAAATAAAGATACATTATACCGGGAGGTGAAACAATATGCCGAAATAATTGTATTTGAGATAAGCCAATATTTTATTGCCATTTCAGAGGGAATTTACTCCATGACTTGTCGACCAGATCTTATTTTGCTATTCAAACTGGACTTCTTTACTTCTGAGAGTAAGCATTGCTTCACCTCCCGAAATTCTCACGGGCATATTCCACAATTATATTAAAACCACATCCTGATAATGCACAATGATAATTTTTTTGTGTGGGAAATCATGTAGTGAGAGAATGGTGAGTGGGGGAATTCGTTGTGACACATTTATAATTTCCTATAAATACCATTTGACAAGCCAAACGAACCCACACTTCCTGGTGTTGGACAGCGATGGCACTAGCATTAGGATGCGGGTTGTGATGGTATAAAAATGAGAGTATGATCACGTAAGTTGTCACAGCGTGTCAAATAGTACAGTTGTAGCAAGAAAGAACTATCAGGTTATCAATCCAAGAAACCACTTGCCACATATTATTGTAGATCAACTTTACAGAGCGTTATCGAAATTGGCACAGTTGAGCTGAAATCTAGTGCTGAATATTTTTAGTTTATTTATTTATTTATTTATTTATTTATTTATGTATTTATTTATTTATTTATTTATTTATTTATTTATTTATTTATTTATTTATTTTAAGGGTGATGTCATGCCGAAATAACTGTATCTGAGTGAGTTTGTAAGTAAATACACGTCCATATATTATACAATGACAACTATCTTCAAAGAGATATAACTGTCATTGAACAGTGTGTGGGGTTAGGATAAGGATTTAGTTACAACTTTTCTACATGGTATATAATGTATCAGAAAACTCAAGTTTGTTAAATTCAGAATGTTAATACAGTTTTCATGTCAAAGTAATGAATAAAATAATACGTTTATTTATATATTTATTTAGGTAAGATGACAGAATATGTTACTAGATGTTACGATATATCTAGAACAACATTTACACAGAGTAACATTTATCCTACCCATAATATACAGTTGGATCTGTATTGCATTGAGGGGAAATGTCTTTCACCCTTCTTTCTCCTCTCAGTTCTCACTGAAGACTTCCAATTTCGAAGAACCAGAATTCCAGACCTCCAGGATAACATTTGTTCCAACAACTCTACTTCTGGTTCTCTTCCCCCTATCCGATCTTAACCTATATGCTACAGATGCTAACCTACCACGTTCCCATTTCAATGGAGGGGAAAGATCAGTTTTGATGCTCTTGCCTGTGCGTGCAAGTTTGGCTGATTTTACCAATACTGATACACTGTCTATCAGTCCTTCCTAAACCACCTGATAATATGTTAGATGCAATGCAATCCAAACTGTTTCATTATTTGTGGGAGGGTAAACATGAAAAGATCAAACGTAGGGTTCTTATGAATCAGGTTTCTAATGGAGGGCTTAAGTTTCCAGACATTCGGTCATACAGTCATTCTCTAAAAATGTTTTGCATTAAGAAACCGATGGATCCCAGCATAATATCACCCTGGAAAACCCTTATTTTAGACGACTTCGAACAATATGGCAACGACAAAACCTGGCATCTACACAAAGAGGGGTTAATAAAAATCGGGGAGAACGCAAACAGTTTTTGGAAAGACGTCCTCACATCCTGGTCGCTATTGGATAACGAACCACCTACAGACTCCGTAGAAATTCGTTCTCAACCAATTTTCTGTAACAGAAGTATCAGAATTGAAAATAGATATATTTTCAATCAGACTTGGTGCGATAAAGGTGTATTCTTTATAAACGACCTCTTGAGTGAGAGAGGAGGCTTCCTAACGTTTGAGGAATTTTCCACAAAATACGATATCAAAACACCATTCACTGTCTTCCTGGGGATAAACAAGGCGATTCCAAGGCTGTGGCGGAAAAAAATTGAAAGGGAAAAAAAATCCCATTGTGTTCTGAATCCACAAATTGAGAAACTGAAAGACACGAAAACGGTCAATAAAACATTTTATCTGTTATTTCTGCAAAAAGCGATTTCCGATCCTGTTCATTCTCAAGAAAAATGGAAGGAGCGTTTGCATACTGATCTCACACAGGAGGATTGGAGATTGATATACAAATGCCCTTTCATAATCACAGACGATACTTATCTCCAAACCCTACACTACAAAATTCTAAATGGCGCTCTATATACCAATTCCCGTCTTTTTAAATGCAAATTGTCGGAAACTGAATTGTTTACATTCTGCTTCAACACAAAAAACGGTGTCACATTTGTTCTTTGAATGTCCCATGGCAAAGACAATCCTATTACAGCTCGCTGAAAAATTGAATGAACAATGTGGTGTTCTATTGTCAGTGACACCACACTTTATTCTTATCGGCTATAATAATAATAATAACAATAATAATGATAATAATACTAATGATAACACTTTGTGGTCTCAAGAAAATTATCTTTCTCTTCTAGTTCTTCTGTACAAAAAGTTCATTTATTCCTGCAAGGTGAGAAGGTGTCAGCCCAGCTTTCAAGATCCAACTGAAATTCCGCGTCGATATTGTGAATTGGAATTATACCCCCTTCACATGTATTCGCCCAAAAAATTCCGATTAATACAAACAAGATGGGAAATTTTCAAAGGACTGCTTTATCCTCCTTCTTCAGATAATGTGTCAGCTACTGGACCATAGACCTCGACTTTTTCTTTCCTTTTTTATTTCTTTTTGTAGTCCCCATACAGTGAGGCTTCTCCTGCGGCAACATGTTTTCATTGTGTCACCACCAGTAACTGTTATTAGGTTGTTTATTTCTGTTTTCAAAACACCTAAAAATGATAACCATGGTTAGAGAGCAGAAATGTGATGGAGAACAGCTTCACGCAGGTAGACTTCTGTATACATATGTAATCGTGTAAATTATATACTTGTTGTATACTACTTGTGTGTCTGTATGTAATTACCTATTTGTATATGTATTTTATTTCATCTGAATAAAAAAATTGAAAAAAAAGAAAAAAAAAAAGTTTGGTAGAAGCTTTCAACAACAACTGTTTATCATTGTCATTCCCAAGTCTCACGATTATGGGTTTAGGCAGAGGCAGCTGGGATCCTCTTGGGTTTGATGATGGGAAGCAATGAATGTTCACAGCCCTAGAGATTACCCCGTTGTCTACAGTCTCATCCAAAGACAAATCCTGCTGAAGACATTTTCTCACAATGGAATACGTATAGTGGTTGCTCTCTTCTGCGGTACCATATAGTAGAACGTTGTATTTCTTATCATGAATTTCTTGTGCTAGAAGTTTTTCATTAAACGCCTGTAAACTGGCATCAATTTTTCTCCTCAAATGTGGGAGCCTCTGTTCCATCTCCTCGATCCGTTCAGCATTGAATTCTACTGCACGTGTAATGTCAACCTGTTCATTTTTTCAATTCGTCAACGGTTTTTGATATATTTGTAATTTCACTCCTCATTTCGACAATATCATTTCTGAGTGTCTCAAAACTCTGTGTGGATTTCCTATCCAAGTTCTGAATTAAGTTAGTCATAATCTGTTTTAGTTCGTTGTTGTGAACATCCTTGCCTGTGGGAAGCAATGTTTTCTTTCTATGTGATGGAAGAAGCATTGTTCAGGAATAAGCAGAGAGAAACATAAACAAAATATGCTCCGACCAGAGAAGTGAAGTGAAGCTTCTCCCGTTTTGGATGATTCTATGATATATGCTCTGTTTGCACGAAATCCACTTAAAATACAAAAATTGCTAAGGACCGTTCATCCAGTCCACCCCGAAAAATACACACAGTCCCTCAATAAGTAATTACAAGGTCACACACATGCATTCCATCCAAGCTGGATTGTTAAAAAGAAATAAAAGGCTTGATTATCTTCAACAGATTTAGGATCGATTTCACCAAACCGCCATCATCCGGGTATGTAGGAAGATGTTTGCCGGACCATTCTCTGCTTGTAGGCATGGAGACCATTATTGCCCGCGTAGAGATATCAACTCACCGAGAAGACCTGAGCTCAGCCACGGAGACCACCGACAGAGAGTTGCTTAACAACTGTAACCAATGACTGACCGAAATAAAATGTTAGTTTTGGTGTGATGCAGTTCGCCAAGGAACAGATTTAGTTATACATGAAGCGTTTGAAATTTTGATCACCGGTTTGAGTGGTTGTGTTCTAAACCTTTACCCAACGTAACGGCCAAAACCGGCCAGCACTATTCTCAAAAATCTCCAATTAATTTTCTTTATTTTTTTCATTTTTTGTCTCAAAAACATAGGTTATGACCCCTCGTTGGAACGAGCTCGTTGAACTCGTTCCAACGAGGGGTCATAGCCTATGTTTTTGAGACAAAAAATGAAAAAAAATAGTTATTCAAGAATTTTTTTGGCAAGTGTCGTCTGCTTTTCATGTTAGGTAACATCGTCGAAGTCAGAATACAACTGAGTCCTTCTGAGCGATATGACCCTCGAGAACGCGACAGTATACTGAAGATTCTAAATTTCTACCGATATAAAATAGAAGTCTGGTACGGAAAAATGATTTTTTCTCGTAACTCATCGCACCTGCCCTAGCTCTGAGAAAGGTATAAACACCACGAAGCCCTCATTTTTCCTCTTACCTTCAAAGAGTGAAAACATGGCAAACAATCTGGAGAAACCTTCCACATATCAGACAACATGCTCAGGCACGAAGGTCATTATTGTCTCACGAGGCAACCGGAAAAACAAAAGAACACTGGAACTGAAAGACTGAATAGAAACAGAAACCCATGCTGCCAGCGGTAGTGTGTTTGGATGCTGTGCTCGATTCAAGAGCATTAAATCTAATTACTACACACAGCCCGACAATGTTTCCAATTTCAAAACTTTCTGAATCCATGGGTTTTGCCTCTAACCGAAACGGACTTTATTTAGTTCGGATTCTTCCAGAATCTCTTTATAACAACAGCACGCAGTGCTATAAGGCTGTGGTGATCTCGTTCCATTGTATAAGAATATGACTAATTACAACAAACACTATGCCAGACTCTATACTAGCTACTCTCATCCTCTCATCTCATATTTAGACTTAAGGCTTGCCTGGTCTCAACCTCTGCCCTCAACCAAGTCTTAGTAGAGAGATTACTCGATTCACCTACGCCACCTCCCACTGCCACTGCACCGGGTACAGTACAGTCGCCGTGGATCGGTCGTAACCCACACGTGGGCAATTTTGTCCACGCATCTGTTTACAAGATGGTAAAAATCATCATTAGCAAAATTTTAATAAATGAAGCGTCGGGTTGTACCCGGTGCTTCATTAATTAATTTTTTGATGATTATTCCTGTAATTAGTGTTTGGAATCTTATATTATTGCGTCCATGGAAATATTGCCCACGCGCGGAAAGTGACCAGTCCACGGCGATTGTACTGTACATAGACCGAGGTGTTCGTCTTTTATCATGTGAGACCATGAGGGCCACGAGGAAATCTGTCAAAGAGGTTTAATTCTACCATCCCTCATATCATCATCCGGGTATTGATAAGGCGTTAAACATACAGGCATGACCCACTAGTCATTCAATCGAAGTATAATCTACCACCCCTCATATTATCATCCATGTATTAAACTGCATAGTTAGTCCGCGGAACCCCTTTCAATGGCTTTCCGGTGTACATAGAATCTCTGTTTCATCGTATGAGGCCACGAGGTGGTCCATGAGTATTCTCAATGGGATATAATCGATCATCAGTTTATATGGGGACTGAAGACAGCGGTGGTTTGGAGATTTTGGGACTTGTGGGAACTGGTGGAGACAATTGGAGGATACCGTTTGGAATATGCCTGTTGGAGGATAGTTATCTGACTTCTTCAGTCGGGAACTTCAGTTGGTTAGATGACAAAAGACAACATAACAATAAATAACATTCCATTCATATTATTATGTTGTCTGGTACGTTGTGCTTAGTAAACAATCATTTTGTTCATTTACAGTTCAATTTTCCAAGGCATCTTCGTCGAATACATTGAGGAGTGGCCTACAGTTCTTCATCCACCTGATTAAAGACGTCTCTTTGGTACCCGATGGAAGTTCTTTCTTGATTTCTCCCTACAGCTTCAATCTAATTTGGTCTTTATTCTTGATAAAACATGTTCGCCAGCATGCTTCGCGACGTCTATTTTTAGTTACTTGTTTCCGAAGTAAAGACATTTTTAACATTAATGTTGTTCGTGTACGTGTTTGTTGAACAAACGTCTCTAACTCATCCTACTTTATCAATATACCGAACCCAAAATCCCCTACCGGACCAAGGGCATAATACAGCCTAATTTCATACCGTTAATGGCTGCCCTGAATATTTTGGGAGTGGACCAACTAATATTATCAGCCATGCTGACATCCTCTATATATCTCAAATCACAAGAATAAATATTTAGTAAGACATGTTAGATAGATGTCAGTTCCAGTGCCGTGGAATGATATGATTATCTGTTAATTTATCTTGCAGGATGGATCAGGGATACAACCGGAAGTTACAGCTTGCTGTTTTACTCGGGATTACCAGTATGTGGGATTACAGCTCTACTTTTATCAGGATTCCGCGTGATTCGCAGTTGTTTAAAGAAAGATTCATTCAATGTGAATTGAATAATAAAAATATCAACATACGAATGGCATTGTTGCTGCGTAAATATCCCCCAAATCTGTCCATGGAAAAATGCACCCCTCTTTAACTGGTAAAGTGCTGGAGACCCATATTTGGGGTTTATTCAGAAGCATGGGTACTGTAACTTAAAAGGCTTCACTACATGTACTATTTCTCCACCAATGTAAACAATCTTTAAGCAAATTAAGAGCAGCAATAGTTGGTAAATTATTTTTCGACGTGGTCCGTACATGTTCACCATGAAGAAATGGTAAAAAAGCTTGTCCTAACATTCTAAACATGCAACCCTAATAGTTGATGAAAATAACTGCACACGCGTGAACAGATGCCGCGACGGAAAGAGAGACGGGCAAAGGTCGATTCTCCATTCCCCTGATTTTGCGTCCGTCAAATAGATTCGAACAACATTTTGTAAATAATTGTTATTTAAGTCGGTGATGATGTTTATTTAATTTTAAACATGGGATTTGCAAGAAGCCGAAATTTAGCACAGTGTGACATCACTCACGGTACACAGTTGATAATTTTACGGAAATAAGGATGTTTGTTACACCCCCCCCCCCCCCCCCATTGTTACCTGGCCATATTCGTAGTATCCCACACATGTGTTCGACTTGTTAACCCTTTCTCCAACACACAAGATACCCAAATGTATATAATTTAACTATTGTTGTCATTTTTTTTTTTTTTTTATCAAAACCATATCATGTGACCGACCCGTCATTGGAACGAGATCGTTCCAATGAGGTATCACATGATTTGGTATTGTTGAAATCTTTTATAGTATATTTTTTTCAACTACCTAATTTGTAACTTACGCGGACGGATGCTGCCGATGCCTTAGGTAAAGGGTTAAGGTTACATTCTAGTGACCCTGACGTATTTCAGACAAAAAGATTGGGTCCGATATTTGACTATTCTATGAATAACACAGGAATAATATACATTAAAGTGAAGTTTGTCATTCATAGACACTGTAACAACCAGTAGTGTAATAATCAACTAGTAGTGTAATATTAACCAGTAGTGTAATAAAAAAGTAACCAGTAGTGTATTAATCAACCAGTAGTGTAATACAAATCAACCAGTAGTGTAATGCAAATCAACCTGTAGTGCCATAATCAACCAGTAGTGTAACAATCAACCAGTAGTGTAATAAAAAGTAACCAGTAGTGTAATAATCAACCAGTAGTGTAATAATCAACCAGTATAGTAATATTAACCAGTAGTGTAATAAAAAGTAACCAGTAGTGTAATAATCAACCAGTAGTATAATATTAACCAGTAGTGTAATATTAACCAGTAGTGTAATAATCAACCAGTAGTGTAATAAAAAGTAACCAGTAGTGTAATCATCAACCAGTAGTGTAATATTTACCAGTAGTGTAATAAAAAGTAACCAGTAGTGTAATAATCAACCAGTAGTGTAATATTAACCAGTAGTGTAATAAAAAGTAACCAGTATTGTAATAATCAACCAGTAGTGTAATATTAACCAATAGTGTAATAATCAACCAGTAGTGTAATAAAAAGTAACCAGTAGTGTAATCATCAACCAGTAGTGTAATATTTACCAGTAGTGTAATAAAAAGTAACCAGTAGTGTAATAATCAACCAGTAGTGTAATATTAACCAGTAGTGTAATAAAAAGTAACCAGTAGTGTAATCATCAACCAGTAGTGTAATATTAACCAGTAGTGTAATAAAAAGTAACAGTAGTGTAATTATCAACCAGTAGTGTAATATTAACCAGTAGTGTAATAAAAAAGTAACCAGTAGTGTAATAATCAACCAGTAGTGTAATACAAATCAACCAGTAGTGTAATGCAAATCAACCTGTAGTGCAATAAACTTAACCAGTAGTGTAATAAACATCCATGAAAACTAACAATTTTTCAACAAAATTTGAAAAATTTTTCGGGTCGCTCAAATCATAGTTTGGGTACATCTTATCGGTTTTTAATCATTTTATCGTACGTTTAAAGGCGTTTTTCAGGTCAAACATCATTTCGTCGGTTCAATACGGCGAAGATAACAGAATAAATTGTCCAGGTAACTTATAGGAGTATGATATTCAAGGATATTCAAATCGACCAGTGGTGTAATAAACAGTAGTGTTATAAACTTAACCAGTAGTGTAATAAACATCCATGAAAACTAACAATTTTTCAACAAAATTTGAAAATTTTTTCGGGTGGCTCAAATCATAGTTTGGGTACATCTTATCGGTTTTTAATCATTTTATCGTACGTTTAAAGGAGTCTTTCAGGTCAAATATCATTTCGTCGATTCAATACGGCGAAGATAACAAAATAAATTGTCCAGGTAACTTATAGGTGCTGGAGTATGATATTCAAGGATATTCAAATCGACCAGTGGTGTAATAACCAGTAGTGTTATAAACTTAACCAGTAGTGTAATAAACATCCATGAAAACTAACAATTTTTCAACAAAATTTTAAAATTTTTTGGGGTGTCTCAAATCGTAGTTTGGGTACATCTTATCGTTTTTTAATCATTTTATCGTACATTTAAAGGCGTTTTGCAGGTCAAACATCATTTCGTGGATTCAATACGGCGAGGAACGCTATTTTTATGATGTTTATGTGATGTGCGTATTTTCTAGTGGTTAATGCCACTTTCTGCATTTATGGCTTGAAGAAAATTCAAAGTTGGCCGATTATTTATGATAATGTTGTGCTTTTGAGAGACTTCTTACCCCAGACATACAGTTAAAACTAGAAGTCCTGTTATGAAATGCGCACAAATAGCACGTTGATAAGTAAGTAAAGCTATCAAATTCTGTACATATGGCCTGTGCACAAGCAATGTTTCAGCCAGTGGACCTCCGGGTAACCCGGAAGTCCATTGGCAGAAACATTGCATGTGTTTGCTATGAGTAACCAAGAGAACCTGCCGTGCTTTGGATGCCATTCGATATGGCAATTGCGCGCAATTTCAACGCGCAATTAAGCCTAGATAAGCGCACTATTCGTGACAGGACTTCTAGTTTTAACTGTAAGTTGTCAGGTTCAATGATAACAGAATAAATTGTCAGGGTAACTTGCAGGTGCTGAAGAACTTTCAAGGACGTGTCTCATGTGTGTTGTCTTCAGTTATAATATTTAACAGGGCCCTGACGGATCACTAAAGGTCTCCCATATCCCCATCTCCCGCTCTACGCGTCTACCTTTACGGGGGTGGGGGGATCTTATTGTTGACATTATACGATTTTTAGGTAACTTTGTACCGCTAAGTAGGGTCAGATTACACCGCTTCGCTACGAACTACCACAAACAACCCGACAAGTTGTACTATTTCAGAATTCTTTTGAGGACCGCCATACTTTGGTTTATAATAGTAGTGTTATAGTACCGAGGGGCACAGGGGGTGAGTTCGATTGAATAGTAGTAATGTTCTGATTCAGATTCCCCCAGAATCCTTTTTAGGACCACCATGCCATGGCTTATAATAGTAGCACGTATTGCTATAGTACTGATGGGCTCTTTGCATTATAGCCAACTGATAGACAACCTCCATGAAAGCCTATATCATTCCTAATGCGAATAATCTATCAAGTAGTTACTGATAAGTCATTGCTCGAATTACTCGAATCCCGCCGAGCAAATAAGCCATAGAGTATTTACTCGGACGAGTGACTCGCATATAGTACTCTTAGCCCCATTTCGGTATTTGAGGATACCTATGACCTGGCATTGTATTATTTGAGGATACCTATCGAGGATACCTTCTGGAGAACCCCTTTTTGTCGTATGAGGCCATGAGGGCCATGAGTAAATCCCTCAATGAGGTCTAATATACTATCCCTCTTAACCTCATTTTCTTTTGAGGCCATGAGGGTCATGAAGGCCATGACAAAATCCCTCAATGAGGCCTCATTTACTATCCCTCTTAGCCTCATATCAGTATTTGAGGATACCTATGGCCTGGTATTGTATTATTTGAGGATACCCATCGAGGATACCTTTTGGAGAATCCATTTTTTTTGTCGTATGCGGGCCATGAAAAATCCCTCAATGAGGTTTAATTTACTATCCCTCCTATCCTTATTTATTTTGAGGCAATGAGGGCCATGAAAAAATCTCTCAATGAGGCCTCATTTACTATCCCTCTTAGCTTAATTTCAGTTTTTGAGGATACCTATGGCCTGGTATTGTAGTATTTGAGGATATCTATCCAGGATACCTTTTAGATATTTCCCTTTTCAGTCGTATGAGGCAATGAGGACTATGAGAAAAGCCCCCAATGAGGTCTAATGTAGTCTTACCAACGGCGCCCATCTTATCTCCAAAGTTCCAAGGCCTCTACTTGTCTATGGTCTGAGGGCTCAAGATGGCCGCTCACGCGGGTTACCATGACAACCAAATATGGCGCCACCAGGTCACGTGACATGAAGTCACTTCCGTGGTCCTGCCCAGGTTCCTGCCAATAAGGGACGATCCATACATCACCTACTACTCATGCTTATTCAGGGGATGGAGAATTGGGGTATTTGCGGATAAATAACTATCACTGGATTGAGATTTAACACATAGAAAGTTAAAAACAATGTCTCACCCAGATCTAACAGAATTAACACTTCTTTAAAAGCCAGTGAGATCGATGTTCCTTCACACCGGGTAAAAGTTAACTAAAAATCGTATAATGTAAAAAATAAGATACCCCCCCCCCCCACACCTCCCCACCCCACCCCCGTAAAAGTAGACGCGTAAAGCGGGAGATGGGGTGTGGGAGACCTTTAGTGACCCGTCAGGGCCGTATTAAATATTATAATTGAAGACAGCACGCAGGAGATTCGTCCTTGATTATCATACTCCAGCACCTATAAGTTACCTGGACAATTTATTCTGTTATACTCGCCGATTTGAACCGACGAAATGATTTTTGACCTGAAAAACGCCTTTAAACGTACGATAAAATGATTAAAAACCGATAAGATGTACCCAAACTATGATTTGAGCCACCTCAAAAATTTTTCAAATTTTGTTGAAAAATTGTTAGTTTTCATGGATGTTTATTACACTACTGGTTAAGTTTATTGCACTACTGGTTGATTTGTATTACACTACTGGTTGATTTGTATTACACTATTGGTTGATTATTACAATACTGGTTAATTTTTATTACACTACTGGTTAATATTACACTACTGGTTCATTATTACTCTACTGGTTGCTACAGACCCCGAAAGAATACATATCTGCACTTAAACTGTTGGAAACGCATGGCATTTCAGTCAGAACTGTGAAACGAGCCAAAAAATATCAAAGCTATCTATGATGTTTCCCTAAATATCCAAGAACAAAATGTTAGACAAGTTGAGTTTGCAACATTTTATGTACATGAAATTAGCATTCAAATGGTTTGGTTTCTGTTGTGGGGAAACACCATCATTCGTTTTCGTGCTGAGGTCACATTATTTTTGGGGTAGCTCATGGAATAACATACTTATTCAAATATCGAAACATTACCTCTTTACACGCTGCTGGCGGATTGCCCAGACCTTGAAATCTCTTGCCACTAAAACAAGTCAAATTTATTTAACTAAATTGTCTTCTGTAAATTTTATAGAGTTTTTTACCAATGGTTTCTTTAGTCAACTTTTCTTGAATTGTTCATCACATCTGCCCATGGCTGCTTCACAACAGCCATGACTAGATTTGTTGAAAAATATCTTAAAAATGCTCAGCTGGTTTACAGTCAAGTCTCGAACTTGTTCGTCGAGTGAAACGAAAACTACTGGTACACAAACACATAGAAAATGTTTCCCAAAGAAAAGAAGAGTTGTTCATGAAATTATTAAACAATGTTTACTTTCAAATTTATGTAAACAAATGATATTCAAAACATGACGTGCGTTTTAACTTTAAACGATAATCATTTCTAAGCAAATTAACTCGATTTTTGTCATTCAAATTGTCGCATTGTGACGATTTATAAAGTGCAAAAAACATTTGAGTATAGACGTTTGCAGTTGGGTTATGACCTACAGTTAAAACTAGAAGTCCTGGCATGAAATGCGCACAAATATCACGTCGATCTGCGCGTTAATCTACGCGTTATGACCATGGTAAAGCTATCAAATTCTGTATATATGGCCTGTTCACAAGCAATGTTTCAGCCAATGGAACTACGGGTAACCCGAAGGTCCATTGGTAGAAACATTGCCTGTGTTATGAGTAACCAGGAGAACCTGTCGTGCTTTGGATGCCATTCGATAAAGCAACTGCGCGCAATTCCTACGCGCAATTAAGCCTAGATAAGCGCACATTTCGTGACAGGACTTCTAGTTTTAACTGTACCACGCCATACACCATGGAAGTCACAGCTGTTAATTCCGTATCAATTGTCCCATTGTTGTGTTCAGAAATGGGTGACACCCTAACAAAAGCGTGTGTTTTTTGAATTCGCAAACAATATCAATATGCAACTGAAACTTGATTTTAACCTTCCATGTATCTTGAACCGTGAACATTCATCTCAATTTAGACATCATTACCAAAACCCTAGGCACCTTAGTTCGTTTTTCCGAATCGTTCCACCTGAAGGTCCATTTTCGATTGTTTTCTTTAGATATAGCATTAACGACCAATAGCAAATATAATTTACATTCATTCAAATATTAATGAAGTTTAAGTTTTTAAACGCAGTGCCAATGATTGTCATTGAATGACAGATGTAACTAGAGGCAGTGATTCTGTAGAATCGCAGGCTTCCCCTGGCTGTCGGCAACATTTCTTTTGTCTGGGAGAGATGTTGGTAAGCAATAGCCAACTGTGCGTTGAATTCCTCCCTTGAACTTTGCTTATATTGTGAATGATGCGCAGCGTGTGTATAGGGGTGGGGGTGACAGACCTCTCCTATCCTGATTCTGTCGAGACGTTGGTTTTGCCAATGCTGGGAGTAACTTTACCACGATGAAAATATTCTGGAAATTTTAATCGGGAAAGTATTGGTCAAAACCTTGATTTAATTTATAGTGGGTAAACTTGATTAAATTTGCCCAAATGTGATTGAGTCTATTGGCTGCAAAGCAGCCAAGACTGGATTTGATAAAACAAATACTTTCTGGAAAATTAGCTGTAGAAGTCATTGGTCATAACTTTGACTTAATTTACAATAGGTAAACTTGGCGAATATGCCCAAATTTGACCTATTTCAGTGGCAAGATATCCGCCATCCTTGCATGATATCCGATGTTGGTTTTAAATTATATTTGCCATCCATGGCAGAAATATCCACCGTAGTGTTAATTTATTTCTAATTCCTAAACAGCTTGTATTCCACGAATTATTTTTATCGATTCCGATCACGTCTGCTCTAAGGCAGTTGCGGCTAGATTTGGTGAAAATCTTTTTAACATTCAACTCAAAACCTTGACCTAATAATTTACAATGGGAAAATTTGACTAAGAATGCCCAAATTTGACTTTCTACTAGCAAGTGATTTGCTATCCATGGAATGAATATCTGCCGAAGGGTTAAATCAGTTGAAGTTCTTAATCAGCTGAGTATTCTGGAAATAACTTTTTATCAACTCTGACCTTGACTGCTGTAAGGCAGCCATGACTGGATGTGATAAAAATCTTCTGGAAAATTAAACCTGGTAACCTTGATTTACAGAAGGTATACCTAACTAAATATGCTCAAATTTAACTAATCTTATTTGGCAAGAACTTGCCATCCACGGCAAAAATCTCCGCCGTAGTGTTAAATAACTTTTAATTCCCAAACAGCTGAGTATTAAATAAAAATATTTTAAAGCACTCGTGACTAGATTATGTAAAGCATCCATGACTAGATTTGATTGAAATCATTTGGAAATGTAACTGAAGAAGTGATTGGTCAAACTTTGATTTAATCTTCATTGAGTAAAATTAACTGAATGTGCTCCAGTTTGCTTTATTCTAATGACAAGAGATTTGCAATTCATGACAAGATAACATTATATGCCGTAAAGTTAACCTATTTTTTTGCTCTTAAGCAGTTGAGGATTTTAGAATTTACTTTTATCAATTCTGGCCATGGCGGCTGGAAAGCAGCCATGACAGGAACTGATGGAAATCTTCTGGAAATTTTAATCGGAAAATCATTAGTCAAAACCTTGATTTAATTTATAGTGGGTAAATTTAATTACATATGCCCCAAATTGACTTATTCTATTGGCAAGTGATTTGCCATCCATAATAGAAATATCCACCGAGGTGTTAGATTATTTTTAATCCTGTTAAATACACTTCTGCAGTAAAATTGTTTTAGTCCGTTAGGATTGCACTTTTAAATGCACTTTTGAAGTAAAATTATTAGTTTGTTAGAATTTGCCCTGTGGCAATTGATGGGAGGATGCCTATTGGCACCCCCCCCCCCCCCCCAATTGTCACAGAACAAATATAAGTGAACAAATTTTGATGATCAGGAATAATTCAGCACCAGCAGTTGAATACCTCTCTATATTGGCAATATCCAATTTAATGAAGAGAAGGTGTTTTTGAACCCTCTGAACTTTGATGTCAAAAGGACAGAGTTTTCAGTGTGCTCTGTCAAACAGAATGTAATTGTCCAAGTTCGTTGTCAAACAAGAAAAATGGAGTGACTTGAGATATTCTTTTAGTACCTTAGAGGAGTAGAGAAGGTGTTTTTTTAACCCTCTGAACTTTGATGTAAAAAAGGACAGAGTTTTCAATGAGCTCTGTCAAACAGAATGTAATTGTTCAAGTTTGTTGTCACACAAGAAAAATGGAGTGACTTGAGATATTCCTTTAGTACCTGGGGGGGGGGGGGGGGGGTACACAATTGTTTTGTTACAATGTATTGCGGGTAACTAAATGTAACTGAAGAAGTGATTGGTCAAACTTTGATTTAATCTTCATTGAGTAAAATTAACTGAATGTGCTCCAGTTTGCTTTATTCTAATGACAAGAGATTTGCAATTCGTGACAAGATAACATTATATGCCGTAAAGTTAACCTGTTTTTTTGCTCTTAAGCAGTTGAGGATTTTAGAATTTACTTTTATCAATTCTGGCCATGGCGGCTGGAAAGCAGCCATGACAGGAACTGATGGAAATCTTCTGGAAATTTTAATCGGAAAATCATTAGTCAAAACCTTGATTTAATTTATAGTGGGTAAATTTAATTAAATATGCCCCAAATTGACTTATTCTATTGGCAAGTGATTTGCCATCCATGACAGAAATATCCACCGAGGTGTTAGATTATTTTTATCCTGTTAAATACACTTCTGCAGTAAAATTATTTTAGTCCGTTAGGATTGCACTTTTAAATGCACTTTTGAAGTAAAATTATTTAGTTTGTTAGAATTTGCCCTGTAGCAATTGATGGGAGGATGCCTATTGGCACCCCCCCCCCCCCCAATTGTCACAGAACAAATATAAGTGAACAAATTTTGATGATCAGGAATAATTCAGCACCAGCAGTTGAATACCTCTCTATATTGGCAATATCCAATTTAATGAAGAGAAGGTGTTTTTGAACCCTCTGAACTTTGATGTCAAAAGGACAGAGTTTTCAGTGTGCTCTGTCAAACAGAATGTAATTGTCCAAGTTCGTTGTCAAACAAGAAAAATGGAGTGACTTGAGATATTCTTTTAGTACCTTAGAGGAGTAGAGAAGGTGTTTTTTTAACCCTCTGAACTTTGATGTAAAAAAGGACAGAGTTTTCAATGAGCTCTGTCAAACAGAATGTAATTGTTCAAGTTTGTTGTCACACAAGAAAAATGGAGTGACTTGAGATATTCCTTTAGTACCTGGGGGGGGGGGGGGGGGTACACAATTGTTTTGTTACAATGTATTGCGGGTAACTATTGGTGCTCAACATTAAAGTATTACCTGACAATTCTATGCAATATTCAGGAATTATCTACTTATGAGCGCACCAACAAACTTGCAAGCAAGTTCCCAGAAAATAAATATGTACAGTTAAAACTAGAAGTCCTGTCACGAAATTCGTACAAATAGCACGTCGATTAGCGCTTTAATCTACGCGTTATCACTATAGTAAGGCTACCAAATTCTGTACATATGGCCTGTGCACAAGCAACGTTTCAGCCAATGGACCTCCGGGCAACCCGGAGGTCCATTGGCAGATACATTGCCTGTGTTTTCTATGAGTAACCAGGAGAATCTGCCGTGCTTTGGATGCCATTCGATATGGCAATTGCGCGCAATTCCTACGCGCAATTAAGCCTAGATAAGCGCACAGTTCGTGACAGGACTTCTAGTTTTAACTGTATATCACAATGATGCTTCGTCAACATAGCTGATAGTTGACCACACCACCACATATCATGTCAATTTTGAGAATTATTGATAATACTTGACTTGTTATACAAGTATTACTTCACAAGGATTCCATCCTAAAATCCTAGTTTATGAATTCCCACTTGGTGAGATAAGATTCTGATCAAGAATGATTATTTTGTTACTTTTTATTGTAGAACGCCTGACGAGTTGCCACGCCTGACAAGCTGACATTTCCTCAGCTTCTGCCTCCAACTGTACAGTATTAGTTTAGGACCTTCTGTGTGGGTTGATCCCGTCGACTGGTGATCCCATCCTGATTCTATTAAATTAATTTATATATCCGAGTCATGAAAATTAAACTAAGTAACAACACACAGGCACTGGTTGGTATCTCTTAGCGCCCTGGGCGCGATTTAATAGGATACAGGGAATGACATATTAGCAATAAACTTCAGGAAGGTGTGCGCCATATAAACTGTACTTTTATGACTTGTTGGAGAGTGCCTTGGACCCTCTCCAATATGTTATGACAGAAAGATCTGCTAATAAACTCGACATGTCAATAAAATGGTACACTAATAAAATGAATACATCACCAACTACTAAAACATACAAGAAGCAACGACGACGATGGACGCGGTGATGTTGCGCTTTTTATTAGGGCTGATATCTCTTTTAGTATTCGACATGATCTTTGCGTCTTCATACCTCACGTCATAGAATCTTTGTTTGTCGAATTAAAGTATAAAAAATCACCGAAAATCGTTGAGGTAATTTACAGGCCTAAAACGGCTCCTAAAGCGGATATTGACCAAAATAGATTATTTAACCAAAATAGATTATTTAAAATAGATTATTTATCCGATGCTATCAATAAAGAAAATAAATCTTTACTAATTATGTGCGATCTTAATATTGATTTATTAAAAATATCTTCTTACTCCAAAACGGATCTGTTTATAGAGCAGATGTTCAGTGCGGGTTTTGAGCCCGCAAACATAAAACCAACTAGAGTTACAGATCACTCTGCTACTCTCATAGATCACATGTTTTCAAATAATATCCGTAATTCTTTTAAATCTGGAATAATTTTAACAGACGCATCCGACCACTTTGGTATCTTTTACGTCGAACAGACAAATAAGGAACCCACTAAAGTGATGCCGACACTGACAAGGAAAATCAACTCCACTACTATTGAACACTTCAAGCTGCTGTTGTCTGAGTGTGACTTTAGTTCAGTTATGGAAGCAGACTCTCCAAACGATGCCTATGAAATTTTCATAAATTTATATATCAATGTTTTTGAAACAGCATTCCCCTTCCGAAAACAAACACTAAAGAAGAAATTTATAAAACAAAAGCCTTGGATGACAAAGTGACTTCTAATTTCTGCCAACAATAAAAACAAAATTTTCCTAAAAAAACTCAAATCTCCCTCCGAGTTGAATACGAACAATTATAAAAATTACTGTAGACTATTCAACAAGATTAAAAGACATAGCAAGGCTATGTATTATGAAAAAGTATTCTCAGAACACAAGAGTAATATGCGGAAAATCTGGCAAATACTAAATAGTGCATTAAATATCACTAAACGGCAACGCATTTTACCCTCATTTTTTAATATTGGCGACAAGACAATATTTGCAGCAGATGAGATTGCGCACGAATTTAATACATTTTCGCAAACCAAAACATCTAACCTAATATCTAAAAGTCGTAAGTCATTTGTAGAGTTTTTGAATCATTCATATCATGATATGTTATTCATAACTCCAACATCACCCTCTGAAATTTGTAGCGTAGTAAGCGATATGGGAACAATACCAAGTCAAGACTGTGAACATATTAGCTCTAACATCCTTAAACATTCAACAAACCAAGTGACCACCCCACTCGCCCATATTATGGACAATTCATTCAGTCAGGGAAAGTTTCCCGACGGGATGAAAATCGCCAAGGTTATACCAGTTTTCAAATCGGGTGACGAAAACAAATTTACAAACTACAGGCTTATCAGTATTCTCCCTGTATTTTCAAAAATGCTAGGGAAACTAATGTCAATAAGACTTGTAAAATTCCTCCATAAATTCGATATTCTTTTTCAACACCAATATGGGTTCAGGAAACGACATAGTACTTTGCATCCGATTATGCACCTGTTAAAAAACATGGCTGATGAAAATAACAAAAATAGCAAAGATAGTACGCTTGCCACATTCCTGGATCTCTCGAAAGCCTTTGATACTATAAGTCATGATGCACTAATTAAGCTGACATGCGGAGTCCCACAGGGTTCTATTCTTGGCCGTATTCTCTTTCTTATATATATAAATGATATCCACAAGTCCACGAAACTGAACCTTCTATCATTTGCAGACTACACATCGGTAAACAAATCTGGTTCGGACATTAACTCGCTAACTTTACACTTCTACGATGAACTTCAGAAATTTATTTGACTGGTGTGCCGCCAACCACTTAGCCTTGAATGCTAAAAAAAAACAAAATACATACTACGTACCCCATGTTGTAAAGATAAAACATCCACACATCAAGAAATCCGTATAAACAATGAAATCATCAGTAAAGTCGGCGGTAAGGAGAATGAAAAATACGTCAAATTCCTTGGCGTTAATCTTGATGAAACCCTTTCTTACAATGCACACATATCACAAATTTGTTCGAAAGTTTCTCTTGCCAATTATGCCCTCAGTAAGATTAAAAACGTTTTGCCACATAAAGCTATGAAAACCCTATATTATGCATTGGTACAAAGTCACTTGATTTATGGTGTTCAAATATGGGGTTCATCGAAGTCACGTAATCGCCTCTATAAATTAGAGAAGCGATCGATAAGAATCATAAATAACAAGAAATATAATGCCCACACGGACCCCTTATTCATCGAAGACAATATTTTGAAAATAGAGGATTTACACAAATTACACGCTTGTTTGTTTGTGTTTGATTGGCACAATGGGAATCTCCCAGTATCCTTTGTATGTTTTTTTTTTCTACCGTGAATAATGAAACTCTTGTAAACACGCGCCAGACCGGTTTCGTTTATTGCCATAGAACTAAAAATTAAACACTTGAATACTTCCCAAAATTATGGAATGAATTAGAAAAGGATATTCGTGAACTAACAAATAGAGCAGAATTCAAGAAAAAGTTTACAGCTTATTTCATTTCCCTCTATTTGAACGACGTCACATGTTCGAATCCTTATTGCCCGGACTGTGCCGCGTAAAGGAATCTCAATACGTAGACAGATGGCCTCATACAGTGTTTCGTCTGGATACTCGTCCTAGTGGGCCTTTATTATATACGTATGTACCCTTATGTGTAGATGTGCGGCCCCGTTGCATACATATATATGTATGTGTATATATGTACATGTATACATATATATTGTGTGTGTGTGTGCGGTGGGGCCGTGCATATGTGCATGTGTCTGCACACTGAACCCGTATTATATCAATTATTGATTGGTCCTTGTCTGAGGCCTTGTCGACTGAGCCCGCTTCTTCTTTTGGAAATTAGATATCATTTGCACCCACCCGCATAGGTTTCTCACCGTATGATGTTGTGAACGGACAACTGAAATGAACAACGTTGCACATGCGTTTTTTTGTTTTGTTTTCTTTGTTTGTTTTTTTACCTTTCTTTTTTACTGTTTAATTTTTTATTTTTTCCTCTTTCTTTCTTTTTTTCTTATTCTATATGGGAAGACAGGAAGACAGCCAATGTGGCTATGCCTTTCTATGCCAGTATACGTATTGTATTCGATCTTGCATGTTTGTGTTTATATTGTCTTTTGAATGTAAATATTGTATAAATGTATATGTACATTTGCAAACATTGCATTATTTTTTTTATATATTTTTTGTATGTATGAATAAACATATCATCATCATCATCATCATCATCATCATCATCATCATCATCTCATCATCATCATCATCACGAAGATTCATCGCAAATGTAGCATTTAATCGTATCTGTCCACTAACTGTTGGTGATTATCAGTGGCTTATTGCCGAGAGACTATATTTGTTTGCAAGAATCATCATGAACCGATATGTGCTCCATTATAATCCCCATTGAGAAGGTAACGGCCGTCGTGAAGGCACAGAATGAGAACAGAGTTCACAAAGTACGCTGCTTAACATTGTAGACAGTCGTCCTGCTCAGATGTGAATCTTTTTTGCAATTATGCTGCACTCATAAATAGAGCTTAAATGTTTTGGCATTCAGTGATTGGAAATTCTAGACAAAATATGAAATATTTTGACAGATAAAGACAAATTCGAGGATGTTATATGCTTATCAAGGAAGAAGTGTACTTGGGAGAAATGAGTAAAAAATAAATGTCATTTGCGTGTATAGATCAGAAGATACTGGTCAATAAATATTTGGGTGGTTTTGGGCAATTGCTGGATGAAAAAAGATTGATTTGCACGTTAAAAGCTCGACATACCTACCTCACGTACCCTTGGAAAGTCCGAAACGACGTCTTGAATGAATTTGTACAAAATCTACTGTATAGAAGTTACATATTCGTTTTGTTATTTTAGCCGCATTAAAGTTAAAATCGAAATTTATTTTACGCTTATGGCAAAGATACATACAGATTATCACCACAATGTGTATCTCCGGGAATTCAGATCAAGTCGAGTTGTAGACACAGAACAGCATTTCGACGAGCCCGTTAGGGCGAGTCGAAATGCGATTCTGTGCCTACAACGAGACTTGATCAGAATTTCCGGAGACACACACTGTGGTGATGATAAATTTATCTCACAATATTGAACACAAAATGTGTTATAAAACTATTTTAAGAGGAACTTTTTCATTTGCCTTATCGATGGAAAGACGCAAGTTGAAAAATAGAATAGCGTTCATTGATCTCCATACTGAGGTCAGTGATGACGTTACACTTCAGACAAAATTACGTCACTGGGATTCACTTTACTGAATACTGTCTTGCGAAGTGGAGCAACTGTGTGTTTCGTCAACGTGAATTTGCTTGTTACTTTTGTAACAATTACTGGTGAATTAAATATCCCTCTTGGTGTAAAGGTTTATTATATTTTAAAATATGCCGTTCATCGTTTATTGAGGTGGCGTTTTCCACATTTCATAGCGAAAGCTAATCCTTTAACTTCAAGCAAGAAGCCTCGAAACGAACGTTCAGGAAAATCTCAATAATAGGCCACAAACCAACCCAAGATGCCGAAAAGTGCGCATAATTTAACTATTCGTTGAGTTTACTTCCCAAGTGACATTCTACCCTGCCGTGCATAATAAATACGTTACAGGTCATTTAGTTGGCAGATACAGTGTCATATACGGCTCAGAGAAAACAATATTAGGTTCGGCTTCGCCTCACCTAATATTGTTTTCTCTGAACGGAAAAAGGCGAAGCGAACGAAAAATGATATTAATGGCGTTGTTTTGGCAACATCAGAATCACGCGCTTGTATCAGGGGCCCTTGATACGGATTCGGAACAAGGGCCCAGATACATTAAACTTTAGTTGCGTAACAGTGCAAAAACACCCCGATTGTGAGATAAATTGCTGTCTTGCTGTCTAGAAACCCCACCAGCAACGCCAGCCAGAAAGAAGCTCCGGAATTATAATCCATACAAAAAAGATCGTAGAATCTACGAAAATAATTTTGAAGGCAGGGGTCTTCTACCAATTCGTCTGAGAGGTTATAATGCCGTATTAGATGCTCCACCATCGACAAAAACGTGTTGATGAGTTAAGTGTGACTTCAAATTTGTTGCTACATTTATAAATTTCTTGCTTGAGGCAGATTCGGGCCACGCCCAGCACATATATTGACATGTGTTCTGTGGCACGGTGAACAGTTTTTATCTGTCCGTATCCACTCTGGTGTGACTCAATCCGTTTGGCGTCGGTGTTGTCGGAGTGTTCGCGAATGTGATGCTATTTTTCAGTATCATTCTTATGAGTCGATCGTGGCAGGGTCAAGGGCCCACGGAGAAGAGATTGCTGTATTTTGCAAAGTGTATTTTGCACAAAACTGTGAAAGTCAGTCGAACATTGTGGCAGGGAGATAAGGGTCAGCACAATTTGGTCGTTTCAGAACGAGTTTTGGCAGAGAATAACGTTAAGTTGTAAGTGAAAAACTTATGTTAAGTAGTACAACCCATAGGGTTCTATGATTTTGCAAAATTTGAAAAAAAAATGCAAGAGAGTCATTTATAAATCTGCCTTCCCAAAGTGTTGGAAGAGTAAAAGGAAGGAAAAAAAATAATAATCCTTCGAAAAACATGTATTTTCCATTCAGGAAAAGCCAAAGTACTTTATTGGCACGCTAACATTATGTGGTGTGTCCCGTTATAAGTCATGGGATTGGAACCATACAGACTCAATTTGAAACGGGAGTTTACAAATGTCATTCAGTATCGGTAGTGCAGAGTTTAAAACATAAGTGCGTTTTGTTATTACAGGCAACCAAAATCTTCAAGTAGAGACAGGAAAGGCGTTTCCGGTACATTTTTGTTTCTGATCAAAAACTCAACTTTTTTTTTTCTCATGACTGTAGTAGTATTATTCGGTTTATCAATGGTACGTGCTTTCTCGATTTTTATGGTGGACAATGCAGAAACTGTTGGGTTTACTAGACAATCAGCCGCATTACCTTCATCGATGTTCAGATTAGGTACTGCTGAATCCTAATCGGCGGGCTTCTACATCAGATTAAGGGATGGTATGTTATTCATCATTACTCACGTATCATGCATTACTCACATATCATGCTATTTTATGGTACTTGTCTGACAGCGAGCGGTTCCCTTCCTAACAAGATTCTATACTTTAATGTCCATCACAATTGTTCTTGGGATACTTACTGACCGCATGCTCATTTATACATTTATGTTGCGGAATGAAATCGTTTACACTAACGTTTATCCAGTAGCATTAACCTTCCACCTGGTTATTTGCGGACTTTCAATGGTATTCTCCATTCCCCTTGGAGGTGAGTTTTACTATTTCATTAATGATTCAAGACTCCCCAAGTGTTAGTGATAGGTAGTGCACAGTAGAGTGCTTACAGAAGAGGACAGACAATTTAGACCAGATACACTGCAAAAAATATAGGTTCTCTTCAGAACCAAAACTTGCTCTAATCCTGTCCCTGAGATGGAACCAGTTCTGGTTAAACAGTATTTATTTCAAATCAAATAAATTTATAAAGATTAACATTAAATATTAACAGAATTAAACATAAATTGAGGAGGTTTCAGCCGTAAGTTTAGAGCTTATATGAGGTTGTCTCAAATCATTATTAAGCAAAGGAGATATGAACAGTTGGCATATCGAACCAGTTTTGGTAATATACAGAACCAAAACTTGTTCGATTTGCCAATTGTTCATATCTCCTTTGTTTCAAAATGTTTGGCGACTGCGTTGAATCAGCTCCAAGTTTACTGCAGAATCTACTTCAGTTCATGTAATATTTTGTTAAAATTGAATGCTAATCTCGGTAAATTTGTTTGATTTGAACTAAATACTGTTTAAACAGAACTGGTTCCATCTCAGGGACAAGATTAGAACCAATTTTGGTTCTAAAGAGAACCTATATTTTTTGCAGAGTAGCGAATACATCTCGAAATCGGAATCGTTTATGAATCACGACCCATATACGTGTACCCCGAGCCAATCGCTATCTGATCGAGAAGGATTGATTGATCATCTGTGCTCACAGAACTATGAATATCAGTACGCTCCCAAGAAACATGCGTTGTGATATTTGCCGATTTCAAAGTTAACAGGAAGGTGAAAGCAAACAAGTGTTTAAAGGTTTGCTGTACTCAGTGTTCTGTCGAGATTTAGTTTACATTTAGCTATTCAATGTTAACTCTTTGAACGCGTAAGACCGCTTTTCACGGCCAAGGTTCACAATGTGCCACAATCACATAAAGTAAATGGTTGCACGTTGAAAATCTTATTTGGTCTGCCCCAAAAATATGATTTTGGGCTTTCCCAATTGATGTCATGGAAGTGAAATGCTAGATACCATTAGGATTTAACTAACTTGTTATCTCTAACACTGTAGGGGGCGCGGTGGCTCAGTTGGTAGAGGTGCAGGCTGCAAGCCGAGAGGTCCTCGGTTCGAATCCCACCCGCGGCAACTGCGTTGTGTCCTTGGGCAAGACACTTCACCCACATTGCCCACGTGGGGGCACGGACGCTGTACACGAAGGCGTACTGCACGCACCTGTCTTTAACCAATGCTAATCCTGCTTGTTTGGAGTTGGTATGTTGGGGAGCTGACAATTGCTCGCCGTTGCTCGGTGGTTCTCTCCGGGTACTCCGGCTTCCTCACCTGTAAAACTGTCACGGTCATGGTTAGCCATTGTGCAGAAGTATGTGACCTTAAACACCAATAAATAAATAAATAAATAATAAATAAATAAATAATAATCCCTAACACTGTAGAATAACATCGTCTCTTGAGTGCAACAAGCACATTGTAGTTGTAGCAATCAAGGTGCAACAAGTGCCATCGTTATATTACTCTACTGCACAGACGCGCTCGGGTTCGCACGCAGTGATTGAAGAATAGTAACAAATAAGAGCAGAGTACTACCAAACACAAGTGTTCAATATAAACAGAGTACCGCGCTTGTTTCCGTTAACTACAGGACGTGGAGAGTGGATTGCAACTAAATCATCCGTGGAGTGGAGTTATCACCCAAGCTATAACTTTCAAATTTTATACGTATTCGACAAAAAAAACAACCAATGTTTCAGGCAATGAACCTCCGGGTTTAACCCGGAGGTCCATTGGCTGAATCTTTGCTGGTGCTGGGTATACTTTGCAACAAATTTGCAATCATTGCTCGGGTGGAATCTCCACTCTGCGGGTGATTTAGTGATAATACACCTTACACGTACTGTATGTGTTTTTGTTTATAAAATAAAATGGTGTAAAAGCCTCGATAGTTCAGGCGTGTATTATGAAAATTTCCTTTAAATCATAGCATGGTTCTACTTAATGTACACCAGATCCGTTGAAATTCATAAACAATCCCCACTAATCTCCGCATATCTGGATTGCTGAAGCATCAGCTAAACACTTTACAACTCATTCTGCCCCCACCCCCCCCCCCCATCCCTCCACACCGAAGGATAGTATCAAGACAGTCAACGTTTGTCACTCCTCCCATCGGTGACGTTTGTTGATGTAAAAGCTGTTGCGTCGTGACTGCAGCCACAGCTTAAAGGCTTTTACTTCATTCATTGTTTTGAAGTTCGCTTACTCCTTGGGTCTCGGCTTTAACCAATAAATGTTATTCGAATCGGTTAGCAACTCGAAACATAGACATATTGATAAATCGAAACGAATATCGAATCTAATCGTTTGAAGTATCCACCCATCAATAAATGGTTTAGTAGAAATAGTTATTTCAAAGCTTCTGTGTTTTTTATTATGCAATCAACGTCGACGGTGGATATCATCTGTTGACTAACGTTCTTCTGTGAGGGTGAATGTCGATTTGTCCTGGAACAGGGGAACAGGAATTACCTGTTCATGTAACCCTTTAACTAATATGAAAAGCAGCGAACGCTTGCAAACAAGTTTCATTATCTGGCTTCAAAAACATAGCTTATGACCCCTGATTGGAACGAGCTCAACGAGCTCGTTCCAGTCAGGGGTCATAATCTATGTTTCTCAGGCAGAAAAATGAACGAAATAATGAAAATTGAATGGCATTTTTGGTATGAATAGCTCTGGCCGGTCTTTGACGTTACGCTGGTTAAAAGATTAACGTTCCATCTGTTTACTCATTTCAATTGAAAGTCGAATATACAGCACTTTGATCACAAAAGTGGTCTTTATATATAGCACTTTGATCACAAAAGTGGTCTTTCTAGCGATCATTTCAAGTGGGTAACTAACAGGGAATTTCGACCAGATCGTGACTGAGCCGCTTTTGTAACCACAATACTGTATCGGGAGAAACCAGTTATAACATTTCTTTCAATTCGGTTTCCTTCTGAACGAAAATCTCATTGTTCACACCCTGATGCATCGTGAAACGAACTGAATCATTTATTTATCTATTAATTATTAGGTTTTAACGACACTTTCAACATCCAATGTCAATGGTGCCGGGCAGTTTTATGAGAAGAAGCCGGAGTACCCGAAGAGTCGTTTTCCTGCGGAACGAAAATCGTATCGTTTCATATTTTGTTGCTTCCTGAAATGGATTGAATCATTTGTTATGAATTAATTGTTTTTTTTTTCTGCAGCCAACGTCGTATCGTGCCGGACTATTTTACGAGTAGGGGAAGCCGGAGTACCCTAAGAAAACGAAGAGAACCACAGACTGTCCAACTTACTAACTCCGAATAAGCGGTGTTGCCATCGGGAGAAGGCAAGAGTACCAAAGAAGTTCAGTCTGCTTTAACACAGGGCTCTGTCGTGCTATCACTTGTGCAATTGTCATGACGTTCTCTGACCAAGGTTGAAATCATCAACAAACAACATGAACCGCCGACGCACAAGGTGTCATTAACTATCTACAGTTAAAACTAGAAGTCCTGTCATGAACTGTGCGCTTATCTAGGCTGAATTGCGCGTAGGAATTGCGCGTAATTGCCATATCGATGGCATCCAAAGCACGGCAGGTTCTCCTGGTTACGCCCAGCAAACACAGGCAATGTTTCTGCCAATGGACCTCCGGGTTATCCGGAGGTCCAGTGGCTGAAACATTACTTGTGCACAGGCCATATATACAGAATTTGATAGCCTTGCAAGGCCATAACGCGTAGAGTAACGCGCAGATTAACGTGCTATTTGTGCGCATTTCAGGACAGGACTTCTAGTTTTAACTGTACAATTAAGAGCTAATGAATCGTTTTAATGATTGTTTTTGTACAAAGTGGAAACACACATAGAAGTACTTTATGTTGATAAAAAGCTGACGCATTGACCGAAGTGTAAGATTCCAAAAAATCCATATCGCTGATAACAAAATTTTCATTTTAACCAGAGGCCTGATCCGCAAATCCAAATCGAATTTCGAGTATTCCCTGGTCACAGCTTATCCCAGCGGATGTATGATTTCTGTGATAAACTGAACCAAATTGTTACTTTGATCTACAATAAAGATGACATCTTCTAAAATTCATTTTTGATAAACAGACATATTCGAAAGCAACTTTATTTTGTAAAAGTTACAAAATCTATATATTACTTCCTACAAATGTTTGTTTAGAGCATCTATTGGAAATTCAGTTGTCAATTTTTAAAAGTCTTTCTTTTTCTGATTTCTTACGATTATTCGGTGTGACTTACTTGTAATGAAAACGGAAAACGTTTTCTTTCAAAAAGGAAACTAATTGAGTAAAAAACGGTTAGGTCATTGGCATTCGAATACCGTACACCTAAAATCAGTTGGGTTAAATATCAAATGGGTTAATTTTTATCCCAACTAATTTTAGAGTGTATCTTCAAAAGGGTAATAAAAATAAAAAAAGTTTTATTCCCCATAGTTGTTAAAAGATGGCGGCTAGTCTAGCTAGGGACATTTAGAAGAATTAAAAATTATAATCGATATAGCAGGCTATATGACTAAAGAAAGTACCAATTTTTAATTATTAATTAGAACAAAATTAAAATACAGGAAATTTAATATTTATGTGCAATAAAATATCACAGATATGGATGTCATTGGAACTGGCTGATTGAGCCAGTTTCAATGATATCCATATTTGTCTGGTTTTATTTATCAAGAAACTTACCAAAGTACAATGTTTCTGTCAGTTTTTTCCCACAATGTAGGTTAAAGTATTAAGTACACCAAAATTCTTGGAAATAAATCCGTTATCCTTGTGCTTTGCAAGGTGTATGGGAAGTTACACCGGTTTGGGTTTTGACTGAGGCAATCAACCTCTGGGCACCTATGAAAAAGCAGAAACTTGCTACTTGGAAGCATGCTGCGAAGAAGGCCAAAGTCACAGTTGGTGACAAAGTTGTTGAACTTAGAGAGAACCGTTCACTGTTTGCTGATAGTTTGCAAATCGAGACCAGATATCGATCTGAGGGATGCGGTTGGAAAATTTGAGTTTTCCGTCATACCACGATCACTCTTTGTAGCAGATGGATCCATGCTCCATCGCTCTATGAAGAGCGCGCTGATGAGTATTCTAGGAGGTGTTGTAGGTGAAGAAGATGATGGAAACTGACTCGAACACTTAAAAGAGAGTTGTTTCGGCAGATGCTATGGCTGAAGTGCAGTCTATGGGGAAGCCGGGGAACATTAAGTCTTGCTCTGATTTGGCAGTTCATTTTGAAAGCATAATAAAACAGAAATACTATATGTATGATGAATTATGGCTAATATTCGATCGCTATGATGTACCCCAATCACTGAAGATAGCAACTCGGGTGAAGAGACGGCAACATTCCAACCAGCCGTGTATATAGAGGATCTCAAAAAGTGATGTTTGGATATAAGATTTTTTGAAACGAGTTTGATGACTTTGATTCACAACGAGCCTTTAGGCGAGTTGTGAATCGAATTCATCAAACGAGTTGCGTAGACTGGGGGTCTACGCAACAGTTCTAGATACAAGCCATCATTTCAGCAGAAAATTCCCACGGGAGTGTAGATCATGTATGGCGCACGGGAATAGCGCAGGGTTATTTTTTAGTACCCCCGATCGGTAAAACTTTTGGAAATTTGTACAGTGCCTTTCAATCAATCAGAGGAAGGGAAAGTCACGAGAGATATAACATATTGTAATCCTTCATCAGAAAATGTAGAAATACTAGCGAGCAACTTTGTTGGATGCTTATTCTACACGTTGGTCATGTAATGAACCATCACCCGCCCCATCAACACCACTACAAATCAGACAGATTTGAACAGATCAAAAGTCTTAGCTTTAGCTCAGGATCTGATCGTACGTTGGACAATCTGACAGTTGTTTGCCCTTGTTTCGGTGGTCTGCTCTGGGTACACTGTTTTTTCACCCGTGAAATGTTTGACTCGACATGATCAGACGCGGGGAAGGCACAACTAACACCCAAAAACTAAGTATAACTAGTCCGCATATTTTACTCTGTTGGGGTAAATTTAAACACGCATGTATGGTTGAGGAGGGATGGTTAATAGTCCACGAATGCATAAAGGTAAAAAAGTGTGTACAGTGTCTTCATCGTTGCATTTGGCGGCTGTAGTGAGTGAACGTGCCGTTGAATGTTTTTGTGTGATAACTCGGGCGTTAATAACCTATTGTCTAAACGTTTTTTTAGATAAGTCATTTGTAGAAAACACCAAAAAACAACGATCTGCTTTACATTCAACTCCCGTCTGGCAGAAACAATGAATAAATCCGACGATACGGAGCGCAATGCTGTCAGAATAGTTTTGGAAACGACTTCTACAGAAATAAACTCCGACGGTGGTATTAGAAGTAAATCAAATGGTGAAGAGGAAACACAAGGGAATGGATCGACACATAATCTCGAAAAGAAGTAAGAGATTTTAATATAAATGTTTGTTTTTGTTTAAGATGTCAGTGCATTTGATATTAAATATTTTGGGATCTTGCCTGCAGTACGCACCGCGAATAACAGTAGTGAAGGTTGTCACTATAAAGACGACCAGGTAACGCTGAATTCCCCATACCCCAATGTTGACACTATAGGGACAAGATTAACATAGGATTCTCAATGGGGTTTTGTCCCTATAGTGTCATTTTTGTCCCTATAGTGTCATTTTTGGAGGCAGGAAAAAGATTTTAAAATCTTTTTCCTGCCTCCAAAAATGACACAATAGGGACAAAAATGACACTATAGGGACAAAATCCTATGGATAAAAAAACGAGGCAGGAAAAAGATTTTAAAATCTTTTCCTGCCTCCAAAAATGACACTATAGGGACAAAAATGACACTATAGGGACAAAACCCTATGGGGAATCCTATGTTAATTTTCTCCCTATAGTGTCAACATTGTGGTATGGGGAATTCAGTGTTAAATGTTTGTCATTATAGTGACAACCTTCACTACTAATAACGATCACAGTGGAATAATATTCATTCGTATTAATGTCTTGCTCATAGTTTCCCAGTTACTGTAAAATAAAATCATTCAATCACGCTGCGACGTTGAAACCCATGTCAAAGATGAAAGATAAAATAACTGAACAACATTTTGGCACAACGAACTGACACGTCAAAGTTACAACCAATGATTTGTGATATCATACATGACCCGTAATAGTCAATTTATATCTTTGTTTTTTTTTATACCAAAGCTCAAAATGCTGTTGTCTCAAGTGGTATGTTTTTAAGAGTTCCAGTTCATATAAACTGGCTGTAATTCCCCGAAATCTTGTACCGAGTTAATTTTTTCTATGTGAAAAATTTCTGATTCAACCGAACCCGTTGCACATTATAGGTATTTACAGAATTCTTTTTTTAAAAACACTAATTACATGTAACTGCATGTTTTTACCTACGGAGGGTTCCGCGTTAAATGTCGACGGAGAGGCTTATGCGAACACGAAAAACTGAAAGGGGTTTCAGCGTTACGCAGGGATGTGGCGACAGGGGATGTGTGTGTGGGTGTGTGTATGGGGGGGGGGGTCTCACTCCCCCCCCCCCCTAGCTAGGAGTATTTTGTTTCAATAGTTGGAAATTCCGAGGTCAAAAATCAAATAGTTGGACATTCAATAAATTAACATTGCTCATGAAAAATATTAAAATTCCAACTGATGATGAGAAATTTTGATCTTTTATTTCCAACTGCAAACTTGAGTTTCAAATTTCATACTCTAAACTTGACATGGCCGCAACATTTAGACTCTGACACCAATCCGGTAAATTTTCTGACCCAGATACATTACAAATGGTGCTTTTTCCGTTTCAGGACTTGGGAAAATTTTCAGAAGGGTTCATAACCCTTTACCCAACGCAGACTATTTCAAAATTCATTATTTTAAATATCATTTTTTAAATTAAAAAAAAAAAAAATTCAACAAAACCATATCATGTGACCCTTCTTTGGAACGAGCTCGTTCCAAAGAGGGGTCACATGATATGGTTTTGTTGACATTTTTCGAAAAATAATATTTATTCAGCAGCTCTATTTGCATATTACGCGGGTGGATGCGGGCAATTCGTTGGGTAAAGGGTTAAAAGGTAACAGTTCAACGAGCTATCGAAACCACTCACAGTTGGAATTTACACCGGTGGCACCCCCACCCCACCCACCCACCCCGCCCCAGCTGAAGCCTCTAGCCAGATCCCTGGCGTTACGGTCGTGTTAAAATTCACTGACTGCCATTTTGCCCTTACTTGTGGATTTCCGTTTTACGCGAGAATACAGGGATCAAAAATTAAGTTCTGAAGTTGTAATTTACTATGGATGATCCTATAGGAAATACCCACTTCATGCAATCGAGCGTTTTTTTCTGACGTCTCGAGATGGACAATTTTTGAACAGCAGGATTCTGCGACCGAAAGGTTCGTAATGGTGTGACACTTTAGAAGCGGAAATTCTATCAGTGAAAGCGCTTCCTCGGGAATGCGAGATATTCCGATCGCGATCTAAATAATCGACACCAATTTTCTGAAGTAGAAATTATTGTGTGAATTGTAAATTTGTCCGGTGATTCCCCATGCCAATTTTATATATGATTACACGGTTGACAATATACCACGCAAGGGTATTTCCCATATTACACAATCGAGCTATTTATTTTCAGTCTCAGTCGATCGCGACTGTGGAAAATTAATGAAATCATTTATTTTGATTCATTTCGCTACCGTGTATAATATATAAGACAGCGAGAGATTTCTTTAGTTATACTGAACGGACTGAATATTTTGTTACGCCTAACGATGAGAAGGAATGATTTTATGTGTGGAATTGTACGATAATCTTGAACGAGCGAAGTATTTGTTTCTCATGTGAGCTAACTTGCAGGATTGATCCCGAAGGATTGATGCAAGTTAATTCCTCTTATTTTCTAATTCGATAGAATAGTTTTTTTTCGATTTAATAAGATTAAATAAATAAAAAAATAAAAGAAATATTTTATTAATTTAAAAACAATGAATCCATTGAAACTAGGAAAAGAAATAAATATGGTTCGTCGGAAGCTTTCCGAGACGTGTTCTATAGAGTTTCTATAGAGTGCTTGCCAATCTCATGGAAGAAAATATTCCTAAAACGTTGAACGAAAAATTTGTTGGTTGCAAACGCAACTCCTTCGATCCGACAAGCGACATCTGCCTTACCACGGAGCACGAATACGCTACCTCTCTGTGTTTTGTGCCGGCATTATATATGGTCGATGCTGGTGACGTATTGATTAATTGGAAAAGTATCACCGGATGTTGAGAACAACTGACGCCTTCGTGTTTCCAAAGTTCGTACTTCCTGCATATTAGAAAATGATAATGACAATAGTTATGAATACATGAAAAAAAATTCTTTACAATCGTCCTACACCTCATGCCACTCCTAAATGTAATCACGAAAAAAGTGATATACCATACGGCCGCCGTGGACTGGACACTTTCCCGGGGGGGGGGGGGGGAGGCAATATTTGCAATTCCAAACATTAATTATAGGAATGGTCATCAGAAAATTTAATTGTACCCGGTGCTTCATTAATTAAAAATGTGCTGATGATGATTTTTATTACCTGGTAAATGCATGCGTGGTCATCACTGCCCACCAGTGTATTACAACGAGTTCACGGTCACTGTACTGTCATGTAAGAAGGAAAATGGTGTTACTTATTGAAACATTTGCGAGCAGTTAGTATTCGACAGCTCCTTATTGATTCAAGGAGGAATAGGGAACCTGACCACGTCGACTAAAATATGTCTTCCAAATTTTCGTACGAAGACGAAAAATCAGTCTTCCAATATCGGTAGAAAAACATTGTTAGGCTTCTTCGCCGACGAAAAGAAAATTAAAAAATTAAAAATATGCGAGGAATAATAAATAGAACCGATCACTTAAAGAGAAGCATAATTATATTTATCATATGACTCGTCTGTTTTGTTCACTTTAAAACATTTGATATTTTGTTTTCATATCAGTCAGTGATAAATAAAACCTTCCGTCAATTTCTTTGGTGAATTTCTAAACTAGACAATTTGATTGGCTGAACAAAATACAACTGGGCCACGTTTTCATAATTTGCATAATTAGAGTTGGGAGCGTTCATTGGACAATTTCAAAACTGGACAATTTGATTGGCTAAACAAAATACAACTGGGTCACATTTGCATAATTTCAGAAGGAAGAATTTACGTTACCTGTCCTATTTAGGGTGGGTTATATTGTATTAATCTTTTACGTACAAGAAAAGCCATTCATTTTTTTTTATATTTCGACTTTTTGCTTCCAAAACATAGGTTATGAGCCCTCATTGGAACGAGCTAAAAAAAAACATTTAAAAAAGAAACAGGTGGGAAGCTTAGTAGGATAACGAGCGAGTCGAAATAGAAGGCGGCAATTTCATCATGGACGAAGATCACGTGTTCTAAGGCACTCAAGCGCCGAGCACTTGCCCGAGTTGGCTAACCGGATCCTAATAATTAAGGTCAACGAGCTCCCTACACTTACGGTGATATCCTGATCAAGACGAACGAGAAAAAATTACAGTTGGAAAGAAGTGATGAAACCTATATGGGATGAAAACAAAGCATTCGTCAGATCGATCCACGGAAAGGGAATAAATGTCCATGGTGGCAGTACCATCACGATCATTCCCTACGATCTTAACGTCCTAATGGATAGATTGGAGCTATTGGTGGCTGGTAGAGAAGTCAATAATACAGGAGTGAGAAATGAGATAGAGAGAATATGCAACAAATTGTTAAGAGAAAGGGGTATAAATCAATAGAGGATATGAAATAAGTGTTTTTTTCATATAATATTTATGAAACGATTCTAAGAAGTTTCCGTTTTGGCGAGGCTCTGGCGAGCCCAAATGGAAAATTCGGACGAGTTTCATAAATATTATATGAGAAAAACACTCATGTCATATTATATTTATCATATGACACACCCACGCACAAATTAGCCACTTGGTATGACTTTTTAACTCTCACCTAACTTTAGTTGTAGACGGCACTTGTAAAAAACATCCTCGTATAACTACAAAAATTCATTTTTTGCTTCCAAAACATAGGTTTTGACCCCTCATTTGGAACAAACTCGCCGAGCTCGTTCCAATGAGTGGTCATAACCTATGTTTTGGAAGCATAAACTGAAAATATAAAAAAAATGAATGGCGTTTTTCTGTAGGTAAAATATTAATACAATGTAACCCACCCTAAATAGAACAGATAACGTAAATAATCCGTACTGAAATCATGCAAATGTGACGCAGTTGTATTTTGTTTAGCCATTCAAATTGTCAAATTTTGAAATTGACCAATGAAAGCTCCCAACTCTAATTATGCAAATTATGAAAATGTGGCCCAGTTGTAATTTGTTCAGCCAATCAAATTGTCTAGTTTTGAAATTGACCAGTGAAATTGACGGAAGGCTTTATTTATCACTTATTAATATGAAAACAAAATATCAAATGTTTTAAAGTGAACAAAACGGACGAGTCATATGATAAAAATTGGTATGAATCTGTCAATAGTATATTGTAAAAAAAAACAATAAATAAAAGAAAAATATTTAGAAATACATAGTTTAAAATTAAAATAATAAAAACAAATGTTAGTGATAAAGAATAGAGGATTTACTAGATCTTACGTCTATGATAGCTCGGGGATGGCTGATTCAGTGATGCAATTTGTTCGCGTTTCTTAACTGATAATACCATTAAACAGGTCATTTCGACGGTTGGGAGGGCCAGAAAAAAGACTGCTATGTACAACGGTAAGAAAGTTGCAACCAAAGCCTGTAACAATAGAGCTTTCGAAGCCGGCAAGAGAACTTCCAATTTAGTTCACAGGTTGATAGCGCCGTATAAAGAGCAAAGCTATGCCAAAATAAAAACAAAATTTTGTCAAAGTCAAGAGACGGAAAAGTAAAATATGTCGTGACAATACAAGAACTTGTCCAGAAAATATATGGATCGGGACTAAAAAAAATTAAAAAAATAAAACGTAAAAATAATCCAAGTTTATTGCAAAAAGTTAATTAAAACGCAATTTAAAAATAAAAGGCATAAGAAAATAACGAAAATTAATGAATTTAAAAAAAAAATAGATGGAAACAAAGATTTATCGTAGAACGAAACGACGATCAAGAGATCGAATCATTCATTCTTTCTGAGCAGCATAAGAGGATTGATCGTTTGGAAATCGAATTGCAGAGAAGAAATGCGAGCCGACTGGTCGTATTATGATATATTATTCGTATTCAGCAAGAGTCTCTTTCAAACCGAATACAAATTATTGTAAGAAGCTCTAAACGAGATATTACCGAAGGATCTGATATTGAAAGTTTTCGATCATCAGACCGAGACCGAAAATGCGAAGCTTAACCAATGATGTATTGCAAGAAGCGTCGAGAGACGACATATCCGATCCTAGAGAGGTGAACCATTTTCACATAACCTTTATAACTGATGATTAGTAAGAAAGGACCCCCCCCCCCCCACCCTTCCCGGAAGAAAAGGAACAAGACGCCACAAGCTTAGACCAAACCACCTCTATATTTTGGCACCGAGACAAATTATGTGCGAGTTCTTTATTTGAGTTTACGAACTAAGTCTCAACACATACAGTACAGTCGCTTTGGACTGGTCACTTTCCACGCGTAGGCAATATTTTCACAGACGCAATAATATTAGATTCCAAACACTAATTACAGGAATAATCATCAAAAATTCAATTAATGAAGCGCCGGATACAACCCGGTGCTTCATTAATTAAAATTTTGCTAATGATGATTTTTACCATTTGGTAAACAGATGCGTGGACATAACTGCCCACGTGTGGATTACGACCAATCCACGGCGACTGTACTGTACTAACCTAAATGTAATTTTCGCAGTTACACGACAATATTAATTACCTTCAATTTTCCAAGTCTGCATTTAGACAGGTGAACGGGAACGGTGTTGAAGTATCTTGTAGATGATACTCACAATATGATGACACTTGTAACAACCAGTAGTGTAATAATCAACCAGTACTATAATATTAATCACCAGTGTAATAAAAATAAGTCAATAGTGTAATAATCAACAGTAATGTAATAAAAATCAAGTAGTAGTGTAATAACCATTACTGTAATAAACGTAAACAGTTGTGTTATAAACGTAAATGAAAAGCAACCTTTTTTTCAAGAAACTTTCAGAAAGATTTCGGATGGCTCAAATTTTAATTGAGATACATCTTGTTGAGTTTTAATCATTTGTAAGTCTAAATGTCTTTTCGAGGTCAAATGGCAGTTGTTTTGGGTCAGTACTACAACGGGTGTGCTTTCGTGGTTCTTATGTGCGTATGCACTGGTGTTTAAGGTCATTTTCAGCATCTGTTCCAATAACGCTGTCACGAGACTAGCACACATTCAATTTTAGCCAATTATGTCTGACAATGCCGTGCTTGTTAGAGATTGATTAACACTGTTATAGCCTGGAACCAGTTTAGCCATGTAATACTCCATAGCCAATGTTGAGATTCGATCGGCTGGAATAATTCCGTAGTTCGAAAAAGACTACCTGTGGTTCGCTTTTCCACCAATTGAAAAACTCCAAACGACTGGATCTAACAACTTTGATAAACATTCATTTTCTTTGAATCAGTGCAAGAAATGTTCTCAATCGAGACAAAATTTGATCGAATCTCTTAAGACTACACCACATCTACAGTTAAAACTAGAAGTCCTGTCACGAATAGTGCGCTTATCTAGGTTTAATTGCGCGTTGGAATTGCGCGCAAATGCCATATCGAATGGCATCCAAAGCACGGCAGGTTCTCTTGGTTACTGAAAGCAAGCACATGCAATGTTTCTGCCGATGGACCTCCGGGTTACCCGGATGTCCATTGGCTGAAACATTGCTTGTGCACAGGCCATATGTACAGAATTTGATAGCTTTACTTGGGCCATAACGAGTACATTAACGCGCATATCAACGTGCTCTTCGTGCGCATTTCATGACAGGACTTCTAGTTTTAACTGTATAGTTTTGTGATTATGCTCCGTAGTTCCGCTATGTAAATATTTTGATGATTTCGAAGTGAGTTAAATATTTATTGATAGGATTATCTCTAACAGGAGCACGAAATAATATGAATATCTTTGTGAGTTAAAGAACATCACATTGTATCAACGGCCCTTTGCGCACAATCTCCACGAAAACTGGGTAAACAAATAGCTCATAATAACGTCGAATTCAGAACAAAATTAGACTGGTAGTCTGGGAGCATGACTTAACGCAGATGTTGTATTCTGAATGTTCTCTGACTTCTATAGATGCAATGATTTTAAATTAACATTCCGCTTCTGAGATATGCAAAACAAAAATATTTGAGTGATCTCCCCTCAGTGTTTATTTTCCCGAGCTAAAAAAGATACTTTTGATTTTTAGAATTGGCATATGGCTGATCTTTAAACATTAATATGTACATATTTTCAATTATTTGCAATGCTTTTTCGTTTTTGAATTTTGGTTTTTGATCCTTTTTAATGAGCCCAATTTTAGAAGTTGTCTTACAATACGTCACTGGTTGGAACAAGGCACAACGGTCCATAGTATTATATAAGACGATTTCCTCCAGGGTTAATTTAGTCCCAGAACGCTCCATGCAGAAGGTAGTTTCAATATTTTGTATATTTTAACTGGCTGAGCTGAGTGAGATGGCCAGCCGCTGATTTGCCGCGGTTCTGAGATGAGAATGCCTTTATTACCCATATGCTCCCAAATTCACACCCCCCCCCCCCCCTTACACACTCCTCTTTCTTAATCAAGCATCAGAAAACGACCTCCTTCATGAAACTCCGAACCCCAGCTTCAGATTTTCATTGATAAGCATACTCTACTTCGTTTCACCCAGGAATCACATATTCGTTTTTTTGCAATTCCAGAATTGCCCATCATCATGACATGTCTTCAAGCTCGGCTAATCTGACGCCGATCACGGGCGATATATCCAAGTTAGAGTTGCCCCCCTTGATGCCATACTAGACACAGCCATTTTGTTTATAGCGAAATCGTTCTCCGTTATTCAACGAATGCAACCAGTCGGTAAAACTGGCGTCACCAGGCAACAGGGAACAGTCTTTATATGGGGAGGAATGAATGACGGCAACAAGCAAGGTTTAGGTAGATGAAAGGAAAAAAGAAGAGTACTCGAAATTCAATGCAAACTACGATTTAGAGTCGTAAGCAGAGGTTCGTCGAGATGAGGGAAGAGCTAGTTCAGCTGTGAACTGGGGAAGTCTCGATGTTCTGATAGCTGAACTTGGAGAAGAGGAAACTTTGGCCTGTATGAAAAGAATGAGAAACAATAAAACTGTCAGAAAACTGTAACAGATCTGAGAACTAGTTGTAATTATTTGTTTTAGTTTAACCCTTTACCTAATATGAAAAGCAGACGACACTTGCAAAAAAAAATTTTGAAAAACAAATTTTTGAAAATTTTGTCTCAAAAACATAGGTTATGACCCCTCGTTGGAACGAGCTCGACGAGCTCGTTCCAACGAGGGGTCATAACCTATGTTTTTGAGACAAAAATGAAAAAAATAATGAAAATTAATTGTCGATTTTGAGAACAGCGCTGGCCGATTTTGACGGTACGTTGGGTAAAGGGTTAATAAATAAAGAGATTATTACCTTGTTAGTATCATATCTACCGATATATCAGCCCTCGGTTACTTTACTCCAGCCTTCAACCTTCGGTTTTAAGCTGACAGAAATTTACACTGTGCTTATATCTTGTCCGATATGAAACTAACCAAGTAATATCCTCTAATTATCCCGCCCCACTTCTCTGTTATACCCCAGTGAATCTTATTCTGTCAGACGGATATTTAGGACATTTTCAGGAAAAGTGTTTTATCGCCTCTATTACTCCCATATTAAACATTTGGCAATCATTTGGACTTATTCAGAAATGCCGGTACCAGAATTAAAAGCATTTTATATTCTGTCCTGTGTTTGATAATCCCTTAGAAGCGAATATGCTTTGGATTTGTTTATTTTCTTACAGTTTAATAGGAGAGAGACTATAGTCACTCTCCAATAAACTGTAAAAAGACAAAGACATGTAAAAAAAAAACGATGGCCAAAGTTTATTCAACATCCTAGCAGTTAAATGTAGCCAAATGGATGTGTAGTGAACCATAGCACGATACAGACAATAGGGTTTCACTGTTTTCAGTCTCAAAAGCCAAGCAAAGACTGAGTTTTGTTTTGTGTGTTTGGTATTTTACGTTGACAGAGAAAATGTTCCGGACAATTGCTCTGTCGCCTAGTTAGCTAATTACCTCTTATCTTTTACTTTATAGAGGAGAGACTAATCGAATTATGCAATACATGGCGATGATTGGTCTTCTTTACAACTCGACAATCGTTGGATTTGTCTCGCTCGGAATGAACGTCATATTCGCAGAGGCGATCGACTTTTTCGACATAACGAGAGCTGAGGCGTCTGCATTGCCAACTGTCTTTCATCTTGCTCCGACAGTTTTGAGTAAGTAATTATTAATACAAATCAATCTCCGAAGGCCTTTTAGACAAAACCCTTCTCGGAGAGAGAGAGTGAGAGAGAGAGAGAGAGAGAGAGAGAGAGAGAAATACAGAGAAGGACAGAGAGAGGGAGAGTACACTCTAATATCAGTTGGGTTAAAAACTAATCCAAATCAACTGGGTGGGGTGAATAAGAACCCAATTGGGTTAATATTCACTCAACACAGCTGATTTGGTTGATTTATAACCCAACTGACTTTAGAGTGTAGTTGCAGTGTTATGCCATGTTTCAGTGCAAGCTCGAATAGCCTGACGAGGTAATGCAACTTCATACGTATTAAATTTGAATAGCAGTGAGAATTTCAAAAGACATATGTATTTGTCAAAATTAAAGTAAACGAGCTAATTCTCGTTTAAATGTCTTCAATGTCAAGTATTCTAAACAGTCTTTTCAGTCTTTTGTAGATATTGTCTATAGACCATCATAACGAAGAGTGTTATTTTATCAATAAATGTCTAAGGAAGTTAATCGATTTTTCTACCTGGATTAGTCAGCGATGAAGGAACACTTGAATGAAACAATTTGCAAAACAATAGATTAATATCAATGCTGTTAAGGTTTGGAGACTACATCACCCGAGTAAAGCTCGTTCATTGATTTAGTTCTGTTATACCTCAATGTAACTACACTCAGTGGGAATGTTTTGTTCTCTCAGTTTTACATTCATATCTTTTCTGTGAAGATTTCTCGAATATTCGACAAACATTATGCAGCAAATGAAGACGTACACGTGAAATGTGGGAGATAAGCGATAATCCCCTAAATCTCACAATTAAACAGAAACCCGCACCTTGGTTAGTGAGATGAGTATTTCCGGGAACAAAACAGAGGTAGTCTTGTAATTCCGTGACAACAAAAATGAAGATTTTATCGCGCTAAAGGCGTACAGGGATGGTGTGAAGAAAACTAATCAGTTACGACCTCTTTATCAGTATAATGATAATTCTTCACACCAACCAGCAGTCGCAAAGGAGAAGCAACGGGGTCAGCAAAACCACCAGGGCGGGCATCTGTTCTTGGGGACTGCGATGAACAGATAGTCCATAGTTGCGTTAGTCACTGTTCTACATTTGTGTTATCGATTTGTACGCGAGTTGCTGTGATATAGTTGCGTGTTTAATGAGTTTCAGGAGTCAAGCTACGAGCGGCACCCAGCGACAAGGCAGCTAGCATCTGTTCGGGAGCGCGCATGAACAGATTTTATGCAGCACGCAGTTTCTGCCTACCCGTAACCAATCACGCGTTCTTGCATGTATGTGTTTGTTTCTGTACTGAGATCGGTGCAGTAAGAACGTATGCGAGTGTCGAAAGAATAACATTTTGGTACATATTACATGGCCGGGGCAGGGTCAAGCTCGGCCAAAAGGAAGAAGCACCTCGCAGCGTGATTGCTAATGGTGGATGATGAAACTGACACTCACAATTAGAAGTGTGCAAATCAATTAGAGTAAATCCTTTATTTGTAGATTTTATTAACCCCATTTTCACTTCCTGTGAAATTGTCAATCTTGTAAAGTTGCAGTTACATTACCTAATCACAGAGACGAACTGATAACCATAATTTTTTTACTTTGTCTTGCGTATTGCGCGCTTTTTGTATTGTTCTTTCCATGATTTCTGTCTTTCTTCTGACGTGGCCACGTGCTGCTTTTTAATGTGGCTTCCAAATATTAATATTTTATTGTAGGATTTGTGAGTTCACAGATTATTCGCAAGGTTGGCCCTGGTATTGGGACGTTAATCGGTGGGTGTATAGCATGTAGCAGTTTCGTAGCGGCATCGTTTACTCCGCACTTCACAGGTGTTGTCGTATTGGCAGGCGTTTCAGGTTAGTATTTTATGAGCATGATTTTTTTTCTTACAATACCTATTTTGGTGTCGGATTTAGCTACTTCATGAAATGAGTTGTTAGGTCTATAGAGGATATCTACGCTGTTTTAGTGAATATCGGGAATTATGTCATGACTGTGGACCTGAAAGTTTTATTTTTCGCGAGCGCTACACGAACGAGATAATTCTCGATATCCACTAAAATAGCGTAGATTTTCTTTATATTATATGCTACGTGACATTTTACTGCGCAGTATTCAGCCCAATTGGACTGCAAACAGTTTCAAGACAATAAGAAAAAGCTTCTGATCGTTCCCTCAAGGCGACGTTCAAGTCGACATCATGCGCCGAAGCGTAACGTCATTTAGGAAACTACTGAAAAAATTCATCGTGTGAATCTGAAAATATTATTTTTCACTCGCGTAATCGCTCGTGAAAAATAAAACTTCCAGGTCCACACTCGTGAGATAATTCCAGATACTGACTAAAATAGAGTAGATTTTCTTTTTTATTATATGATACGAGACATTTTATTGCACAATATTCAACCCAATTCGACGAGAAATACGGACGTTTCAAAACAATAACAAAGATCAGCTGATCGTTCCTTCAAGGCGACGTAATGCGGAGTAGCGTGACGTCATTTAGGAAGCTACTGAAGAATAGTTCTCAATATCTATCGAGTCGATAGATATAGAGAAATATCTTTTGGATAATTTGCGATTATTATCTTTATAATAGAGTGATTACAAAAGCGGACAGAGATTTCAACCAGATCAAACTACGTTACGATCTAGTCAAAATTCTCTGTACGTTTTCCTCACCACAACACGAGAATCTAACCTTTCCATAGAGAGACGTGATAACATTGATTCGTAGAAGCAATTTTCTTCTGTTATTTCTCATTGTAATTAATCAGTCAAATTCGACCTCGTTATTCTTACTGAACCCGTAATTTGAATGGTTAAGAGTCGGTCGGCTCCATGCTCTAATCTCTGATAAATTCACGTTAAACAAGGCTACTTGTACAGTTAAAACTAGAAGTCCTGTCATGAAATGCTCACAATTACAGTTAAACTAGAAGTCCTGTCACGAATAGTGCGCTTATCTAGGCTTAATTGCGCGTTGGGATTGCGCGCAATTGCCATATCGAATGGCATCCAAAGCACAGCAGTTTCCCTTGGTTACTCAAAGCAAACACATACAATGTTTCTGGACCCGGAGGTCCATTGGCTGAAACATTGCTTGTGCACGGGCCATATGTACAGAATTTGATAGCTTTACTTGGGCCATAACGCGTATATTAACGCGCATTTCAACGTGCTATTTGTGCGCGTTTCATGACAGGACTTCTAGTTTTAACTGTAGAACGTCCATCTGCGCGTTAATCTACGCTTTATGACCATAGTAAGGCTATCAAAGTCTGTACACATGGTTAAATAAGGCTACTCGTAGACAATTACTAAACAACACAGAAAACAATTCTAACAATTCAGTAATTGTCAATTCTCGAATATCGGCCTCGTGTCCTGTTGTAAACGGCCGTTTCGCACCAGCTAGAAAAAGACCAAACTCTAAAATTTCCTCCTAGCAGGCTACTTGGTGCATTTTAAGGCGACGGACTGCAGTTGTTTTTTTTTACCTTTGAGGAATAAATTTCACATCAGCTAGAAAAAGATCAAACTCTAATATTTCCTCCTAACGGGCTACTTGGTGCATTTTAAGACGGCGATCTGCATTTTTTTTAATAAAATCTTTTAGTTATCACACTTTCACGTAACACATGGAAGTATCTTGACGTTACAAAATTCCAGTTCCTTTTAATTTTCGAAGGGCATATTAATATCGGGTTTTACCTGGAGTTAGCACTTACAAGAAAACTTTTCAAAAGTTGTCTAACAGTATTTGTTACCTTTTGCTTTCTACATTTTATTTCCCGTAAGCCAAATTCTGACTAAACGGGTATGTAATACAACCCGAAATGAAAAGAAACCGGGGTAAAAGTGGAAAGAAAAAGGTAAAAAAATACTGAATATATATCTATATTTATATGCTATTTACATTTCGTGCGTCTTACATGAAAAACATCCCGTAAAATGTTGCAGATGATGCTTTTGTGTGAAGGTGTTTGCTTGTTACTGGAGGTGAGTGCATGTTAGAGACTGTGATTGCTGGTAGGTAATGTGCAAGTTTCCTTGCACCAACATGCATTGTTATTTTTCGTCTTGATATCGGTTCGGCAATCAGTAACATATTACATCGCTATACGATGATGATGGATGAAGCTGAAACACTCAGTAATACTGATGAAGTGTACTCCGCCGAGACGTTGCTGTCCATAATTTGTAATGACAATTCTTGATATCAAACAATGCTGGATTGCGTCATCTGATGAATCATATTTATTCTTCAAAGGAAAATTAATTTTTTTTGCAGGTATGGGTTCATCAATGGTACTTATGTCTTGCTATTTGGCACCACTTTTTCTAGTCAATGGGAAAAGGCGACATATTTTAACTTCAACGGCATCAGTTGGCATGAGTTTAGGCCAGTCTATAGGAGGATTGTCTTTAAAATATCTGATGGACACTTATTTCTACAGTGGAACGATGTTAATTATTGGCGGACTCTACTTTCAAGCTTGTACCTTTGGAATGTGTTTATGGTCATTCGTGCGTTCAAGGTAAAGATTACTTTTGCATTTGGGTTCTGTGAAGCTCCAAAGATTCGATTTTATATCGACATTGGCCTGTAACAAATATTATAAAACTTTTACAATTGCATTTTCTATAATTGTATTACTGCTTATTAATATAATTGACTAAAATTAATCATTAGCATTTAAAAGATATGGCAATTTGCCAACTGGCAAATTGCCCATATCTTTGAAAATGCTAATGGTTCATTTCAACCCTTCTAAAGTAATAAATAGAAAATCCAATTCTAGAAAATACAATTGCAAAAGTTTTATAATACTGGGCCCTGGTACGGGGTTGACATCGAATCGACTTTCTGATTTGTATATTTTCTAATCGGGTAACTGTTTTTTCACGAAGGGACGATCGCAAATAAAAGAATAGTTGCCTGTCCGATATAATCGGATTATCAATATGCTTGTCTGCCTTACAGGTTATATTGTCACGGCAGTACTTATAAAGTGGATAGTGGGAATACCACACTTAGTTTATAAGTCTGTTGTAGCATTGTAACTTGGATACTCATGCTAATGCGGCACGCAAAAGGAGCAAGCATATGCATGTTACTTTGATAAAAAACAAATGATTCCACGAAACTTGTTTTACGCTGTTTCCGATTCGATTCGGATTCGATGTCGTTGTCGACATTCCTTTCTCGAGACTCGATTAGAGGGTAGAAATTCGGATTTGCAGGGTCCGATTTGGTAGTTTTTTAAGTTTTTGACATAGGCACTATTGGTTGATTACGTCAAATTATCCTGAATCGAAGGTAATTGATTATACAATTACGGACTTTGTAGTGGTGAATATGATGTGATATGAACCTAAAGAACTAATACTGACCGAGGCGTTAGGTTCATATCACATCATATTTACCAGCACAAAAGTTCATAACTGTTATTTTATATACACCATCCTCAAATTGTTTTTTTTCAATTTGTCGATTAAAAGTTCAATTATATCAACCAGAAATACTTTTATTTAACAATAAAATAGTTATCATCTGCAGAATAACATAAAAAATAAACAATGTTATTGCGATTACGTTGATTGAAATAGAAATAGATAGGGAATTTCCAAAAGCTATATTCAGAAAGTTGATATTCACTGGAAAACCGATGTACATGGATTTTTTAGTACCAGTCACATGTATGAGATCCAGCCATTAGAAATGCTTTGATTTATAAAGTATATAATAAACTTGAATAAACACCTGTTGGATTATAGCTTGTGGAAAACATGTACACTTTTGACTTGAATTTAACCTCAGTACTGATCTCAAATTGTATCTATATGTTGGCACCCATGACCAGATATGATGACACATATCTTGGAAATACACAGCGGGTTAGGAGTTAAATCTAATGTTCTAAAGCAATTTCTGAATGCTATGATGGAAACACTTGGGGACAGAAATTTGTTACGTCGGTTCAATTTACGCGACGTGAATGACTGGACAACCACTAGCAGGTGATTTGTGTTTTGAACGATTCACCCCTATGGCTGTATTGAATATAATATTCCCGTAGCACGCTTAACATAATGGGAATCTAGTGTTTTGGCGATGATTACCTCATTCGTAGGCAGTGAAAGTATGTATCTCCACTCGTGTGGACCCGTGACTATAGTTATCCTTACTTCCTATAATACTGTAGAATATCACATGTCAATCAAAAGAAATACGAGAACACTAAATCACATTACTAACTTCCTTCTGTTTTTTCTTCTTCATGTTTGCGCTCGTGAAAGACACGAACAAATCTTCTCGGGTCATTGACCCACCGTACTCCACCTTTGTTGTGTTCTGTCTTAATGATTATTAATCCACAGTCTGAACCCTTTGAACCCGTAAGATGGCTTTTCCGGGCCAAGTTAACAAGGACTAATTTCATGAAGTCAATGGCTGCTCATTGAATTCGTGATGAAAGACCAATCAATACTTTCAACGTGCAGCCGTAAGATACTATTAATTGATGTACTCTCAAATAATCAATATTGCCTCTCAGAACCTAAACAATTAAACTGACATGGACGATGTCATCACTGTTTAAACAGTTAAATGGCTCTAAAATAACACTGAATGGCAAATGCGTTGAATATTGCTGCAAACTTGGCTAGTATGGTCGTAAGTTGATTTTAGACTTAGTTAATATACATTGAGCTCTTAGATAACATACTCTGAGCCCAGCAATAACAAAAAGTACGCTGTTTTCCAAATGAATGTTCATTTCTGTTGAAAAAACACCCACCAGTTCGAGCATTCAACGCGTTTGTAGGACGAATACTTCCACAAACCCAAATATGTCATATGTCTACTAGCTGATTACGTTCACAACACACATAAAGTTCAAGCGGGCTGGTTCATTCGGTACAAATGCTCAATCGGCAGGGGTATCTCAGAGGGTCTTTTCAAATAATCAAGTCTAGCCCCAAAACTACTTGAAATCAAATGTATGCCCTGTAGGGAGGTTCTTGCAGGGATGCGGGTGCAGTCTGACTGAATGTACGTACTGCACCCACCCCCTCACAACTTTTTCCCTTATGTCGTTGAGAGAAAGAGAGAGAGAGAGAGTGCGAGAGAGATAGATAGAGAGAGAGAGAGGGAGAGAGAGAGAGAGACAGAGAGACAGACAGACAGACAGTCAGACAGACGCAGAGAGACTGAGAGTCATAGACAGAGAGAGGCAGAGAGAGTATTATTTTTAGCAATAGCAGTTTTCAGAGAATCAGAGTCGGGAGGACGGTCCCTCGGTTCTCAAATACAAAATCACCCGAAATTTGTATATCGTTTTTGAGGATCACGTTATTGCTATCTTACTGGATTTCGGCAGGAATGGAGTGCACAGTCACACCACTCTTTAGTTGTGACCGAAGATTCTCTCGTCCCTTCTACTTCAAGACGAAACAAATACAGTTTTGGCTCCATATTTAACATAATGTTTCTACCCGGTGGGGAGATTATTTTAAGTGTGGAAGCGAAAAAATGTGTCCTTTTCTCAATATAGAGGTGAGTTAGTCTCAAATATATCTTTGTGTCATGTATTCTTACCATTCAACGTGAGCACATGGGACATCACTGATTATGTTAGTGTATGGGTACCCTTGGGTGGGCACCCTTGTATGCTTTCTCCCCCTCCCCACGTTCGAAATGCTTCCTGGCAATTTGTAAGAGTGTTCAGTTGGCCAGTATTAGTCTTTGTGGGGAGTGTCTGTCACAAGCATCTTTCCTGAATAAATGAAACTGTAAAAAAAATATTGGAAGAAAAACTACTTATCATTCTCTGTATTGCAGTTCATATCTGATCGTGACCAGGAAGCACAGCCCTAATAACTAACGTTCCATGCAATTTAATTGCTTATTTATTAGATATAAATTTATTTTCCAGAATTGCCCATTATCAAACTCGGCAGATATGATTTCAAACTCGGCCGATGTGACGCCGATCTCGGACGATGTGAACCAAGATAGTGTTGTCTCCCTTGATGCGTTACTTGTCCTAACCAGTTTGAAAACAATGAAACCTACCACCGTATACGAGAGTCTAGACAGTTGGTGTGACCAGACATAATGACATGACTTGAAGCTGGGTTTCTGTATGATAAGGAATTAACCCTTTACCTAACGTAACGGCCAAACCAGGTCAGCGCTATTCTCAAAAATCGCCAATTAATTTTCATTATTTTTCTCATTTTTTGTCTCAAAAACATAGGGTATGACCCCTCGTTGGAACGAGCGCGACGAGCGCGTTCCAACGAGGGGTCATAACCTATGTTTTTGAGACAAAAAATGAAAAAAAATAGTTATTCAAGAATTATTTTTGCAAGTGTCGTCTGCTTTTCAGGTTGGGTAAAGGGTTAAAGATGGCAATAAATAATGAGTGGGTGGACGAAGAGAAAAAAGGAAGAGAGTTATACAGAAAATTCAACTCAAACTTTGAGACAGAGTCGTAAGCGGAGATTGGTCTAAGTTGGAGAACAGACAGTTCAACTATCCGAACGTCGCGGCTTCTCCAGTGGGGAAGTCGAGACGTTCGCATGGCTAAACCAAGAGAAGAGCAAATGTCAGCCTTCGACCATTGGTCTCAGACTGATAAGAAATTGTCTCAGACTGATATAACGGCCGATATGAAACTAACCCAGTAATAGCCTCTAAATGCTTGCTCGTTTATTTTACATTCTGTTATTTGGGGTTAATGCCGTTAAATAATAAATAAGATTTGAAATTTAAAACATGAACTCGTTTTACTGTTACAGGCATTCAGCAACTGGTGGTGAAGAAAGAAAAAAATGTTCTGACGAGATGTTATTTCTGTTCAGAGACTCGACGTTTGTTATGCTGATAGTGACGGATTTTTTTTGTCTCTCATTAGCGCTTGCTTTCATGGTATTCATTGTAGACAATGCAGAAAGTGTTGGGTTTACAAGACAAACGGGTGCATTGTTTGCGTCCATATTTGGGTTTGGATGTCTCGTTGGAAAACTTATCAATGGGATTATACATCAGATTAAGAGGTGGCACGCTATTTATCATTTATCATGTATTCTGCTATGCTTTGGCGCTTGTCTGACAGCTGTTCCTTTCCTGTCAACGTACTGGAGTTTGATGTCTGTAACTGCTGTTTTGGGAGCACTCGTTGGATCGATGACTGGTTATCCATTTCTCCTGCTGTACGAAATTGTTAACAGCGACTTATATCCACTTGCATCAACTTTCTATTTCCTGTCGCTGGGAGCGGCAAAGGCTTTTTCTGTTCCTCTTGGAGGTAAGTTGAACTCTTTATTACCGAAAATCTCTTTAAAATTATCCCGATGATCACTCGGTAACAGACACGGCAGAAAAAAGGTTACAGCCGTATGTCGGCGAGTCTCTTGGTTAGATGAGTTCGGTGGACTATTTCTTCTACTTCCATCATCGTCCTTCCCTTCGGGTTGGAAGATGGTTGAAGTAGAAGAAACGGGATTCCTTGGACAGATGCAACTAAATTTGTTTGAAGTTCCAGATAATATATTACAGGTGTTCCTGTTTATTTATATCTTTGCATATTTTTAACTCATTGTGTAACCGTGTAAAATGTCTGCTGAAAAGAGGGGAGGGGGGGGGGCACCTGCCCCACTTTGCTCCCTTGGTTGCGCTGCCACTGCTTAAAAAGGGTAGAAATGAAATGTTAACTATTTTCCAAAACTCTTGGATGAGGTCGACCAGATTTCAATCATGCGACAGAATACGAAGCACAAACCGGCTTGCGTTGCACCGAGAATGAGTGTGTGTGTGTGTGTGTGTGTGTGTGTGTGGGGTGGGGGGGGGGGGGTCTCATTCTCGTCGGAAGAGGGGAATAGTCAGTGAAAGGTCAGTGTAGCACTCCCGTGGCTTCTTTGTACATGATCATTATGCTTTCAAACCACAATATTTCCCCAATTTTATGTAGGCTCATTCAAATTTCGTAAAAGGGAAGAAGCCAGCTTATGACGACTTACGGGAGACTTGTACCTGAGCTAAACCTGCTTGCGGCAGTGGATGTCCATGTGTTGTTACGGAAAATAGCTTGTCCCCTGGTCTCGGGGCATGTGAAAACAGTTTTAATTATAAAAAGTAGCCTTGGGGACGCCGGGTGCACTTTCCTCCCTGGATTCGCCCATGCTATAATTCCGTACTTCGGAAGAGCAGAGGCGACAGAAGCTCGATGAAAATAGCTGAGAACAAATATGCAACTTTCACCAGACCTACTCTGGTTCCGCCCTGTGGAATAACATTAGACACATGAATCCAAGGAAAAGCCATTTTCTTGAATATCAGTAGTCTCATGTGCAGCCCACTAGGTACTTATATCATTTATATATAAAAGAAAAAGAACAGAGCCTAAAATAGAGCCCTGTGGTTCCCCGATTTGTTTTCTCCTTACATAACATATTGAGACCTGTTGGACAAGTAACTTCTAAATCAATTATTGGCGACACCTCGGATGCCATATTTTTCCAGTTTACATAATAGTGTTTCGTGATTTATGGTGTCAAAGGCCTTTGACAAGTCCAGGAACAATGCTAAGGTGCTGTTTTATTTTCGTGTTTATTATTTTCTATTGCGATGCTTTTAAGGAGTTGAAGAACTGGATGAATTATTTCAACTTATTCGGAAATACATGTGAAGAACAGGTATTAAACATTAAACGATAAAAATGAATGTAACAACTCACAAAAGTATAAATACCCATTTACGAAAAGCTAAATAGTATTTAAGACATATCAACAAAGTTGATAAAGGCACTTAACTGAACATAAATGTATCAGGGGAGTGGATTGTCACTAAAAACGACCAAAAAATCACCGAAACGGACTTATTTAATTCGGATTCTTGCGGAATCCACTTTAGAACAGTAGCACGCAGTACCATAGGACTGTGGAGATGTCGTTCCTTTGTGTAAGAGTGGCGTAACTAATTACCACAAACACTCTGACAGGCTCTTTACTAGCTACTATCACCCTATAGTATTATGTTTAGTCTTAAGGTATGTTAAGTCCCACCTTTGCCCTTGATCAAGTCTTAGTAGACCCAGGCAGATTTTTGAATTCATCTTCGCCCCACCCACTTCCACTATGCCGGATACATACAGTACGTGGAGAGTGTATTATCTCTAAATCACCCGCAGAGTGGAGATTCCACCCGAGCAATAATTGACAATTTGTTGCAAAGCATAACCAGCACAATCAAAGTTTCAGCCAATGGACCTCCGGGTTAAACCCGGAGGTCCATTGGCTGAAACATTGTTAGTGTTTTTGGCCAATATGTACAGAATTTGAAAATTATAGCTTGGGTGGTAACTCCACCCCGCGGGTGATTTAGTTACAATCCACTCTCCACGTATTGTAGACCAAAATGTTCGTCTTTCATAACATTAGGCCATGGGGCACGAGGAAATCCCACATCTGGACACTGATAAGGCATGGTAATACTGACATAGTTTACTAATCTTATTCCAGTTTTCGAATTGGTTGTATTAGGCCATGGAGGCTACGAGGAAATCACTCAGAGATGTATAATCTATCATCCCTCATATTCGCATCCCGGTATCGAACGATAAACAGTCCGTGGAACCTCTTCAGTGGTCCTCCTGTGCCAGTAGAAATTCATTTTCGCCATAAGAGGCAGTGATAGCCATGAGGAAATCCTGAGTTATAATCTATCATCACTCATATCCTCATATGGACTTTGTGGACTAGACAGTGGTGGTTTGGGGGCGCGGTGGCTCAGTAGGTTGGGATGCGGGCTGCAAGCCGAGAGGTCCTCGATTCGAATCCCAACTGCGGCAACCGCGTTGTGTTCTTCGGCAAGTCACTTCATCCCCATTGGCCACGTGGGGGCACGGTGGCGTTGTGTACTAAGGCGTACTGCACTTCGGTGGTGCACTTGTCTTCAACCAATGCTAACCCTGCTTGTGTGGCGTTAGTATGTTCAGGAGCCTAACAGTTGATCAATGGTTCTCTCTGGCTTCCTTTACCCGTAACGGTGTCCGACACCAGATAACTCTGGCTGTCTAAAGTGTCATTAACCCCCAATAAATAAATAAATCAATAACAGTGGTAGTTTGGGGACTAGTGGGGATCTTTAGCAATACCTTTTGGAGTGCCTGTTGAAGGATGTTGATCCTTCATTATCTGGTAACTTCAGCTGGTAAAGATATATGGAGGGACAAACTCCTGTTGTTGATAATTTGTGTCCTGATCATCGTTCAGTAAAGACAGGGAAGTCTATTGCCATGGTTACCGTGGAAGAACCGTTAATTGAGAGTTTAACACCAAGAGGCACACAGAGAACGTCTGCTCCAGAAACGGCAATCATTGACATCATAAAAAGAGACGGATACAGAGCGTATATTGATTGATTGATTGATTGATTTTTCTTTTGCAGAATATAAATATACAATATAACAACAAGACAGGTTACAGATGAATACGCGGCAAGGAAATGGCATTGCCTAAAAGGCTGTCTTCCTGCCATTCCCTTTTGCGGAAAAGAAAATTCATGACAGCAAGGTTTGTGATGTTGGGACATTAGGTTTAGTGTTGGGACCTATTTATGGAAAGATACTATGGTGGATAGTTTACGGTTTGTGAGAGAAACACTACCAATGTACGAGAGGCAGGTCAGCCCCTCAAACATAGAACACAGAAAGCGCCTATGAGCCGCCAGTCCGCGAACCGTTGCATAAGACCAACCCCCACGGGCCGAAAATCCATCGCCAGTTCCTGCGGCATATATTCGCGAGTTATAGAATCTCGTTGGGTTGAGAAACTATTACTGGTACCTCTGTAGCGTTCCCACCACTGTACAACGAGGTAGACAGGGAACACGACTTGTTGATTAGTCCAATAATTAATGCAATGATTTGTACAATAAGCAACCATTCGGTGAGCGCTATAGTTTCTGTCATTCTCACGTGGGCAAAGGAACTACAGGATCTATTATAGACGTTTGCTGTTTTAGAAATATGACGCTGGCTGTTTTTTCTCACTAATAGCAATCAGGACACCATTGGTTTTTACAGTTTACTGTTGATTGGTGTCAAGAAACTCTTCAACAAGAGTTCTCTTAAATTGAGCACTGGGAGGATTTTGCTTTGGGAGCGTGACTTAGTTCCATAAGTTTCGAAAGGTGTGGATCGGGAGTTTAACGGAAAGTTGTGTTCTAGGTTTTCTCTGGAGTTTCTCTGATTGCTTTGTGTCCATACCAGACGGATTTGTATATATTTTGAAGGTCTCATTGAAACAATGCAGTAATCTGCTGTTGTAATAGTCATGCATAAAGAGGAGAACTTGCAGTATGTACAGATCTTCAACTTTTAAAGACCTGAATCCCGTATAATAAGTGGCTATGTATCAGGGTATAGTATAGGGTTCTCATGGCATTGAGGGGAAGTATTTTTTTTCGCTCTAATTATTGTATAATGGTCATTGATATCTTAGAACAAATGGCTGAGATGTGGTGTTTGAAACTCAAAATACTCATCCATATTGATGCCAAGAAATGTTATGAATTTATTGTCATGATTGTTACTAACCAGAGGTATGCTTGTATTATTTACAATGACATGCCTACCCGTAACATTAGTTGAGCCTTGTGGATGGAGCAAGATGCATTTAGTTCTGCTGAAGTTTGTTAGCGGCACACCAATCACTTATTTTTGACACTTCATTATTCGTAATGCCAATTAAGGTGCCTAGATTGTTACTAGAGGTGAATGCAGTTGTATCATCAGCGAATGGCAATATCTTTGAAAGCATCGATTCACTAATATCATTTATATGTAAGGGAAATAGGATGGGCCTGAGAACAGAACCTGTGGGACAACCATGACAACAGGCTGGAAATCCGCGGATTTATTCCTGTATGAGACAAATTGTGAGCGACCGGACAAGTAGTTTTTAAACCAGGAATTGGCAATACCCATTATCCCATATGACTGCAGTTTCCTTAACAGAATCGAGTGATTTTTCATGTCAAAGGCCTTGGAGAAATCAAGGTGAAGTGACAATGTGCACTCTTTGGTTGGGCTGTCATTCGTTTCAGTAAAGTTATTTATAAGATGCAGTAATGGATGAATCTTTCTATGTCCCTTGAGGAATCCAAATTAATATTGGTATATTAGATTGTTTTCGTTCAGGAAATTGACCAGTTTTCAGTTCATAATCATTTTGAGAACTTCAGAGAGAGCTGGAAGGATACTGATTGGTCTGCAGTTTTTAAAGAGTTTATGATCACCAGACTTAAAGATTGGTATGATATTTGCTACTTTAATTTTATCAGGACCATTTCCAGTTGAGAATGAAAGATTAATTATTTGGGTTAATGGTTCTGCTGTTTCTGATATTATAGTTTTTTAACAGCCTGTTAGAGACGTTGTCACAGTCTTTACTCATCTGTGGCCGTAGACCATTTACACATAAGACGACCTCCTGTATATTTGTAGGTGAGATAAAAAATGACACGGCATTATTCAACTTGATATAATCCGCAAAATCGGAATTAACACTCTGAATTTGATTGCTCACATTTTTTCCGATGTCAGCAAAGAACAGGTTGATTTTTTATGCTCCTGTTATTTCCATGTTCTTTTCTTTGAAGGTGCGAGTTAAGTTTGGGGTACGGTTTGTTCTGTTTATGATCTTTAGAAGAATTTTCCGAGTCTTCTTGGCGTTATGTTTATTCTCCAGGAGTACAGAGTTATAATAGTCTGCCTTCACACTACTTTTTAGGCTATTGAAAGTACAACAATGGTTTTGTATTGTTCAACGTTGTAGTTTGAGGGATGTTTTGTTTTTTCTAAGAAGCTTTTCCTTATGTAGTCAGGATTATAGCAAACTGGCAGTCATCCATGGCTCGAGTTTTACCCGTTTGGGGGAAACAAATACCTTTTTCGAGGGGAAGGCGACGTTAGTAGGGTATGGAACATTCGAGCGCACCAGATCTTGTGCACAGATCGTACCTCACCAAAAACTTAGTTTTTCGGATAAACTGCGTTCGTCACGATCGAAATCTATGGACTTGCACGATGCGACACGTGTGCGTCCACATCGTCACATTCTCCCGGTTTTTACAGTGGTTGCGGGAGACAAAGCGTCGTGGATTCAACGTTCCATTTCTCTAACGATCAACGTGGGTACGACGAAAATTTCGAGGGAATTTATCAAAAACTCTAAAAAATTCACTGTCTTACAAATTCACTTTCAGGGTGCACTCGCGATTTTGACAACGACCGTCCTCGGGAAAACGCTCAGCTTTTCGCAGAGGTAACATGGACTCGCATTTTAGGTGAATTTTTTCGACTTGGATATTGCGTATTTTTGCAAGATTGCGACGGAGACACGATTAGCACTGATATTCCCATTGACAAAAAATTCCAAAAAGACATCGTCGTCGCAGATGGAACACGAGTGATCGAACATAGATTTCCGTGGGAATTTTTTTTTGGTGCGCCGGTCCCCTTCGGGGAATTTTATTCGCTCGTCCGAGTCTAAAAAAATTGTGATCGGGTTCGAACTCTCTCTCCCCCCATGAAGATAAAAAATAAATATATATAACAACATTTAAGAAAAAAAAGAATACAAAACTATAACTGTTTTTCATTAAAGAAAAGAACAATAAAATAAAATAAAAAAAAAAATGTTTTTCATTAAAGAAAAAAAATAAAATAAAATAAATAAAAAAACTGTTTTTCTTTGAAGAAAAAAAATATAAATAAATAAAAAAAACAATGTTTCTACACATAGGAGATTCTAAGCGAAGGGACAAGTAGTTTCGGGAATTAATACGGAGCAAGGAGAACACTCAGGCGCAGGACAGGACCAGATTATTGGGAGAGATGGGGCTGAGACGAGAGGCGACCAAGTTCCGAAGTTCAGGAATGAGAGAGGAGAGAGATCGACAAGGAACTGAAACCCATAAGAGAAGGTTCTCCGAGGACGGGTTCTATTCCTGGTAGTTTTGTGCCGAGAACTCCGGAGAGAATTGAAACCGATCCGAGTAGCATCGGTAGTGTTACGCTGAGAAGTTTGTCCGAATACACTCTGGAGAGCACCAAGACCGATGCGAGTAGCGTTGTTAGCAGCATCAGATCTGGCGATAGTGGAGAAAGAGATGCGATTTATGGAGTTCGTCAAGAAGACAAAAAAGAGTTTGTGGGTGACACAGAAGTATGGCTTGATGAAGACGACTATTTGATCATCGGTCCGAACAGATACGAATTGACTGTCAGATTGGATACGCTGCTCTCTCACAAGAGACCTGGCAGTAGTAGATGAATTGGTTTTCGACCCGGTTCTGGGTGATGCCTGGATGATGCCTGGGTTGATGACGTCATCTTAATTAAAAAGTTATGTAAGGTAATTAACATGACGTCACTTAATGAATATTTTTTTAATCACTTTAATAACTGTTGCTTAATTAATTTTACTTAATGACTGTTGCATAATTAATGTAATTAATGTAATTAATGAATGCAATTAGGGTTGATTATAATAATTAGTATATTAATAAATGAATTGATAATGTCGATTAGTACATATTTTTTTTAAAGTCATAATTTGGGATAGATATTATTAGATAAAAAAATAATTTATTTACAAATAATTTATTTAAAAACAATATTGACGTACTGAACATATATATGAATGCTATAGACTGACTTTGACCTGGACACGTGCTAAGGTAAACAGTTCATCGCGTGTTTAGGTGTCATTAACAACCAATGAAATCTCGTTAAATCGATTTGTCTTTTCAAACGCCAACTACTATACGAGAGTGACAGATGTTGAAGCAATTAAATCTATTATCACACTTTAACGACTGGTCATAAATATCGTTAGACTGACGCTTCAACTTTAAGTGCTATTGAAATTGTAAGAGACCAATCTGTCACCTTATTGATTTTAATAATGAATTCCTATTGTTCAAAAGTTATGGGTGTAATAAAAACCTCATTAAATTAGCTATCAACACGCAACCTTCTTCCAGACTCTGAGATTCAAATTTTCAAATTTCATCGATTTTTAATGGTCCGAATTCTGCATTTTGACTGGTTCTAAAAAAATCAATCACTCAATTTTAAAACGATGGGCGGGGCTTCAGTTTTTCGTTTAAGTTCTGCGAGATGAATCGACTCGTCACTTCATTGAAACAGTCGAGATGGCAAGCTCCAATAAATTTCAAATCGGTTCAAGAAATACTTTTATCAAATTGACACAGTTTCAGGGTAAAGTAAAGGTCCACGTAAGAAGATACACGAAAGACTCTTCGACACTGACTAAAAGTGGAATCGCTTTGGACGTAATCGAGTGGAATGACCTGAAGAAAACCATCACAGAAATCGACAGAAGAATTGCCAGCGAAGAATCAGATTTGTTTAGAAAAAGAAAACGAGAATTTCCAACATTCTCAAATCATGGAAAAAAGAATCTGGCGATCAAACTTAGAAGAATACGGATCCAAACAGAGCTGAACCGAGCTTACGCAACTATGACCCAAAAACATTTAGCTGAGGCAGTTAGTGAACTGTGCTATGGGTGTACTGTAAATCATGGCGGGAAAACCCATCATGATCTATGTTTAATGGCTAGTCCAGAAGAAAAGGTCGAGAGAGATGTTTCCTCACTGCATTGGAGAAGATTGATCGTGCTGAGCTGCAAGATGTTTGGGCTGCAAACATAAGTAATATGATACCCGCTGTGATGCCGCACGAGTATATTAACATCGACGATTTCGATAGAGAAGCAGTAGAGAAAATGGTTGTAGAAAATATTTCTACGGTATGGTGAAGAAAAAATAAAGACAGAAGCGAATACGAATCGCAACATGGAAAGAAACGCCCCTTTTCAGGGCCAACCAAATTATTATAAAAGAGTTTCTTTAGCACAAACACATGCTTGGTGACCCCTCCAATCCCCCCTCACTTATTCTCCACTGCACCCCACCCCCTGTCGCACGAACCCTCAGTGGGCAGATCCCCCTTCACCCAAACATGTTTCAATCGAATTTCCGGAATTTGATTATTATTCCAACCAATCAGGTCTCACCAACTTTACACATCCGCAGTACAACATCCTTTGAGGTTTAACCCCCCTCCCCCCTACTAGCCCGTCCAATTGTCATTATGTAACATTTGCGGTATATAAAGAGAATAACAACCCCTAGGTAGTCATTTTATTTTCGAGATGGATACGAGATGGAGTCATCCCTGTACTTGCGTTTTGGCAGGTCCGACTTCTTGCTGCAAGTCGACATTTGTCCACAAATTCATTTCTAATTTAGAGGCTATAATATACCCTATTCCCGAGCGTATCATCTGGTGTTACGGAGAATGGCAGCCATTATACGACACACTTTCGGGGGTTGAATTTGTAGAAGGTGTCCCACAGGACGTCAAACCCAATTCCCTGGTAATTCTCGATGACTTGATGCTTCAGGCCGACGAACGTGTCGCCCGTTTGTTTACTCAGAGATCCCACCATCAAAACCTAAGTGTTGTTTACATTGTTCAAAATATATTCGATAAGAATAAATTTCATCGCACAGTTTCCCTAAACTCCCACTTTTTAATACTTTTCAAGAACCCTAGAGACCGATCACAGATCTCTCACCTAGGTAATCAAATGCATCCCGGGAGGGTTAAATTTTTACGGGAGGTCTTCGACGATGCTACCGCCCCACCCTTTGGGTATTTACTAATCGATTTGAGACAGCAAAGGGACGAGGGGTTAAGACTAAGATCTCACATATTTCCGGGTGAAACTCAAATTGTCTGTGTCGCCAGAGTATAAAAGGGGGTGGTTTGAGGTAATTATCTCATAACTATGTCTACTCGCGTAACACGCAACGTCGGAACTCTCAAAGTTCTTTGTCGTGCGAAACCTTCAGAATTTAAAAATATTGTCAAACATGCCGATAAAGACCTAATTCTTTCGATTTGTGAATGTGCTAAAAATATTTTATTGGAGAACGTACCCATTTCGAATTATCATTTTGCCAAACTACGACCACATAAAGACAAAGTCAGGAAGCTAGCAGTAAAGAACACGTCGGATAAAGTTAGAAGACAGATCATTCAATCTGGAGGTTTTCTGGGTTCGCTTATTGGGCCCGTTTTGAAAGTATTAGCCAAAGGTTTACTGGGATAATAATGGAACACGCCAAGAAAATGGTCTTAGTAGATCCTCGGATGTTAGATCGGATCGATAAACGACCAAATGATTCCGCAGTGTCCACGCTGGATAGAGAATTAACAGAAATAATAAACAAGTCTGATCTTAGTGAAACCGAAAAAATCACAAAATACAATCAAAAACTTCAGCAGTATTTGACATTCTATGAGAAATTACTCGAACCGACCACCGTCAAGATTAAAATGAAAAGACCGATCTGCCCACTCCACATGATGACCGGGAAATTTTAGATACCGTACCTTTAACCATGCATAGAAAAGCGGATTTATTATTAAAACGCTTGAAGTCCATTCCAAATCTGAAATGGGATGACAGGGGGCGTATTATAATTAACGAGCAAACAGTTGAAGGGTCAAACATCACAGATTGGTTGAACGACTTACTTAGACAACGCAAAAAGATTGCACCGGAAGGCTGGCAGGTTTTGGTTGAGATACTGCAAGACGCTGATATTCCTCAAGAACTCATTGGGAACAAAGAACGTTTGGGCTTTTATTCATAAACGTCGGCCCAGAACCACACCCCCTAAATCATCCACGAAAGGAGAGGCTCGGGGTGTTCACCCTTGGGTCCCCTTTTAAATACTTCCGACATGTGTATTTGTGAGTCATTATGAGTTTAACAGGGCTCTATTACTCACCTTCGACTCCGGGCAGCTTTGGGGGAGTGACTGCCCTGCGGCGCGTGTCAAGAAAGAAAAGTAAAGAAGTGATAAATTGGCTACAAAGCCAGGACACTTACACTCTTCACAAACCAGCACGGCGTAAGTTCATTAGAAAGAAAACTCTGGTCAGCGGTGTTGACGCTCAATGGCAAGCTGATCTTGTAGATCTGACTTCAATAAGCAAACACAATGACGGTATTAAATTTCTATTAACATGCATAGACGTGTTTTCAAAGTACGCTTGGGTGATCTCATTGAGAAACAAGTCGGGTTCGTCTATTGTGTCGGCTTTTCGAGAAATATTTTCTCAAGGTCGTAAACCTTTCAAGTTACAGACTGACCATGGTAAAGAATTCACAAACAGTCAATTTCAGCGATTTTTAAAACAAAATAACGTTGAATTTTTTTACAACTTATAATGTTGAAACAAAATTTTCCATAGTTGAGCGCTTCAATCAAAGTCTTAAAACCAAAATGTTTAAATATTTTACCAAAAACAACACATTAACTTTTCCAACCCAGGCACTGATGGACTCCTATAATAACACCTATCATCGCAGTATCGGAATGGCTCCGGCCTCGGTTACAAAAAGGGACCAAGAACAAATTTGGCAGAGATTGTATGGCAAACCGACCGAAGCCAGGCAGCGTTACAAAATAGGAGATAGAGATAGAATAAGCAAGGTTAAACGAACATTCGAAAAGGGGTAGTTGCCTAACTGGACAGAGGAACTCTTTACAATAACTCAGATAATACCGGGATATCCAGTGACATACAGGCTGAGGGACTATAATGGAGCTTTGCTAGAAGGGGGATTTTACGTGGAGGAAATTCAACGGGTAGCCGAGAAAACCGCATATAAAATAGAAAGCGTTATAAAAACGCGAGGTAAAGGTAAGGGAAAAGAATTGTTTGTCAAATGGCTCGGTTATCCCAAATCGTTCAATTCTTGGATCAAACAAAGTCAGATTATTTAATAAAAGCGAGCGTGTCGTGAAAAAAGTCTCAGTATAATGGAAGACACGGAAAGTAACAGATCGTGGCTTTTATGCGGTAGTCGTGTGCCGAAAAGTGAGATAACGTATTTTGCACATGTCATAATCTTATACACCATTATAATCACGAGTATTGTCAATTTAAGCTTGGACGCGAATAATCCTCAGCTTTGGACTGCTCTCTTAGGCAGCGCAATCGGTTACTTACTCCCTAACCCGATCATCAAGAACAAATAATGTTTTATTTACATCTACCGAGTAACAGTTCGCTGGACACATTCCCCGATAACACTCTCACTGCGTTTCGAACTCCCGGGCGACTTGAGAAAAAATGATATTTTTAAGTTTATAAGCAAGCAGCATTTCTACGCAAGACATGGAGTCGAGAAGAAGAAACTCGAGAATAGGCGCTCTGAGGTCAGTAAGCCTAGAGGAGGTACGGAGCACATTTGTAACAGAACCACCAGTACCGAGTGTCACTTTTGAAACCGAATTCAATCACATGACCGAAGCTGAATTGGAGAATATTTTACGTGGAGTAATAAACCTCCCACCAATTTATCCCAAGTACGCCTTAGAAGCACACAGACTAAAAACTATGCTTCCCAGCGAATGTGTTAAAACCCCGAGGGAGTTGGCGAGGTGTGTTTTTTTCTACATGGGAACCGAAGACAAGACGAAATGTTTTTATTGCGGCGTTCAAATTCACTTGTGGGGAGAGTTGGATGTTGTCAAAGAAGAGCATCGAAGATTTGAACCCCTCTGCCCATTTGTAGATAGAATCCCACCGGAAGAAGAAGAAGAAGCTGAACAATCAGAACAAGAGACTCTTAAAGCTGACGGAAATGAACTGTTGTGTATGCCTGGAGGCGCAATCAACTATTTTGATTTGTCCATGTAATCACTTGTGCTGCTGTGATAATTGTTGTAAACAACTGGACAGTTGTCCTGTCTGTCGAAAGACAGTTTTTGAATATTTAAAAGTATTTAGTGTTTAATGAATCATCGAATTTAAAATCATATTAAAACCGATCGACTGGTTTTAAATCCTATTAAAACTGATTGACCGGGTTTTAAATCCTATTAAAACCTATGGACCGAATTTACATAATTGCAAAACCGATTGGTCGGTTTTTAATATAATTTAAATTCGAAAATAGTTGAATTGTATTCCTGATACATATGACATGTACAATATTTTTTTATGTATAGTTTTTTCGATATTATATAATTTGTTTTTTTCATTTCATAAATTTACTCAATACATTATAACATTTTTATTTTTTTTTACACGGCTTGTATTATCGTGTTTATTTGTAATAATAAAATTTAGATAGAAAAAACCCAAAATTTCTTGGTTATTTTTTTTTAAATTAAGTTAAACAATATTTTATGAAGACCGTTTTGTCCCGGCCCAGGACTCATCAGGTGGATTTCCCGCAGACGCAGTTCGGGAGTGGGGGAGTATTTACTCCTTCACCCTTCAAACTACTTCGTCGGTTACAATATTTAACAAACACCACTACGAAATTATTGCGACATTTTCGTAGTAATGTTTATTAATTATCGTGGCCCACGATGGCTATGTGGTTTATAACGACATACCGCCCCCTATCACCTTATTAGAACATTTGTTGTTTTGTACTCACAAATCTAGTGGAGTTGTCCTTACGCCATCTGCACACACTTTCCTCTTGGGATAAAAAAAAGAGAGTCCAGTTATTGTCTGGGTATAATTCAACATGTTATGCTGATTCACCATGAAGCCTTTGTTTATACCAGACACACTCTGTTTAGTTTTCAACACATCAAGATATTTCTCTTTTTTTCATTTCATTATGTTGCTTACTTATTCCTTTACAGCTGCATTTGTCTGTAGCACCAAAACAGAAGTAGGTCTTGCTACAAAGAGCAATAATTCCGTCTCCCTCAAATTCTATTTTGAACTATCCGGGGGTTCTCTTATCGTAAGCTGTTTGGGTTTTACAACAAACGGCTGGGAGCCAAGCACATCCATTCAATTTTGTTGACACAAAGTCCTGTTGGTGTTTTTCACATGCTGTTGCCGGGAACCAGTCATTCCATTCTTTACAGAAATTTTCTCTCTTTTCCGATCTCACGAGTTGTTCAATATTTGAGTCCGATAGCACTAAATAAGCAGAATCGGTATACATTTTGCAGTACTCAAAATCACGCCTGTCCAAATACACATCCAAAAAATCGTAATAAAATTCCAACATTCTTAGTTTGGCGTACTGATATACGAAAAACCCTATTTGAAGTGGAAGATCTATTTTGATGGTCTTTTTATTTTTTTCGACTTCGTAGAGATCGTCTTCCATACAGTTCAAGGCACAAAACGATTTATCATTTATTTGCCTAACTACTGTTGAACCACGGCAGTATTTAACATCCCACTGTTTATGTTTGTTCATGATGCACTTCCCATAGCTAGAGTTACCCATCAGCTTAAACATATCAGCAATTATGTCTTTATCTGGGTCACTGTCGTCAGATCGGCGGGCCTCCGAGACAAAATTTGCAAATTTTTGAAAACAGTTTTTAGGTTCATACTGAATGATTTGATGAATTGTTGTTACGACCAGTCCGTGCTCGAGATACCACTTTAACAGAGGTGTGGCCAAAAGTATCTTTTCACCTTTATAACTTCTGATCAGTGATCTTCTCGGTTGGGACATGATTTTATTTTCTTCGGCGAAAGCTTTCATATGCTCACCTATGTTGTCTCTTGAAATATTTGCGTTTTTGAAAATTGGACACATTTCTTCAAAGTAATTTTTCAAATTATCTGGAACGTGTATGTCACACTCAATTAGGCCGAACAACTGTCCATTTTTTACTTTATCCAAAACTTGCTGGTGAGACATTTTCCAATCCACTACAAACTTTGGTAGTGACTGTACAAACTGTGATGGCGCGGGGTCCATTTTCTTTTTGACAAGCCACTCACATTCTCACATTTCAACCACTGTTATATTTAAAGTATTTTTGAAATAACTGGTGAAGTCAAGCGTTTCAGTGTAAAGGTCCTTCGTGAGTTTATCATTTGTTTGATTTTTAATGATAAACTGTCCGTTTTTGTCTCTGTTTAAATTACACTTGTGTCCGTGAAAATAACAGCCGTGAAACTGGTATACAGTCCTATTTTTACTATCCCATCCATCTACGGGGATGCGCCGTCTCCCCAATCGTTTTTCTTTTCCATTAAATTGATGTAAAATGTTGACTTTCTGGGTGTGAGAAACAAATTCTAACCACTCAAATGCTGTTCGCCCGAACGTACAGGATTTGACTGGTTTGAAATCATCTTCCGGTTTACGTCGGATAAATGGTCCTGTTGGCATGTCTTGACTCAGGGCGAAAAGATAAAGGACATTTGCGTCATATCCCAACACGCCCTGGGTTACTTTGGCTTGACTGCCGTACTTCGAGGGGCAAATTAGCGTAATGCCCTTTTCTTGGTAGCAGCTGAATACGAGAGATGGGCCGCCGACTATGTTGTTTCTAATAAGGTGATAGAGGTCACTGTTTTTCTCATTGAAAAGTGAAAACGTAATATTTTTCTCCAATGTAGAGAATAAATATTTTAAAGTTATTCCGGGACCACTCACTGTGTCTTTAAACATGTTAACCTTCAGTTCTTGGTAAAATGCAAATTGTTTTTCAACTGCTTCGAGAAAAGGTTTAACATGTAAATTATTGTACCAGACAGAGAAATCACGAAATGTAGACATACCTTCATCGTCCCATACTTTATGGCAAAATGCGTAGTCCTCTTCAGAAATATTCTTGTTTTTTAACTTGCTGAAGAAATCGCTGTGATCCGGTAAATGATTTACATCAAGTTTATTCAAACCTGTCACCCATCCGTACAGGAAAAATCCTTTGACAGCTGACACTCCATAAGCTTTCAGGTATTTGTCATAGCTATAGCCTGGGGTGAAAAAAAACATTATGTCCATGAATTTCAACGAAGGAGTTTTGACACACATAAAACTATTGTTGTTTTTAATGGCAAAATCAATGGAAGATGTATACAATAAATATCCTGTCAGTTCTTTCTTGATTAAATTCATGTCATATCTGGAGCTATTGAATCCGAGTACTGGCATTTCTTGGTTGTAGCGGTCAAATTCCTCCCTTAAAATTTGAAGTGGGTGTTTTCCTCCTTTCTCTTTCTCAGGTTCGAGTTCGAGCACTGTATCCATGAGCTCTGAGAGCTGTGAGTATGTCGAGCTGTGTTTCATTGACATTTTCATATGGGCAGCGAATGAAATTTTTTCCAAGTACGTAACCATTTCCTCGACGAGTTTTTTGGAGTCACCGTCCATTATAAAACACTGCAGATCTGTTTATCCCTCTACATTACTACGCACAGAAACACTGAGTGGGACATGTCGAGCTTCCCACTGCCTTTTTTCCATATTTTCGGGTAGGTCGTCTTGAACAAAATAGGATTCAAAGTCATAAGCTGCTCTGTATGGATAATATCTATCTTCCTCTGGGACAATAATTCCTTCTTCTTCCAATTTTTCGAAGATTGATTTGTTTGGGTAATAAAATTCGCCTTCAAAATGACAAACGACCTCAGCTTTGCAATGTTGTTCATGTTTGTCAAGTCGCCAGGATTCTTTAAACAGTTTGTTACATTTCCGACATGCATAGGATTTTGTATACAATCCAATATCTTTGATGTAACTAAAATGGTTGTGATACAAATTCATGTACATTGTGTCCGAATATTTACCCAGTGAATGCTGGACGAGTTTTGCTCTAGTTTCTTTTGTTGTTTCATCCTGACACAGTTCGTAAACCATAATATTCAGTTTGAATAGATCTTCAATGAGCGGTAATTCCCTCAATTTCACACCTTTGAATTTTTGTTTGGGTTCTTCCTCGAACTGATAATAATAAGCCTCTTTTCTAGTTTTTTCACATGGGCTCCACTCCACAGAGCCAGACAACAGAATAAACACAAATTATCTTTGTAAGCTAGTCCACTGTCATCTGAATACAACAAACTGACAATTGAACGGTTATTGGTAACATAATCCGGTAAATCTACAGGTGCTCCAATGGGATGATCCATAATTTTATTTATGTAAAATGTTACATTTGTAATCCTTTCCACACTCCATTTTGTACTCGGTCGTCTTTGCTGAACTGACTCCAGAAAATCTTGATTATTTATCGTTTCTATAAATTTGTCAAAATCCTGTACGTTTTTTATCGTGTGCGGTTCTTCAAGACCACGAGCGTTGTTGGAGGAAGCGTGGAAATAACGAAGATCTTGTGTTTCTATGTGTTGTAGAATAAATCCGAAACTGAGATTAATTTTGAATTTTGTCTGCTGTTCCGTGAATATAATGTCCATATCCAGTTCCGTTATATCACTTTCCCGTAAATTATAAATATCCTGCACTGGGTGGTCTGTAATAAAATGCGCGCGAATAGCTCCCCAGTGGTCATGATATATTTCTTCCACAGCAGAACTTTCCAAATCCAGAATGGCAGCTTCTTCAAAATCTATAGGATCGACATCAGAAATCTTCGTGGGATCTTGTGGAAGTTTTGATGGTCCGGGTGTCGCTTCGGTAGTACTTTTGCGTTTTATCGGTGCTTGATGAGTGGTGACGTGATGTCGATTAAAATGCAGAAGCTGTTGAAACGTCTCCCCGCAGATTGAACATGTAAACGTCAGTTTATTACATTTCTCCATATGGTTTTCTAAATTCTCTTTCCTAGTATAGGATTTCAGACAAAACGAGCACTGAAACTCATTCACATCACCTGCACGATGTACACTTCGTTCGTGGCGATCTTTGTTGCATTTTGTGGCAAAGGGTTTTCCACAAAACTGGCAAACGATACCTTCGGCATAAATTTTCATATGTCCAGCCAACTTGTCTTTTCTCTTGAAAGTCTTGGAGCAGACATCACACTGGTAGATCCTATTTTCATTGTGGATTTTCAAATGTTCCACCAAAGTGTCCTTTCTCTTGAAAGTCTTGGGGCAGAGAGAACAGCCATGTACAGCCTCTCTGCCATGTACAGTAGCCTCATGGCGATTTCTGTGCTCCTTTGATGAAAATGCTTTCTCACAAATTCCACAGGTAAAGGTTTTGTTTTCCATTTCGATTACTTACAGTGTAGTAGATACGATTCAAATAAAACTTGACTTGCCAACAAGGCGTTTGCAAAACAAATGAAGATAAATTTAGCCCTGCATGACTGTCATGTGATTTATTTGATGGCGTAATGAAAGTGGGAGTTTAAAATCAATAAGGTGACAGATTGGTCTCTTACAATTTCAATAGCATTTAAAGTTGAAGCGTCAGTCTAACGATATTTATGACCAGTCGTTAAAGTGTGATAATAGATTTAATTGCTTCAACATCTGTCACTCTCATATAGTAGTTGGCATTTGAAAAGACAAATCAATTTAACAAGATTTCATTGGTTGTTAATGACACCTAAACACATGATGAACTGTTTACCTTAGCACGTGTCCAGTTCAAAGTCAGTCGATAGCATTCATATATATGTTCAGTACATCAATATTGTTTTTAAATAAATTATTTGTAAAAAAATTATTTTTTTATCTAATAATATCTATCCCAAATTATGACTTTAAAAAAAATATGTACTAATCGACATTATTAATTCATTTATTAATATACTAATTATTATAATCAACCCTAATTACACTCATTAATTATGTTAATTACATTAATTATGGAACAATCATTAAGTAAAATTAATTAAGCAACAGTTATTAAAGTGATTAAAAAAAATATTCATTAAGTGACGTCATGTTAATTACCTTATGTAACTTTTTAATTAAGATGACATCATCGACCCAGGCATCATCCAGGAATCACCCAGGGATCCACCAGAACTGGGTTGAAAACCAATTCATCTACTACTCCTGGAGATTACACTCAAGTCAATTTGAATAATTATGGAGACATTCTCATTCAGACTCATGCCATGAAGAAGAAAAATGAACCCAGAGAGACGAGTCAGAAGGGTAGGAGAGGTTACAAGTGGAAGCACTTGGTGGAACCCATAATGAAGGCGAAGGAGTATTTCGTGAAATCGACGACTAGAAAGGGAATGACGACGGACATGCGACAGATAATAGAGGATATGCTAGATCTTACATCTACGGCGGATTGGGCATCGTCGATTTGATGATGTGATTCTTAACTCGTACATTCACTGGCGACGCCACGAAACCGATCGCGTCGAGCGCTCTCCAAATTGGAAAGAAGACAGCGATCAATGCCATTAAGAAAGCTGTGGTCGAAGCGAGTGGTAGAATAGCTTTGGAAGCCGGCCAGAGAGGAGCCGACATGTTGGTTAATAAAATGATAACTCTATCACAACCACCTGCCAAACCATCAAGAATCACACCTAAAAGATGGAAAGACGTCTATGATGACAACATGCCGATACGACTTGGCTAAAATGATGAAAGGATCAGGATTGAAAGTGATTTATAAATAAAACAATTTTTTTATGAATATATATGAAAAATAGAAATTAAAAATAAAAAAATACAAAAAAAACATAATTCAAAACATAGTAAAAAAACGGGAGAAAAAAAAATGAATATCAAAGACATGTCTTGGAATGACGTGAATACCAAGAGGTCGGATGATGAGTTCTTTCTCAAGAGCATAAGAGGTCTGATAGTGGGAAAATCGAATTGCGGAAAGACCAATCTCTTGATGAATCTGTTGTTGCAGCCTGGCTGTATGTATTACAACAGATTATTCGTTTTTGGCAAGAGTCTCTTTCAACTGGAATACAGATTGCTTCAAGAGCACATGATTCGTAAATTACCCACGGACATCATGTCGAGAATCTCCAACCATTGTGACGAATTCGAAGGACATGAGACTTCGAATATATTGGAAGGAGCCTCGAGAGAATTGACTAGGAGAAACGTTGAGTGTTCAAACGTGGAATGTCTCTTTGATGAGAATGCCGATGATGTTCCCGAGCCCAGACAGTTGAAGTCAGAGAACAAGAATCTCATGATCTTCAATGATCTGCTGTTGGAGACACAGAATCGATGCAAATTGTATTATGTTCGAGAACGCCACAGCAACGTGGATTGTTTCTATCTGTGTCAGAATTATTTTCGACTGTGCAGACAGACGATAAGGGAGAATGCTAATTTTCTGTGTCTCTTTCATCAGGATCTGAATAATCTCAATCACATCTATGGATATCACATGGCCAACAACATGAGCAGGGAAGAATTAAGGAGATTCTGTAAGAAGGTGTGGGACAAAGGACTTCACAAATTCGTGGTGATCGATTTGACTAGCGAATTTAACAACAGAAAATATCGAAGCAGATTCAACAATTTTTTTTTTATATTCTGATGATAATAATAGAGAAGAGAATAACAATAAAAAAATATATATAATTAATAATATAATATAATATAATATAATAATAAAAAAAAAATATGTCAGAATATCACCTATTGGAACAGATAGTCAAAAATACGGTTGCGAAACAGTCCTTTCAAATCATTATGAGTCACGACACGACTCAATTCACGACAAAATTCGAACCTTCCATTGAATTCAAGAAGGAAAAGAGATACGAGATGGCGTTGGTTAATCTCAAGACTTATTATTTGTTTTACAATGTCATGGAAAAGAACAACACATTCAAGTATTCCAACGGAGTGGATTGGTTCAAGATTCGAATGCCCAAAGGGAGTTATGACATAGACGATCTGAACCATCACATCCAGACGAGACAGAAGACCAACAGTCATGGAGGCAGTATGATTAAACTCGCTCCAAATATGAGTACTCTACAGATGATATGAGACTTGGGAGATAATTTTAGAGTGGATTTTAGATCAGAGGATTCGATCGGTGAGATGTTCGAATTCGATTGAAAGATTATCACTCCACGTCCGAAAAATGGTTGACATTCTCGCAGTCAATAGCATTTGAGTGAATGTCAACATGATCTCGGGAAGTTACGTCAACAGTAATGCTCAGCCTATGATCTACTCGTTCTTTCCAGACATTTCGCTGGGTTATAAGATCATGGAGCAACCTCAAAATCTCTTCCATTTACCTGTGATTCTGGACATGTTGTATAGCATCGAAACTATGTTGATGGATCAGAATGGTGATCTGTTAGATCTTCGCGGAGAGAGAGTGACTATACGATTTCACATCAGAGTGATATGAAAAAAAAAATATCAAGTGAATAAAAAAAAATAAATGTAATTTAAAAAAAACAAAAAAATGTATTTTTTCATTTTTATATATATATATATATATAAGAAATAAAATAAAAAAAAAACTTACAATATTTATAATAATAAAAATATATATATAATCCAGTGAAAGAAATAACAAATATGACTCAATACATCATTAAAAACGTGAACATATCCAAAGGACAGAAAGCTAAACTTTGCAGAGTGTTGAGTCATCGAGGCGATGCTGTTAGATTTAAATTCAATTATGAAGATCTGGCGAGTGGCGGTAGCGATCTGATCGCCTGGACTAAAACTCAAATCAAGAGAAAGCAATTCGTAATCAAATGGGAACGATGGTGAGCCTGAGTCCCATTCAATTGCAATACAATCTGAGAATGAAAATGAAAGGCAGTTTCTTGCCACTATTGGCAGGACTCACTGCAAAAGTATTACCCACTGTCATGAAGACGGTGTTGCCAGCTCTGGGCATAGAAGGTCTCTCGGGACTCGCTAGTTCGGGAGTCGACAAATTAATGGGTGGAGAACTGTTTTTGAAGAAGAGGGGAAACGGACTGTCTTTGAAGAAGGGAGGAGCCGTGTGTTGCATAGATGTTGAAGGTAAAGGATTGTATCTAGGACCCATGTGAAAAGGCAGCAATGCTCTCCACAGAGACAGTCCCTATCTGAAAACTGGAGAGAATGTGGAACCGATTGGTGAAGGTTTTGTTCGGCCAGAATTCGCCGTTTAAGAATATACCCATTTTGGGTATGTTATTATAAAAAAAAAATATCAAGTAAAAAAAAAAAATAATAAATATAATTTGAAGAAAAAAATTTTTTTTTTTTTTTTTCTCATTTTTTTATATATATTTATGTAAGAAATAAAAAAAATGAAACAAAAGGAGAAAAAAAACATCTTTTAAAAGAGGTGTTAACAAAAATGTTTTTGTTATCGAAACAATGTTCATTTTATGAAAAGCTTTTAGCTTTTTCTAAACATTTACACGAGAATGCATAAGAAAGAATTCAATCAGAACAAATCGAATATGACACATGTTTAAACAGGTGTGTAACATTGTTTTTGTTAATATTGTTAATCATACCTCAAAATCGAAAACGTGCTCGAACAAAAAAAATGCGTTTTATTATCAAAATTATCACATGATTATAGATATCCTAGATTGTTTAAAATACAAATTGAAACTTGTAGAACATTACAATTATGGGGAAATTTATTACATGTTTATTTGCGCAAAAAAACGTAGTTAATGTAATCGATCGTTGTGGTGGTGATGAAAATATTGAAAAAAATCCATTCATCAGTGTGTTAAATATATTTGCAGATTACACTTATTCACATTAAATAGATCATGGATTGAATTTGCTAAAAGGATAGAAATCATTATGCTATATTTCCCGTATCTTTCTAACGACGACAATGATGACGATGAAAAAATGATGGTTTTATTGGAATACGATCAGCATAAAATCCTTCTTTCGAAAAAATATAATGAAAAAAATACGCACAATCATAATAAATGAAAAGATTTCATTTATTTATTTGATGATGAGATGAATAAAAAGTGTACTATATATAAAGAAAGAAAAATAAATAATAGAAAAAATAATAATAAGAAATGTAAACAAAAAAATTATAAAAAATTATTTTTTTAGGACTTTGAAAAACTTTTTTTTTGTATACATATAATTATGAGTAAAACGAACGATTCCATGAATCGAGAGCTCGGTTTCTTTGAAGGGCATTGTGTAGAGCTTACGTGATCTGTGTGAACAAACAACTTCCTAGCATCTTGCATGAAAAATGTCTCAGCTGTTGGGAGGACAGAGAATTTAATCAGATTAATCATTCATGTCTCATGATGGAATGGGAAGACGTCATCACCATGTATTTCATGTCTGCATTGGAATGCGTATTATGTGACGACGTGATCGAATGTTAGAAGCAATTCATATCTTGCATCGGAGAACCCAAGCCCACAAAATCAGAAGAGTTGAAGTTAGCACATCGATGTCTCACCACCGAAGACAGGGGATGTGTTTTGGAATATTTGTTGGAAAAGGGGAGATCACCACCACCACCACTAAAATAATGTTCCGACGGGAATCACGTTTTTATGGATTCCTTGTTGAAGGGAAGAAACCATTAAACAATTTTTCGTTAATTAAATAAGGGGTAAAAAAATACATAAAGAAATAATAATATAAATAAATAAAAGAAAATGAAAATGGAACTTGGAAGTAAAAAAATATATCCATCGTTAGAGAAATTGGACATTGAGCTCATTTCACATTTCTACGACCACCAGAAAGTAGCAACGATGTGGGACAGAAGTACTGAATTGAACAAATCAATAGAATTCAATCGTATCTGATGTGAGAGAGAGATTCTTGTTGTTCGCTCAACACTAAATATTTTAGATTCAAGAAATTCGTGAATTGTGTGGATTTGACTCTCATCGCGATCTATATGGGTTTGAACATTGCTGGAATAAGTCTTTTGTCGACCACCATCATTGCTTTTCCAGTCGTATTGGCCATAGAAGGATTGGCTTTGACTGCCATATTCGCCAGTACGATCGGAAAATTCCTCGCTAAAAAATTATCTGTGATGGCAAAGAAACATGAAAACATCAGCATTTTAGCCGATGCAAAGATCGGTACCATGTCAGATAAGATCTCCATGGCATTGAAAGGTGGTAGGATTTCAGACGGTGAGTACGCCGACATATTGAATGAAAAACAAAAATACGAAGTCATGAAGGCGAAGATAAGAGTCAAGAGTCGTCATATCATCAAGGAACAATTGAAGGATTCTCTCATGGAAAAAGGTAGGGAAGAAGCAAGACAATCGTGAGTCCCAAAAAGATTCCAGAAGCAATCGATTGAAAAAAATATATGTATATATAGAAAAGAAAAAAAACACTTATATATAGATATAAATTTAAAAAAAAAAATAATTAAAAAATATATACGAAAAACAAAAAAAAACAAAAAAAACAAAAACAAACAAATGTATTGCGTCAAATGCAGCAGAGTTACCAATAGGGTTAACGTTAAAAAAGTACTGACGAAAAATAAAAGTCCCATGCTTCGCAGAATGTGTAAAGTGTGCAGTTCGACCAAGACACAATTCGTCAAATGCGGTGCTGGTCTGACAAATGAATTGATTAATAATCTACCCATCGAAATGCATCTCCCAGGACATCAATTAAAAATTAAATAAGAGATTGAATCGAGATCTGACCCCTAAATCTTGGAGCAAACCCATCAATAGGGTGGATTTGGCTGCTTACTCTCATGATCTGTGTTACGCTAAACATCACGACGTCGAGACTCGTAATCGAATCTGTGATAAAGACATGTTGACGATGTTGAAAAATATATATCGAATCCCACAAGGAGAGAGAGACTCGAACGTCCGTTGGTCGGTAAAGTGAACGGTACCAAACGTCGATTCGGATGGGGAAATTAAAAGAAAATGTCCAGAACGTGTTATTAACGAATGCATTGGCGACCGAACTACAGAAGCCCATCACATTTAAATTTCGAAGGAGTAGGGTGTTCATGAAGGGTCTGGATCAGATCTGGTTGGCCGATCTGGTAGACATGAAATCGCATTTGAAACAAAACAAGGGCATACTGACGGTCATTAACGTGTTTTCGAAATATGGATAGATGAGACCTCTGAAGAATAAATTGGGAGCTTGCATGGCGGAAGCTCTGAAGAGCTTATTTGCATCGTCTTCTCGAAAACCGGATACATTGTGGGTGGACAAGAGAAAGGAGTTTTACAACAGTCAGGTTCATCTGTTGGTAGACCTCTATTCCGTCGAAAACGAAGGGAAAGCTAACCTGATCGAACGTTGGAATAGAACCATGAAGGAAAAAATGTATAAGTATTTCACGGCCAATATGACCAAGAAATATATCGACATCCTAGACAAACTGGTTGAAGAATACAACAACACGCGACACAGATCGATCAAGATGATGCCTGCAGAAGCTAGCAATCCTCAAAACGAAAAATGTGTCTTCGCGAATCTCTATCGCAAAAGGATCAAGATCAAGAAGAAGTCCAAACCACCGAAATTTGCAGTTGGTGATCGAGTGGGGATCACTTTTTATAAGTCACTCTTCGAGAAAGGTTACACTCCTCGATGGACTAAGGAACTCTTTAAGATCATTAGAATATTTTACATGGATCTGGTGACTTACAAAATAGAAGCATTAGAGGATGACGAAGATGACAGCAGAGAAATCATCGGAATATTTTACACACAAGAACTGCAGAAGGTGGCATTTTGAAGAACCAAACCTTCACTTTTTTTTTTTTTTTCCTTTTACACTTATATATAATAAAAAGGAAAAAAAAATAATAATAATAAAAAAAAAAAAAAATTATCATTAGAAAAAAAAAGCAAACAAATTACACAAAAAAACAAAACAAAAAAACATGACGAATATATTAGATATAACTCAAGGTATATTGAGAGACGAAAGCATTCAAGAATACGAAGTTCATGAGTATGAACCCATGACTGGAACTAGTTTGAACAATGCTGGTGAAATAATAATCAACGTCAAGACTCAAGATCTGTTCGTTCATCCCAGCAAAAGTTACATAGTGTCTCACCAAGGAAGGCGGAAGCAATTATGCAGACGACGAGGTAGTCACTCTAGCCAATAATGACATGATGTATCTGTTTAGTAATATAAAATAAATGCTCTCAGGACAAGAGATAGAATCTGTGTTTCATCCTGGACAAGCCACCATGATGTACAGACTCTTGACGTATCTGGACAATTGTTCGAAATCTAAAGGACTCAATCAACTGTGGGTGAAAAACACCATCACCAAAATGAGTCCTGGCAATACCGGTGCCACTCCAAGATTCGACTACATTGTCAAGACATCGAGACCCAAAGGAACGTTTTCATTCCAGATACCTCTCAAACACATATTCGGAATCACGGAAGATTATGATAAGATTCTCTATGGATTCAAACACAAACTTACATTGATTTGAAAAGGAAACGCTGAAGCCATCATGAGACCCATCGCAACCAATGCAGGTAAGATACATCTGAACAAGATATCTTGGTTCATTCTGCATGTGTTGCCTTTGGTCATGGAGAAAGTATGTCTCTACAAGATCATAGAATCAAAGAGTAAATTACCGGTGGGATTTAAAATGAGACAGTGCGACATGGCTAGTATTCCACTGTCTAGCAATCACTTCGATTCGAGATCTGCTTTGGAAAGACTGTGATTCATTGTAGTGGCATTTCAAACAGACAAATCCTTCTCTGTTCGATCATTGTCTCTTGAGAAACATGCAGTTATTTCTAAATGCCACGAGATATCCGGCAATTGATTACAACACCTCATTTGTTAAGCGATTTCTGCAGACTATATGTAGACGCCGCAGATTTCAGAAAGAAATATCATCGACTGGACAAATTGATGGGCAATCCTAACATCACTCCCACCAAATACAAATCGATGTATCCCCTGTTCGTATTCGACGTCAGCAAACAGAGCGAGTGACTCAAGAGTAGCATCTTAGACATTCAGATCAAGATGCAATTCGACAAGAATGTGCCAAGGAGAACTGAAGCTTTTGCCCTAGTCCTGTCGGATAGAGAGTTAGAATTCAAATCGGACGGACAAAAAATGTCCATCGTTCGATGAAATTATAATTAATAATAATTAAAAAATACAAAAATAAAAATATAATAATAACTATAATTTGAAAAAAACAAAATTTTTTTTGTTTTTTTTTTTCATTTTTTTTACATATTTATTTATGAAATAAAAAAGGAAGAAACAAATTATTATTAAAAGTTTAATAAAATCCTTAAAATCTCACAATAATTCGTTTACACAGCATCGTTTTTTTTTCATACTATATAAAAATGAAACATTTGAAAGAAAGGATTCGAATTGAACGCGAAGAATGTGAAACCGAAATGGGATGGAATGGTTAAGATTTTTATAATTATCGTTTGAAGGAAAAGGAAGAATTCAATCTCATAAAATCGTTCAAAGAATAAATTATTAAAGATACAATTTTCATCTGTAAAAAATGTAAGAATCGTCAGATATCGATTCAATCTCAACAAACTAGATCAGGTGACAAGCCTACTATGATATTTGCTAAATGTGTAAATTGCATTTGCAAATGGGTGGAAAATTAAATGTTTATTGAATAAAATACCAAAAAAAAAATGTAAATTGGATTTTGAGAAATTGAATATTCAAGCTCTCAAAATCCAATTTATTTTTTCTTTTTTGAGTTGTCTGCCCTACATCACAAAAAAGCCATTATTTAATTTTTTTTTTTGTTTTCACTGTTTATTCAGAGGATCGTGTTCAATCAACAGAGAGACTTTTGAACTGGCTGCCTCAAGATTATCGGTTTTCATCTTGAAATTAATCCTGTCCCCCATCCGCACCATGAGAGGCGTACTGAAGTTGTTGGTGTTCGAGTGTTGTTCTTTCTTCTTTTCGATGCTGTACCTCTTATCGGTTTCCACACCATTCACCACAAGATTGACAACCACTCTATTGCTCAAGTCCGTATAAGTCAGACTCATTCGAATGATATCGCCTCCCGCCAGCATGGGAAATCCTATCAGACTGTGCACCTGTCCGTTACCTCTGTTTCCAAAGGACCATTCAAATTTTTCGCCATCTAACGTACTGCTCTTCTCGGCCCAGATGGTGATCAATTGTCTGGCGTGCTTTATCTTTTCCACGATGGAGATCAGAGTGCAGGCATCCGACATGTGTGTGGGATTCGGCAGATTCGTTAGTGCATGTCCTCCCATGTCCAGTTTGCCTTCCATGATATCACCCTTTCTCCAGACCGTATTTTAGTCCAAGTACTGTTTGTTGATTGTGCTGGAAGCAAATTCTGTTTCATCATCGAGACCAAATAGATTGTAACCAGCCATGTCAATGCCGGCCTCCTTGTTTCTTCCGGATCTTTTGTTCAGATACAATTTGTCGACTTTAGATTCCAGATAGGATTAAGGATCCAGTAGGGCAGAATCAACCTAACCTTTGTTGACTGCCATCGAGTCTTCATCATCATTGTCAGTCACAGACAGATTAAATATATTGTTCAATCCCGCATCCAGATCCGATTTCATTACTAACTAGTCGACGTTATTCTTTCTCAGTTCCAAGTCTACATAATGTTTGGTCACTGCATCGTAAGGACTCGTGGGAATGGGTACGTTGATTATCTTGTTAGAATTCGCGTTCAATTCAGACTGCATCACTTTAGGAATGTAGCAATCTCTCAGATGTTTACTGAATCTCGCGTGAGCGTCGTCTGTATATCTTTTAGTGATGACATCAGTCGAATCTCTAGGATCCGCTACATTCACCACTCATTTAAATTTCAAGTCGAGATCGTCTGTCATGTCTTTATTCACGTAATTATCTCTCATCGTCTGCTGGAAATTTTCATCTCCATTATCAACATATTTTTTAGTCGTGGCATCCCACAAATCGATTGGTTCGGGAAGATTGTAGATTTTCTTATTTTTTAAGTTTAAAGGTTCTTGTCGAGGTTCATATCTCCAAATGAATCATTCATCTAATCTGGCAATGCTACCATCAACAACGCTACTGTAACTCTTATTTTCTTTCTAGAAGGACCTTCATCATCATCAGCACGACCAAATTTATTGACTGGCATGTTTTTGTTTTTTTTTTTTGTTTTGTTATTATTATTATTTAATATTATTTTGCTTTTTTATTTTAATTATAACTTTATTTTTTATTTTTTATATATTCTTTATTTATATATATATCTATGACAATTTTTTTATTTATATATATCTATGTCAATTTTTTTCTTTCTTTCTCCTTTAATGTAAATCGTTGAGAATATCCTGAAAGTAATCTCCTTCTGCCATCTCTTGAGAAAGTAGAGACACAGATGGCCACAAAACACTCAACCCGGCGCTTGCTCTCATTCGGTATTGTAAATAACTGATGACAAATAGTTTCTTATTTCTATCGGTAGTGAGATGCTGTAACTATCGATATAACAATTTTTATTGTTCGAAAACGACGTAACCCAATGCGTTCCCTCGCCTCCGATGTAGACAAGATTTAAAATTCCACATTCTGAATCATCGTCTTTTTTTTCTCGGCAAAGCATCTCTAAAAAACACACCTCGAAAATGTTTGATTTTTAAATCTTTTGCCGCTTTCAACAGATCAGTGTTAGTTAGGGGTTCGTTGGGCAGGACGACACCTTCAACGAATATGTGTTTTATTTTCTTCGTATTCAAAAATATGTTTTGTTTATATTTTGTTTTTGTTTTACTTATTATTTTTTTCTATTCTTTTTCTTTAATTTATGAAATCGCAAGTGTATTTTAAACTTACGACATTTCGATGTCTTCAGTTGTACTCCATTCATCATCCACTCGATTTTGTTGTTGTTGAAATGTCACAGAATAATGTCCGAGTGCAAAAGTGTGTATTGTATTCTCGTGTGTAATTCTGATATCGTCGTCGGCCGTCAATGCAATCTTATTGATTTCTTTGGTGTACATCTCATGCTTTTCACTTTGAATCACAGTCATCTTTTTATACACCTTCAAACCTTCGAAAAGACATTCTTTATACTCGTTGAAAGCGATGCTTTCATTCATCACACACGCTTGAATGCCTTTATATCTCTTGATCTCTTCGCCATCGAGGAGATAAGCATACAATTTTGGTCTCAAACCTACAAATTCGGTGATCTATCTTCCACCGCTCTCGTCTTTGAATTTACCCAATACCTTTTTATTGATGCCTTTTGGAATCTTAGATGGATGATCGTCAGGATAATTACTCGTGTGGAACCATTCATTCACGTCTAGCACTATGTCCTCGTAGATGTCTCTAGTCTCTATCTCATAAGCCAAACTGTCCGTGTCAGAGAACAATAGTTTGGTTTTCGAACCGAATTTAGATTTGGCGTAATCGTAGTGAAACTGGTACATCAACTGCTTGCTGACGTCTAAGATAATCGCTCCGAGATAACAGGGTTTGTCAAACTTCAGATGCATCTTTTGCATGTGTACCACCACTAGATTTTCATCAAACATGATTCTATGTTGATAATTGGGTTTCGTGATTAATTTTCTAGACTTCTCTTCGGATGTGACGAGTCGAACGTTGGTTCTATGCCTATTGTTTCCATAGATTTTCCGTACATGCAATTGTTCATGAGTTTGAGGAAATCTTTTTCGAAGTCGCTGTCAGTCTGCATTCTTAAATTCGTGTTGAGATCAATGTATTTTTTCATCCAAAGCTCCTTGTTGAATCAAATGACTCGATGCACGTCGATCAATCTCATCCTGAGATTGATGTAACATTTCAGACTTTCACAATAGACCACGTACTTGCGTTTGTGATTTAAATTGGGAGTTTGAGAGCCAGAGGATAATCATTGTGTGGATCGTGCAACTTTTCCAGATAATCCAAATCAACCTCCAGAATACAAGGATAGTCTCTCCATTTTTTTTTCTTCTGACGTTTGGACCCATTTGAAATATCTGATCGGTAAAGGATGACTCATGGCCCAACCATACAAATTATTAGCATCCCAATACTGTATGTATTTACTCGGTTTTTCCGAATCGAAATCTTTTCCCACGTGAGAATTATTAGCTTTGGCATATCTGGTGGAAATCATAGAGACGCCACCCCTCACAGCTTTTTCAAACATGATCAACATGTCATCGTCTGTTAATAATTGCAATCAAACCTCAGTCATCTTCAAGAGAGCGTCCCAAGCGAGTCCAGGTGCCATGAAAGGCCAAGCTGGATCTAATTTGTAATGGCGACGATACACCAATTGAAAATTTTTGAACACATCAGCCAAGAGAAGCACGTCAATTTTCAAACAGAGGGCGTGATATTCTCTCATGGATTTCATGTCAAAAAATCTCCACACTTTTTGTGTGCATTCGTAATCATCGTCAGGAATATGAGACTGGTATAACTTCGAATAAAAATCTTCTTTGGGAGGTAGAGCGCCGTCGTCGAATTTCCCGAGATCAGTCATGTAATCATAAGGGTAGATGCCTTTCCTCAACATGATGTCCACCAATTCTCGTTGATCATTAAAATGTTTACTAGTGATTTTAAATTTCTCCCTACTCAAACTGTCGACTAATTTTTCCAGACTGTTTGACATAAATTTGTAACTGTCAATGAAACGTATCTCTCTATGGATGGGACTCATTTTTTTCAGTCAAACCATCGACGGCTCTCTTTTTATCTACGACCTTCCGTTTAATGAATGAAATGTATTTTTCGTTGCTTTGCATCTCGAAATCTTAAATTACATTTGTTGTGAGCAGCACCGCAAAACAGACCCGTGTATTGATCGTGATCTCTAACTTTTTTATTATTTTCAGACTGATTATCGAATAATTGTCTACATATGTGACATTCGGTGGTTTCGTTGTATTCTTGCTGTTGCTCTGGCGTGATGATCACGTCTTTAGGTTTTTTAAATTTGTGGTATAATATTTGAATTTTCGATTCCAACTCTTCCACGAATCTTTGAGCGTAGACGAATGGACCTGACGATTCTTGATCGTTGAAAGACCAGTTCACATAATAACAATAACCCGAAGAAACATGCTTCTGATATTCTTTGGCATAACTCCTACGCTCGTTGGGCTGGCAAGAATTCATTTTCGTGGTGAAACATTCGAAATCGCCATAGACGATGAATGGCGGTTGTAATATTTTTTGTAGTTGTGAAAATCCATGTAAGTTTTAGGTTTAGACAATGCTTGACTTTTCGTTGCAATATTCCTGATGACGCATCAATGATTCTTGACAACAGAATGAATTCATGCAGTTAAAACAGAATAATCTCTCGCCGTTATGTTTACAAATCTGCTTTGACAACAATCTACTCATTTCTTTAATCCAGCAATAATGTTGATTGTCACCCTCGGAAGTTAACAACAAATTAACAATATTTTCTCTCTCTTTGCGCAAAGTCAGTCTGAGAGGACAGACTATTCCTTTTTTTATCATCTTCATCATATCCTAAGATGTTCACGGCCACAGTGGGATTTAGCTTTTCAAAACCTTTGATGTCTTTCAACTGCGTTGGAAAAGACATCCCGTCTAATCGAGATTTTTACAAGTCTCTGAATAATTGGAAACTCTCTGAGCATCCTTTTTATGGGATACAGGGCCGATGTGATTACCCATTTGAAACACTCATTATCCTCTTTATTTTTCACGTTGATCACAGCTTGTTTTTTAAATACAAAATAAGGTAATTTTATATAGTAAGACACTTTCAAAGGATCATGTCTGTCCACGTGAATCTCGAGATTCAATATCTTCTCGAACGTCCAACCACTTCCCTTGTTTTGAAAAGTAGCCATAGATTCCAACATCTTGTCTTTCATCATTTCGTAAACGTCGGCTAATTCGTCGTCTCTAAACACAATCTCGTTTTTAGATTGGAAATAGGTATCTTCCACCATGTTCTCGCCCATCTTCACATCGCTTTTTTCATCACACAGTGCAAGATCATTTTTATTTTTAAACCATTATCTAGATGTTTTCGAACTACGTCTAACACTCTACCCTTCCCTGTTCCATGAACGACTTGGGATCGAGTTTTGTGAGACTGGGCTTCATGTCGAAAGTTTTAAACCATCCTTTGATGGCTTTGTCTCGTTCTATCAAAATCAATGGTGACTTCAACGCTTCCCTTATGATTTCCCTCATTGCGTCGAATTCCTTTTATTCATTCACCACTCTCGCGATTGCATCCATTGCTTTTTTCTAATGAATCGTCATCTCGAATCGTGTCACTTTTCATTTTTTTTATTATTCTCTTTTGAAACCTTCTGCCACTTAACAACTTTTCATTTAACCCTTTACCTAACGCAGACAATATCAAAATTTATTATTTTAAATATATTTTTTTGAATTTTTTCAAAAAATTTTAACAAAACCATATCATGTGACCCCTCGTTGGAACGAGCTCGACGAGCTCGTTCCAACGAGGGGTCACATGGTATGGTTTTGTTGAAATTTTTTGAAAAATAATATTTTTTCAACTACTGAATTTGCATATTACGTGGGCGGATGCGGGCGATTCGTTGGGTAAAGGGTTAACGGTCGTCTTCTTCTTCTTAGTTTCCTCCACGATCGTTTGTTGATGTTGTTTTGTCGTCGCTGTCTTCTCATCTTTTTTTTTTCGCAAATCAAGTTATTTTTGTTGCTACCGCAGACCTTTCGTCCATTCCCTTTCCCTCGAGCAAATGACTTATGCATTCATCTTTTTTCATGTATTTGACACCTTTCAATTTCAATGACTGATGCACTTTGGCTTGTAATTTCACCAGTGATAGATCACAAGTCTCCTCATGCACGGCTTCAATCAATTGTTCTTTAGTTTTGTAACAGTTATCATTTTTAATTCCTAAATTTCTACAGTACTTTTTCAGCTGGGGTTTGATAGACAAATATAATTTTTTTTCCACGATATACTTTTTTGTGTTTGGCATTTTTTTTGTGTGTTAAAGTTCTTATTTAATATGTATATATTATTTTTTTTAGTTTTTTAATAAACTTTTTTTTGAATTGTTAAACTTCTTATTATATATATATTTTTCTCATGATAAGGACTTTAATAATCTTTTCAAATCGAGATTTAAAATCTATCTATAAATCAACTAACTCTCTCTCTTTTTTATCATATTTATACATCCGTGACGAGCATGTTAACTTTAAATCTATCATCTCCCCTCTGATAAATCCAACCAGATTCACCCTCTTGAACGTTCGTTTTTCCCTGATGGTCAGATTCAATTTGTCGACCACTTGTTTAGAGACGTTCGGATATACATTACTCCCGTAGATGAACGACAGATTGTCTGGATCAAAATTTTCTATCTTTTCCGAGAGAATTACTTATAGATTGTCTTGACATTTGTACAATGATTCCAAGACGATCTCGTTCAATTTCAAATGCAATGTATATTTCTCGTATTCCTCTCTCAATCCACTCATCTCCACGTCCTTCAATTCGATGGCGTCGTGCGATTGTAGTCTATAAATGTTACTACTGAACTTTGAATATCTCTTGACTCTCTTCAATTTTAATGCGGATTGTTTAAGTACTGACGATTCATGACTGATAATTTTTTTTTGTTGTTATCGTTTTTTGTTGAAAAAATATTTTTATAAAATATTAAAATTTTGTGTGTGTGTGTGTGTGTTTTTTTTAAATGATAATAATTATTAATTGTAAAAAAATATTTTTTTGTTTTTTTTTCTTATGTAAAAAAATAAAATAACAACTTTTTTTCACAGTTTTTTTCTTTAATAACAAAAACAGTTGTGAAACAAAATTACACCAGTTCTAATTACACAAGACCGACACGGAAAAAATGAAATACTTAGAAAGCATATTGTTTGAAAATCAAGTACATTCGAGATAAAGGAACAAGATACATCTAAATCTGAAAAAGTTCAATTCGGAAAATGAAACCTGTTCTGGAAAATTGTTTCACGCTAAGGATTATGTGACAAGACGTTTCGGCGACGAACTGTATAGAGAATGAACAAATAATACAGAAAACGTAGATCTGGATTATTTTTACACAAGACCGACATGGAAAAAATGAAGTACGTGGAAAGCATATTATTTAAAAATCAAGTACATTTGAAATACAGGAACAAGATACATCTGAATCTGAGAAAGTTCAATTCGGAAAACGAAGTCTGTTCCCGAAAATTGTTTCACACAAAGGACCTGTCCTGTGCCTGAATGTTCTTCTTGTTGCGTATTAATTCGCGAAACCTCCCGTTCCTTTGCTTAAAATCCCCCATGTGTAGAAACATTGTTTTTATTTATTTTATTTTTTTGTTTTTTTAATGAAAAACAGTGTTAAATTTTTGTATTTTTTTTTAAAATATTGTTATATATATCTTTTTTTTTATTTTTTAAACAATCAATTTTTTTTCATAACTCATCTCACAATTCATCATAATATATATTACATACATTTTTGTTTCCAATCGTGATGATTATTTTCGCAATCCACTCGTCGATGCCTTTTTAATTTTGATAGGTGACTAAGGCGACTTATATATATTTTTTCACAGTGCCGATTCGAGCGCACTCTGCATATATTTAGACTCAGACGAACAATCTCTCTCTGCTTGTCAAAAAAACTCGTACGTCGACGCCGGCTGATTCGGGCGCACCAAATAAAATTCACTGCTCGATTCGGACTCTGTTTTCCCGCGGAAATTCACGTTGGATCACTCGTCTTCCACACGCGACGACAGAGTCTTTTTGGAATTTTTGTCAATGGGAATCTCAGGGCTAATCGTGTCTCCGTCGCAATCTTGCAAAAATACGCAATATCCAAATCGAAAAAATCCACCTAAAATGCGAGTCCGTGTTAGTTCTGCGAAAAGGTGAACGTTTTCCCGAGGACGGTCATTGTCAAAATGACGAGAGAATCTAAAAGTGAATTTTTAAATGAGTGAATTTTTTAGAGTTCTTAATAAATTCCCTCGAAATTTTAGTCGAACCCACGTTGACCGTTAGAGAAATGGAACTTTGAACCCACGACGCTTCGTCTCCCGCAACCACTGTAAAAACCGGGAGAAAGTCACGATGTGAACGCACACGTGTCGCATCGTGCAAGATCAAAGATTTCGATCGTGATGAAGGCAATTTATCCGAAAAACTAAGTTTTTGGTGAGGTACGATCTGTGCACAAGATTTGGTGCGATCGTATGCTCCATTATACCCTACTGACGTTGAAGGCTCGGTGGAGTTTGTCAATAAGATCTTTATCCGCTTCATTAGGACAAGTTGCATTATATATACTTGAGAAGTCGAAAACGGACAGAATGTTCTTGAATCTCATTGAGTTCTCCTCTTTAAAAGATCTTTCAAATTTTTCTTTACATATGTAGCTACTACGTGCCATCTCGTCGACATTAAATGTCGCAAAGTGATCGCTCACATTATCGCTCATCCGGAACCTGATTGGGAGCATTAGAAGGCGTTATCAAGCTGTATTTAACCGTAATGGGTATCATACTCGATAATGATCCCATACCAGTTCGTTCCGTCAACTTTTTGACAGATTTGAAAAATTTCCTCTTTTACCAATAATATCTATTTTCCATGGTAATCGTATTCAAAAGCTGAACAATAATTTCAAACACAAACAAAATCTTAATTTCTGTACTTAAATCATTGAAGATATAATAAAAAAACAAATATAAACACTTTTCATAACAATATTTCAATTATAACGTAAAACAGGTAGTTAGATATACTTGGTGCTTAGCAAACTTTTGTTTAGTATGCAATGCAGAATGCGTCAGGTCCGTGTTAAACGGGGCGTTTGATGATTAATATGATTACAGTTGTACCACGCCAAGAGATAACACTCATCAGTAGTTCTCAAGTAAAATATAAGCTCAATACATTGTAATAGTATTTTGAAGGCAACTGTAGCAAGAAATACCAGGCCTGTTGATAACAAGGATTTTTTGAGTAATCGTTTACCTATTTTGCCTGTTTGTAAATGGCGACTGTTAACAAGAATTTTCTGGAGTCATTTGTTACCTATTGTGCATGTCAATAAATGGATAACAAATGTTGGGAAAGAATATATTTCTGGAAGGATGGTGTGGCAGGTAACAAAATCGGAGCGTGGAGAAAACATACATCATGCAGTTATTAACAGAAAAAGTTTCGTGCTGAAATTTCATAAGGGGTTATTTAAGGTGCTATATAGGTAATAGAAGGGAGCACGGGGGCTCAGTGGTAGACTGTTGGACTGCTATGCTAGAGGTCCCGAGTTCGACCCCCGTCCGGGACGAGCCGCATTGTGTCATTGGACAAGGCACATTATCTCGGTTGCCTACATGGGGGCACGATGTTGTTTTGGGGAAATATTATTAAATTATCAGTTCTGGTGCGAATACAGCAGCAGACTTCCAGGAACCAGTGGTGCTTACAGTCGACTCTATGAGTTGATTACACATGTATTTCGTGTTCTATAGATTTCAATCTTCATTTTGATGTATAAGTTGTGTATATTGAATTTGAATTTAAGGAATATGATAGGTGAAAATTTCAAAATAAACAAAATTCTATTACCTATTTATTTATTGGTGTTTAATGTCACATACTTATACTCAATGGCTAATCGTGACCGTGGCAGTTTTACGGGTGGAGAAGGCCGGTGACAACCACCGAGCATCGACGAGTATGTGTATATTTAATTTGAATTGAAGGAATATCAGAGGTGAGAATTTTCAAACTAAACAAAATTTCATTACTTATAAAGGCCCTTGACCAGTCCAAGGACAGCTGATAGAATAAATTTACTGAATATTATTGAAACTGGTACAGTTAAGCTAGAATAGAGGGCGAATTTTATTTGTTTGTTTGTTTATTTGTTAATTCGTTTATTTGTTTTATTTTGAGAGTGATGTTATGCCGAGATGATTGTATCTTAGTTACTATTATAACTAAATAAACATCCTTAGATTATACAATGACAGTTATCCTCTGAGAGATATAACTATCATTGAACAACATGTGGAAATGTTATACAATTTATGAAAGAGACACAACAGACAGGCCTGGTAGAAAGAACTGTTGGTTAACCCATCCAACGACTACTTGCCACGTATTGTACAGTGACCGTTATACACTGGGAAATTATGTAGTGAGGGAATGGTGGGTGGGGACTTCATTGTAACACATTTATAATTTCCTATTAATACCGTTTGACAAGCCAACCGAATCCACACATCATAGTGTTGGACAGCAATAGCACTAATAACAATAAACTATCAGGTTATCAATCCAAGAAACCACTTGCCACACATTATTTTAGATCAACTTTACTGAGCGTTATTAAAATCTGTACTGTTGAGCTGGAAAAAAGTGTAAAATATTTTTAGTATGATCACCGTTAATTTATTAATTGATTAATCTATTTCGAGGGTGAGTGATGTTAAGCCGAAATAACTGTATCTGAGTACGATTGTCAACAAGTAAACGCCCATACATTTTGCAATGACAGTTGTTCTCTTGAGAACTATATAACTGTCATTACGATGTGGAAATTTTATACAACTTGAGAGAGAGACGCTACAGACATATCTGGTGGAAACAATTATTGTTAACCAGTCCCGGCCAACTTGGCACACATTCTGATAGAATAAATTTACTGAGCATTATTGAAATTGGTAGAGTTGAGCTAGGACAGAGAGCGATTTTTTTTTTATTTGTTTGTTTGTTTATTTTTGTATTTATTATTTGTTTTTATTTTGAGGGTGATGTCATTCCGAAATAAGTGTATCTTAGTTACGATTACAACTAAATAAACAAAATATTCATCCTTACATTATACAATGACAGCTATCCTCTGAGAGATATAACTGCCATTTAACGATATGTAGACCTGGTAGCAATAACTATTGATTAACCAAGGACCAAAAGCCACACATTTTGGAATAATAAATTTACTGAACACTATCAAAATTGGTACAGTTAAGCTATGATAGAATGTGAGTTTTATTTATTTATTTATTTATTTATTTATTTATTTATTTATTTATTTATTTATTTATTAGGGTGATATCAGGCCACACAGCTGTAGCTAAGTTATAGTTATAATAAAATAAACATACATTATACCGGGAGGTGAAACAATATACCGAAATAATTGTATTTGAGATAAGCCAATATTTTATTGCCATTTCAGAGGGATTCTACTCCATGACTTGTCGACGAGATCTTATTTTGCAATTCAAACTTGACTTCTTTACTTCTGAGAGCAAGCATTGCTTCACCTCCCGAAATTCTTACGGGCATATTCCACAATTATATTAGAACGACATCCTGATAATGCACAATGATAATTTTTTGTATGGGAAATCAATTGGTGAGAGAATGGTGAGTGGGGGAATTCATTGTAACATATTTGTAATTTCCAATAAATACCATTTGACAAGCCAACCGAATCCACACTTCCTGGTGTTGGACAGCGATGGCACTAGCATTAGGGTGCGGGTTGCGATGGTGTAAAAATGAGAGTATGATCACGTAAGTTCTCACAGTGTGTCAAATAGTACAGTTGTAGTAAGAACTATCAGGTTATCAATCCAAGAAACCACTTGCCACATATTATTGTAGATCAACTTTACAGAGCGTTATCGAAATTGGTACAGTTGAGCTGAAATATAGTGCTGAATATTTTTAGTTTATTTATTTATTTATTTATTTATTTATTTATTATTTTAAGGGTGATGTCATGCCGAAATAACTGTATCTGAGTGAGTTTGTAAGTAAAATACAAGTCCATATATTATACAATGACAACTATTTTCAAAGAGATATATCTATCATTGAACAGTGTGTGGGGTTAGGATACGGATTTAGTTACAACGTTTCTACATGGTATATAATATATCAGAAAACTCAAGTTTGTTAAGTTCAGAATGTTAGTACAGTTTTCAGGTCAAAATAATGAATAAAAAAATACGTTTATTTATTTATTTATTTCGGTAAGATAACAGAATATGTTACTAGATGTTACGATATATCTAGAACAACATTTACACACAGTAACATTTATCCTACCCATAATATACAGTTGGATCTGTATTGCATTGAGGGGAAATGTCTTTCACCCTTCTTTCTCCTCTCAGTTCTCAGTTGTCACTGAAGACTTCCCATTTCGAAGAACCAGAATTCCAGACCTCAAGGATAACATTTGTTCCCACAACTCTAATTCTGGTTCTCTTCCCCCTATCCGATCTTAACCCATATGCTATAGATGCTAACCTACCACTTTTCCGTTTCAATGGAAGGGAAAGATCAGATTTGATGCTCTTGCCTGTGCGTGCAAGTTTGGGAGAAGCTTTCAACAACAACTGTTTATCATTGTAATACCCAAGTCTCACGATTATGGGTTTAGGCAGAGGCAGCTGGGATCCTGTTGGGTTTGATGATGGGAAGCAATGAATGTTCACAGCCCTCGAGATTACCCCGTTGGCTACAGTCTCATCCAAAGACAAGTCCTGCTGAAGAAATTTTCTCACAATGGAATACGTGGTTGCTCTCTTCTACGGTACCATACAGTAGAACGTTGTATCTCCTATCATGAATTTCTTGTTCTGGAAGTTTTACATTAAACTCCTGTAAACAGGCATCAATTTTTCTCCTCAAATATGGGAGCCTCTGTTCCATCTCTCTCCTCGATACGTTCAGCATTGAATTCTACTGCACGTTTAATGTCAACCTGTTCATTTTTCAATTCGTCAACGGTTTTTGATATATTTGTAATTTCACTGCTCATTTCGACAATATCATTTCTGAGTGTCTCAAAACTCTGTGTGGATTTCCTATCCAAGTTCTGAATTAAGTTAGTCATAATCTGTTTTAGTTCGTTGTTGGAAACATCCTTGTCTGTGGGAGGCAATGTTTTCTTGTTATGTGATGGAAGAGGCATTGTTCAGGAATAAGCAGAGAGAAACATAAACAAAATATGCTCCGATCAGAGAAGTGAAGTGAAGCTTCTCCTGTTTTGGGTGATTCTATGATATGCGCTCTGTGTGCACGAAATCCACTTAAAATAAAAAAAAATGCCAAGGACAGTTCACCCAGGCCACCCCGACAAAAACACACAGTACCTCAATAAGTAATTAGAAGGTCACATTCATGCATTCCGTCCAAGATGGATTGTTAAAAAGAAATAAAAGGCTTGATTATCTTCAACAAATTTAAAATCGACTTCACCAAACCGCCATCATCCGAGTATGTAGGAAGATGTTTGCCGGACCATTCTCTGCTTGTAGGCATGAAGACCATTACTGCCTACGTAGAGATATCAACACACCGAGAAGACCTGAGCTCCACCACAGAGACCACCGACAGAGAGTTGCTTAACAACTGTAACCAATGATTGACCGAAATAAAGTGTTAGTTTTGGTGTGATGCAGTTCGCCAAGGAACAGATTTAGTTATACATGAAGCGTTTGAAATTTTGTTCACCGGTTTGAGTGGTTGTGTTCTAACCCTTTACCCAAAGTAACGGCCAAAACCGGCCAGCGTTATTCTCAAAACTCTCCAATTAATTTTCTTTATTTTTTCATTTTTTGTCTCAAAAACATAGGTTATGACCCCTCGTTGGAACGAGCTCGTCGAGCTCGTTCCAACGAGGGGTCATAACCTATGTTTTTGAGACAAACAATGAAAAAAAATAGTTATTCAAGAATTTGTTTTGCAAGTGTCGTCTGCTTTTCCTGTTAGGTAAAGGGTTAACATCGTCGAAGTCGGAATACAACTGAGACCTTCTAAACGATATGACCTTCGAGAACGCGACAGTATACTGAAGCTTCTAAATTTCTACCGATACAAAATAGAAGTCTGGTACGGAAAAATTATTTTTTCTCGTAACTCATCGCACCTGCCCTAGCTCTGAGAAAGGTATACACACCACGAAGCCCTCATTCTTTCTCTTACCGTCAAAGAGTGAAAACATGGAAACAATCTGGAGAAACCTTCCACATATCAGACAACATGCTCAGGCACGAAGGTCATTATTGTCTCAGGAGGCAACTGGAAAAACAGAAGAACACTGGAACTGAAAGACTGAATAGAAACAGAAACCCAAGCTGCCAGCGGTAGTGTGTTTGGATGCTGTGCTCGATTCAAAAGCATTATATCTAATTACCACACACAGCCCGACAATGTTTCCAATTTCAAAACTTTCTGAAACCATGGGTTTTGCCTCTAACCGAAACGGACTTTATTTAGTTCGGATTCTTTCAGAATCTCTTTATAACAATAGCACGCAGTACGCAGTACTATAAGGCTGTGGTGATCTCGTTCCACTGTATAAGAATATGACTAATTACAACAAACACTATGCCAAACTCTATACTAGCTACTCTCATCCTGTTGCATTATATTTAGACTTAAGGCTTGCCTGGTCTCAACCTCTGCCCTCAACCAAGTCTTAGTAGACCCAATGAGATTACTCGATTCACCTACGCCACCTTCCACTGCCACTGCACCGGGTACAGTACAGTCGCCGTGGATCGGTCGTAATCCACACGTGGGCAATTATGTCCACGCATCTGTTTACAAGATGGTAAAAATCATCATTAGCAAAATTTTAATTAATGAAGCATCGGGTTGTACCCGGTGCTTCATTAATTAAATTTTTGATGATTATTCCCGTAATTAGTGTTTGGAATCTAATATTATTGCGTCCGTGGAAATATTGCCCACGCGTGGAAAGTGACCAGTCCACGGCGACTGTACTGTACATAGACCGAGATGTTCCTCTTTCATCGTTTGAGACCACGAGGGCCACGAGGAAATCTGTCAAAGAGGTTTAATTCTGCCATCCCTCATATCCTCATCTGGGTATTGATAAGGCGTTAAACATTATAAGTTATTCTGGTTGATTGACGTGGACATAGCCTGACGTTCACGGCTCGGAATTTATTTTCAACCGAGCCGCGTTAGCGGCGAGGTTGAACATACATTCCGAGCCGTGAACGTCAGGCTATGTCCACGTCAATCAACCAGAATAACGAATATGTTCCGCCGACAGCCCCATGCAACTAACTGAGTAAATAATTTAACGCATATTTCATAAGCAAATAATTTAATGAATGGAAACGTAAACCCGTCGTGTACCCCGAAGGTTCTGACGTCAAAATGTCATGTAGCGGTACATCAGCTGATTTGGCTGCAGGGCTTGCGATTCCTGTCAAAGTGCTTGAAGTTTTCGGGAACAGTTCAACACAGGTTTAAAACTCAAATTGTTAAAATGTTGTCAACACACAAGAACGACTTAAATATCAATAGTTATGTCTACTAATGTTGATGGAAATGGAAGTGTACGTCTCCGTTGAATGTGCAATTGTTGAAGGAGGGATTTTTTTTCAACTGCTGGAAGTTATTTGTTGTTTTTTTGATGTTGAACTTGAAGACGATTCTAGTGTGAAATCGGAAAACAAGTCGTCTACTAAAACACCATCAAAGGTTTCCGTTGACTGAATGGAAGATATAGAGGATGGTAAATGTTCTACATTTCTAGGCTGTACATACGATACCGTGGGGGTCGCAGCGTTTGCTTGAAATGTCCCGGTTTGAAATGTTGAACTTTGATGTGGCACGACAGACTGACACAGTGAACCTCCAATAGCATCCCCCATTGCCATTTTCTCTACATCTGACACTCGCTGGTAAACAGAAAGGGACGAGACCGACTTGTGACCAGTTACAGCCATGATCTGCGAGGCACTAAAGTTCAAACGGTTCAAAATTGTCGCACCCGTAACCCTGATACTGTGATTAGTATAACGTTCAGAAAGTTGGATTCTTTCACTCAACTGAGGCATAAACTTTGCTAGAGAATCTCTACCGACCGGTTTGTTCTGATTCCACACCTCATTATCATAAGCATAACCACTGAAACTATCTTTAGGATATTGCCAAAGTCTATCACATGAAGGGTTCAGCTTCCTCAGGTAAGTTTCAAAACACCTTACAGGGCAGAATTCATTGTCAACTTTGTCACCTGGCATATGACCTGAGAAACTCTCTTGATCCATACCTCTGTGATTTTTTGTTTGTTCGTCCATTTTTTTTACAACATACTTGCGTCCATCTTGGTACTTTTTTATTTCAAATGTTTCTTTTGTCATTTTTTCCATGTTTTCATTAGCCCTCCTACAGAAATACAAACGAACGTTCATTTGTACGCGATTGAAAAGACCACAGGGTGTTGATGGGGAAAGATACAAACTACTATAAATTTTGGACATGTCAAAATAACTAATTTGTTCAAAATGTTTAATGTCTCCTTTACCACTCTGCTTAATCTCACCAAGTGCTGTTTTAAAACATTCATCAGCATCAGAGAATTCCGGGCTAAGAATGATGTCAATTTTTTTCAACTATGGTGTTGATTTTAAATGTCTATTTAAAGAATGTCTGAGGTTGATAAAAGTTGCACTTTTGTACAGTTCACCTTTCTTTGAACGCACATCCATGTAAAAATGTTGTAAAATTTCATTCAATTTCACCGTGTCAAAATCCTCAAAGTTAGAATCCTCTCTTTTTTCTACAAAATAATCAGGCAATACCTTGGCGGCTACATTGTTAGCTTTGTTTGTACTTGATGGTATTAATTCTTTTCTTTTTGCAATAATTTCATTAATCGAATGATCTGCAAACCGCTTCATTTTTGCAATTATTTTTGCGCAGACGATTCTTTTGTTTACATCGATGTAATCAACCTTGACCCTCAAAATTTTAATGACATCGCCAATTTTAATTTAGCCGCCGTTTCAAAACAACATAAATCTACCATTCTAAAAATGAAGGGATGAAACTTCAATAGTTTTATTCACTAACTTTAATTATTCGAAGATTTCCTTTAAAAGGGAACACAACATAAAATAAAACAATGCCGATAATCAAAATTAAAAACGGCAGATATTTTCGCGCATTCAATACGCCCAGTCTCCTTTGCGAGCCTCTTGCACACATTCCAAACTGATGACGTCAGACGAGAACATAACCGCACGCGACGTAGACATCAGCTGATGTTTGACGGGCGCTATCCAATCAAAGGAGTAGAATACAGGTGGAGACGAAACATACCGGCATGACCCACTAGTCAATCAATCGAAGTATAATCTACCACCCCTCATATTATCATCCATGTATTGAACTGCATAGTTAGTCCGCGGAATCCCTTTCAATGGCCTTCCGGTGTACATAGAATCTGTTCATCGTATGAGGCCACGAGGTGGTCCATGAGTATTCGCAATGGGATATAATCGTCATCCCTCATATCCACATCAGTTTATATGGGGACTGAAGACAGCGGTGGTTTGGATATTTTTTGACTTGTGGGAACTGGTGGAGACAATTGGAGGATACCGTTTGGAATATGCCTGTTGGAGGATAGTTATCTGACTTTTTCATTCGGGAACTTCAGTTGGTTTGATGACAAAAGACAACATAACAATAAATAACATTCCATTCATATTATTCTGTTGTCTGGTACGTTGTGCTCAGTAAACAATTATTTTGTTCATTTACAGTTCAATTTTCCAAGGCATCTTCGTCGAATACATCGAGGAGTGGCCTACAGTTCTTCATCCACCTGATTAAAGACGTCTCTTTGGTACCCGATGGAAGTTCTTTCTTGATTTCTCCCTACAGCTTCAATCTAATTTGGTCTTTATTCTTGATAAAACATGTTCGCCAGCATGCCCTTTTTCGCGACGTCTATTTATAGTTACTTGTTTCAGAAGTAAAGACATTTTTAACATTAATGTTGTTCGTGTACGTGTTTGTTGAACAAACGTCTCTAAATCATCCTACTTTATCAGTATACCGAACCCAAAATCCCGTACCGGACCAAGGGCATAATACAGCCTAATTTCATACCGTTAATGGCTGCCCTGAATATTTTGGGAGTGGACCAACTAATATTATCAGCCATGCTGACATGCTCTATATATATCAAAACACAAAAATAAATATTTAGTAAGACATGTTAGATAGATGTCAGTTCCAGTGCCGTGGAATGATATGATTATCTGTTAATTTATCTTGCAGGATGGATCAGGGATACAACAGGAAGTTACAGCTTGCTGTTTTACTCGGGATTACCAGTATGTGGGATTGCAGCTCTACTTTTATCAGGATTCCGCGTGATTCGCAATTGTTTAAAGAAAGATTCATTCAATGTGAACTAAATAATTAAAATATCAACATATGAATGGCATTGTTGTTGCGTAAATATCCCTCAAATCTATCCATGGAAAAATGCACTCCTCTTTAACTGGTAAAGTGCTGGATACCCATATTTGGGGTTTATTCAGAAGCATTGGTACTGTAACTTAAAAGGCTTCACTACGTGTACTATTTCTCCACCAATGTAAACAATTTTTAAGCAAATTAAGAGCAGCAATAGTTGGTAAATTATTTTTCGACGTGGTCCGTACATCTTCACCATGAAGAAATGGTAAAAAAGCTTGCCCTGACATTCTAAACATGCAACCCTAATAGTTGATGAAAATAATTGCACACGCATGAACAGATGCCGCGACGGAAAGAGAGACGGACAAAGGTCGATTCTCCATTCCCCTGATTTTGCGTCCGTCAAATAGATTCGAACAACATTTTGTAAATAATTGTTATTTAAGTCGGAGATGGTGTTTATTTAATTTTAAACATGGGATTTGCAAGAAGCCGAAATTATCCGTAGTATCCCACGCATGTGTTCGACTTGTTAACCCTTTCTCCAACACACAAGATACCCAAATGTATTTATTAATTTAACTATTGTTGTCAATTTTTTTTTTTATCAAAACCATATCATGTGACCGACCCGTCACTGGAACGAGATCGTTCCAATGAGATATCATATGATTTGGTATTGTTGAAATCTTTTATAGTATATTTTTTTTAACTAGCTAATTTGTAACTTACGCGGACGGATGCTGCCGATTCCTTAGGTAAAGGGTTAAGGTTACATTCTAGTGATCCTGACGTATTTCAGACAAAATGATTGGGTCCGATATTTGACTATTCTATGAATAACACAGGAATAATATACATTAAAGTGCAGTTTGTAATTCATAGACACTGTAACAACGAGTAGTGTAATAATCAACCAGTAGTGTAATATTAACCAGTAGTGTAATAAAAAGTAACCAGTAGTGTAATAATCAACCAGTAGTGTAATACAAATCAACCAGTAGTGTAATACAAATCAACCTGTAGTGTAATGCAAATCAACCAGTAGTGTAATGCAAATCAACCTGTAGTGCAATAAACTTAACCAGTAGTGTAATAAACATCTATGAAAACGAACAATTTTTCAACAAAATTTGAAAAATTTTTGGGGTGGCTCAAATCATAGTTTGGGTACATCTTATCGGTTTTCAATCATTTTATCGTACGCTTAAAGGCGTTTTTCAGGTCAAACATCATTTCGTCGATTCAATACGGCGAAGATAACAAAATAAATTGTCCAGGTAACTTATAGGTGCTGGAGTATGATATTCAAGGATATTCAAATCAACCAGTGGTGTAATAACCAGTAGTGTTATAAACTTAACCAGTAGTGTAATGAACATCCATGAAAACTAACAATTTTTCAACAAAATTTGACAAATTTTTGTGGTAGCTCAAATCAAAGTTTGGGTACATCTTATCGTTTTTTAATCATTTTATCGTACGTTTAAAGGCGTTTTGCAGGTCAAACATCATTTCGTGGATTCAATACGGCGAGGAAAGGTATTTTATGATGTTTATGTGATGTGCGTATTTTCTAGTGTTTAATGTCACTTTCTGCATTTATGGCTTATGAAAATTCAAAGTTGGCCGATTATTTATGATAATGTTGTGCTTTTGAGAGACTTCTTACCCCAGACATACAGTTAAAACTAGAAGTCCTGTCACGAAATGCGCACAAATAGCACGTTGATATGCGCGTTAATGTACGCGTTATGGCCTAAGTAAAGCTATCAAATTCTGTACATATGGCCTGTGCACAAGCAATGTTTCAGCCAATGGACCTCCGAGTAACCCGGAGGTCCATTGGCAGAAACATTGCATGTGTTTTGCAAACATTGCTATGAGTAACCAAGAGAACCTGCCGTGCTTTGGATGCCATTCGATATGGCAACTGCGCGCAATTTCAACGCGCCATTAAGCCTAGATAAGCGCACTATTCGTGACAGGACTTCTAGTTTTAACTGTAAGTTGTCAGGTTCCATGATAACAGACTAAATTGTCAGGGTAACTTGCAGGTGCTGAAGAACATTCAAGGACGTGTCTTCTGCGTGTTGTCTTCAGTTATAATATTTAATAGGGCCCTGACGGATCACTAAAGGTCTCCCACACCCCCATCTCCCGCTTTACGCGTCTACCTTTACGGGGGGTGGGGGTATCTTATTGTTGACATTATACGATTTTTAGTTAACTTTGTACCGCTGAGCAGGGCCAGATTACACCGCTTCGCTACTTTTTGATTGAAAATTCTGCTTACTCAGCTAAGTAACACGTTTACGTATTCTAGTAAAATATGAATTTGACTCATTAAAATTAATGACTTCACTTTATTGTGGAATAAATTTAGTGGTATTCACTAGAAAAACTCTCCAATCAATTAACGTTTTTCGCGATCTGTTTTTTACTAGAGTTTTTTTTGTGCTGTTCCGTATGTATTCATAGCGTGGTTTATCGGTGCAGAAAGAAGGAAATGAAGGGCCGGAAAGTCCAAGGGTACATAGCTTCTCGCCTCCCATCCTCCCTCCTAAAAAAAAACTTCTAATTGCAGGCCCGATACCGATAGACTATAAATGGCTGACAAAAATAATAATGGAAAGCAGAGAACGACATTATAAGATGCATAGGCACACCGGCCATTGGCTCTGGGGGGCGGGGGGAGAGGGGGGGGGGCGTGAAGTCGGAGAAAATCAATTTTTTCTGGCAGTTTTCATAATTTTGGGGGTCAAACTTCACAAACCTACCTGTAGTGTCAAACATTCAGTCTATTGTCTTTACACAAGGGATACGCCCAATAAGGCCAAACTTGGAACCAAAGTCCGTAAACATTTTTTTTTTTTGGCGTGGTATGTCTCACAGGACGTGCCACACCAAAAAATTATATTACGGACTTTGGGTGCTAGTCTGGACTACAGTCTTATCAGGGTGATAATGCGTCTGATGACTTTGGATACACAGGCCTGAGAGTTGGAAAGAAACATTTCCCGAGAGAGCATGCCCCATGCTGTTGGGAGTGCGGGGAGGAGGGGGGGGGGGGGCGCCGTCCATGAACATTTCTGTCAGGCATTTCCACATTCTGTCAGAAAATAATTGTTGAATTTTTCAGAGTTTGAAATATCAAATAATATATTGTTAAAGTTATTTACTAAAATCAGCAACTGGACAAGTCACAACTGAGGAACACAGAGGCTTTAGAATTGTTCTCAGATCCTCAGACTTAAAAGAATTTACCTAGGGATTCCCCCAATTCCGACCAACGGGAGGGGCATACCCCTTCCATACACTCTCGCACCTCGGTGTTGGACATCTCGAGTATGCCTTTGACACACGCAAAAGTCCTTCCGGCCACACCTATTCTATGTCGGATTTTTAAATATGACTGGCTTCGGACCCCTCTGGGTTACAGTTGCCTCAATGATGCTTGCAACATCACTTTTCGGTCAAAATGACGTTCCCCCATAAAGTTGGGAACAAAATTCAAAACGGTTTTTTAAAAGGCGTCATTTTCCTGAGTCAGATTGTCCACAATAATTTTTTATATCTCAAATAACGGAAGTGAACAATTACTCATGCTGATTCATGGGGGAAATCGGCCGAACACGCCATTTTCTGACATGTTTGCATCCTCCTTCGCCCCATGTACCAACTTATTTATTTTGTTTTAACGAAATAATGATTTCGTTTAAACGAAATATTATTTTGTTATTTCGAAATATTATTTTGTTAAAACGAAATAAAATAAGAGTGAAACCTGTCACCCACCGCACTCAATACATTTCAGGTATATTCATTTCCAATTTTCACGGGTTTGATCCTTAAAATTCCAACTTTTGCATGATTTTTCGGGTTAACATTGGAGGGGCGCACATATACCGCTATACTCCCCAAGCACCGCCATCCACCACAGCAATTGTGACCCAAATGCTTATAATAGGACAGGGGTATGTTCAGAAAGTATGTTCCTCTGTACAGGAGTAATTCCCCGATTCGTAGAATTACCCAAATAAACCCGACAATTTCTCCAAATCACCAAAAACGACTTTATTTATTACGGATTCCCCATTTTATCGGCTTACACGAAGTGCTATCGTACCAAGGGGTACAGGGGGTGAGTTCTATTGAATAGGAGTAATTTTCTGGCTTGCAGACTTCGTAGACTTAGACCCGATAATCCCTCCAAATCACCAGAATCCCCGTTCAATTCGTAGAATTACCACAAACAACCCGACAAGTTGTACTATTTCAGAATTCTTTTGAGGACCGCCATACTTTGGCTTATAATAGTAGTGTTATAGTACCGAGCGGCACAGGGGGTGAGTTCGATTGAATAGTCGTAATGTTCTGATTGAGATTCCCCCAGAATCCTTTTTAGGACCACCATGCCATGGCTTATAATAGTAACACGTAGTGCTATAGTACTGATGGGCTGTTTGCATTATAGCCAACTGAGAGACAACCTCCATGAACGCCTATATCATTCCTAATGCCAATAATCTATCAAGTAGTTACTGATAATCATTGCTCGAATTACTCGAATCCCACCGAGCAAATAAGCCATAGAGTATTTACTCGGACGAGTGACTCGCATATACTACGCTTAGCCCCATTTCGGTATTTGAGGATACCTATGACCTGGCATTGTATTATTTGAGGATACCTATCGAGGATACCTTCTGGAGAACCCCTTTTTTGTCGTATGAGGCCATGAGGGCCATGAGAAAATCCCTCAATGAGATATAATATACTATCCCTCTTAACCTCATTTTATTTTGAGACCACGAGGGCCAAGAAAAAATCCCTCAATGAGGTCTAATATACTATCCCTCTTAACCTCAATTTCTTTTGAGGCCATGAGGGTCATGAGGGCCATTAAAAAATCCCCGAATGAGGCCTCATTTACTATCCCTCTTAGCCTCATTTTAGTACTTGAGGATACCTATGGCCTGGTGTTGTATTATTTGAGGACACCCATCGAGGATACCTTTTCGAGAATCCATTTTTTTGTCGTATGAGGCCATGAGGGCCATGAAAAAACCCTCAATGAGGTCTAATTTACTATCCCTCTTAGCCTAATTTCAGTTTTTGAGGATACCTATGGCCTGGTATTGTATTATTTGAGGATATCTATCCAGGATACCTTTTGGATATTTCCCTTTTCAGTCGTATGAGGCAATGAGGACTATGAGAAAAGCCGCCAAATGAGGTCTAATGTAGTCTTACCAACGGCGCCCATCTTATCTCCAAAGTTCCAAGGCCTCTACTTGTCTATGGTCTGACGTCACAACGCGGGTTACCATGACAACCAAATATGGCGCCACCAGGTCACGTGACATGACGTCACTTCCGTGGTCCTGCCCAGGGTCCTGCCAATAAGGGACGATCCATACATCTCCTACTAGTCATGCTTATTCAGGGGATGGAAAATTGGGGTCTTTGCGAATAAATAACTATCACTGGATTGAGATTTAACACATAGAAAGTTAAAAACAATATCTCACCCAGATCTAACAGAATTAACACTTCTTTAAAAGCCAGTGAGATCGATGTTCCTTTACACCGGGCAAAAGTCGTATAGTGTAAACAATAAGATACCCCCCTCCCCTCCCCACCCCCGTAAAAGTAGACGCGTAAAGCGGGAGATGGGGTGTGGGAAACCTTTAGTGACCCGTCAGGGCCGTATTAAATATTATAATTGAAGACAACACGCAGGAGACACGTCCTTGAATATCATACTCCAGCACCTTTAAGTTACCTTGACAATTTATTCTGTTATCCTCGCCGTATTGAACCGACGAAATGATATTTGGCCTGAAAAACGCCTTTAGACGTACGATAAAATGATTAAAAACCGATAAGATGTACCCAAACTATTATTTGAGCCACCTCAAAATTTTTCAAATTTTGTTGAAAAATTGTTAGTTTTCATAGATGTTTATTGCACTCCTGGTTGATTTGTATTACACTACTGGTTGATTATTACAATACTAGTTAATTTTTATTACACTACTGGTTAATATTCCACTACTGGTTGATTATTACACTACTGGTTGTTACAGACCCCGAAAGAATACATATCTGCACTTAAACCGTTGGAAACGCATGGCATTTCAGTCAGAACTGTGAAACAAGCCAAAAAATATCAAAGCTATCTATGATGTTTCCCTAAATATCCAAGAACAAAATGTTAGACAAGATGAGTTTGCAACATTTTATGTACATAAAATTAGCATTCAAATGGTTTGGTTTCTGTTGTGGGGAAACACCATCATTCGTTTTCGTGCTGAGGTCACATTATTTTTGGGGTAGCCCATGGAATAACATACTTATTCAAAAATCGAAACATTAACTCCTTACACGCTGCTGGCGGATTGTCCAGTACTTGAAATCTCTTGCCACTAAAACAAGTCAAATTTATTTACCTAAATTGTCTTCTGTAAATTTCATAGAGTGGTTTACCAATGATTTCTTTAGTCAACTTTTCTTGAATTGTTCATCACATCTGGCCATGGCTGCTTCACAACAGCCATGACTAGATTTGTTGAAAAATATCTTAAAAATGCTCAGCTGGTTTACAGTCAAATCTCGAACTTGTTCGTCGAGTGAAACGAAAACTACTGGTACACATAGAAAATGTTTCCCAAAGAAAAGAAGAGTTGTTCATGAAATTATTAAAAAATGTTTACTTTCAATTTTATGTAAACAAATTATATTCAAAACATGACGTGCGTTTTAACTTTAAACAATAATCATTTCTAAGCAAATTAACTCGATTTTTGTCATTCAAATTGTCGCATTGTGGCGATTTATAAAGTGCAAAAAACATTTGAGTATAGACGTTTGCAGTTGGGTTATGACCTACAGTTAAAACTAGAAGTCCTGGCATGAAATGCGCACAAATAGCACGTCGATCTGCGCGTTAATCTACGCGTTATGACCATGGTAAAGCTATCAAATTCTGTATATATGGCCTGTTCACAAGGAATGTTTCAGCCAATGGACCTCCGGGTAACCCGGAGGTCCATTAGCAGAAACATTGCCTGTGTTATTAGTAACCAGGAGAAGCTGTCGTGCTTTGGATGCCATTCGATAAAGCAACTGCGCGCAATTCCTACGCGCAATTAAGCCTAGATAAGCGCACATTTCGTGACAGGACTTCTAGTTTTAACTGTACCACGCCATACACCATGGAAGTCACAGCTGTTAATTCCGTATCAATTGTCCCATTGTTGTGTTCAGAAATGGGCGACACCCTAACAAAAGCGTGTGTTTTTTGAATTCGCAAACAATATCAATATGCAACTGAAACTTGATTTTAACCTTCCACTTATGTATCTTGAACCTTGAACATTCATCTCAATTTAGACATCATTACCAAAACCCTAGGCGCCTAAGTTCGTTTTTTCTGAATCGTTCCACCTGAAGGTCCATTTTCGATTGTTTTCTTTAGATATAGCATTAACTACCAATAGCAAATATAATTTACATTCATTCAAATATTAATGAAGTTTAAGTTTTTAAACGTAGTGCCAATGATAGTCATTGAATTACAAATGTAACTAGAGGCAGTGATTCTGTAGAATCGCAGGCTTCTCCTGGCTGTCGGCAACATTTCTTTTGTCTGGAAGAGATGTTGGTAAGCAGTAGTCTACTGTGCGTTGAATTCCTCCTTTGAACTTTGCTTATATTGTGAATGATGTGCAGCGTGTGTATAGGGGTGGGGGTGACAAATCTCTCCTATTCTGATTGTGTCGGAGACATTGGTTGTGTCAATGCTGGGAGTAACTTTGCCACGATGAAAATATTCTGGAAATTTTAATCGGGAAAGTATTGGTCAAAACCTTGATTTAATTTATAGTGGGTAAACTTGATTAAATTTGCCCAAATGTGATTGAGTCAATTGGCTGCAAAGCAGCCAAGACTAGATTTGATAAAACAAATACTTTCTGGAAAATTAGCTGTAGAAGTCATTGGTCATAACTTTGACTTAATTTACAATGGGTAAACTTAACGAATATGCCCAAATTTGACCTATTTCAGTGGCAAGATTTCCGCCATCCTTGCATGATATCCGCTGTTGGGTTTAAATTATATTTGCCATCCATGGCAGAAATATCCACCGTCGTGTTAATTTATTTCTAATTCCTAAACAGCTTGTATTCCACAAATTATTTTTATCGATTCCGATCATGTCTGCTCTAAGGCAGTTGCGGCTAGATTTGGTGAAAATCTTTTTAACATTCAACTCAAAATCTTGACCTAATAATTTACAAAGGGAAAATTTGACTAAGAATGCCCAAATTTGACTTTCTACTAGCAAGTGATTTGCTATCCATGGAATGAATATCTGCCGAAGGGTTAAATCAGTTGAAGTTCTGAACCAGCTGAGTATTTTGGAAATAACTTTTATCAACTCTGACCATGACAGCTGTAAGGCAGCCATGACTGGATGTGATAAAAATCTTCTGGAAATTTAACTCTTGAAATCATTGGTCAAACCTTTGACTTAATTTACAGTAGGTAAATGTAACTAAATATGCCCGAATTGGACTTATCTTGTTGGCAGAAATATCCGCTGTAGTGTTAAATTATTTTAATTCCTAAACAGCTGGGTATCTTGGAAACAAACTTTATGAACAAAACCTTGAGTTAATTTACAGCGGGTAAAGTCTCAATTAGATATGCCCAAATTTGTTTTATTCTGTTGGCAAGCTATTTGCAAACCACGACAGGAAAAAAACTGTCGTAGTGTTAAAGAATCTTTAATTCCCAAACAGCTGAGTATTTCAAAAAATATTTTAAAGCACTCTTGACTAGATTATGTAAAGCATCCATGACTAGATTTGATTGAAATCTTTCGGAAATTTAACCGAGGAAGTGATTGGTCAAAACTTTGATTTTATCTGCAGTGGGTTAAATCAACTAAATATGCCCCAACTTGTCTTATACTATTGGCAGGAGATTTGTTATGCAGGATATAGAATATACGCCACAGGGTTAAATTATATTTAGCTCTAAGCCAGATGAGTATTTGGGAATTTACTTTTTTGTCAATTCTGGCCATGGCGGCTGAAAAGCAACCATGACAAGAATCGATAAAAATATTCTGCAAATTTTAATTGGGAAAGCATTGGTCAAAACCTTGATTTAATTTATAGTGGGTAAACTTGATTACGTTTGCCCAAATGTGATTGTGTCTATTGGCTGCAAAGCAGCCAAGACTAGAATTGATAACAAAATATTTTCTGGAAAAGTAGCTCTAGAAATAATTGGTCATAACCTTGAATTAATTCACAGTGGGAAAACTTAACGAATTTGCCCAAATTTGACCTACTCCAGTGACAAGATATCCGCCATCCATGCTGAATATCCGCTGTTGTGTTTAAATTATATTTATCATCCATGGCAGAAATATCCACCGTAGTGTTAATTTATTTCTAATTCCTAAACAGCTAGTATTCCACAAATTATTTTTATCGATACCGATCCTGGCTGCTCTAAAGCAGTTGCGGCTAGATTTGATGAAAATCTTTTTAAAATTCAACTCAAAACCTTGACCTACTTTACAATGGGAAAATATGACTAAGTACGCCAAAATTTGACTTTCTGCTGGTAAGTGATTTGCTATCCATGGAATGAATATCTGCCGAAGGGTTAAATCAGTTGAAGTTCTTAATCAGCTGAGTATTCTGGAAATAACTTTTTATCAACTCTGACCTTGACTGCTGTAAGGCAGCCATGACTGGATGTGATAAAAATCTTCTGGAAAATTAAACCTGGTAACCTTGATTTACAGAAGGTATACCTAACTAAATATGCTCAAATTTAACTAATCTTATTTGGCAAGAAATTGACATCCACGGCAAAAATATCCGCCGTAGTGTTAAATAACTTTTAATTCCCAAACAGCCGAGTATTAAATAAAAATATTTTAAAGCAGTCGTGACTAGATCATGTAAAGCATCCATGACTAGATTTGATTGAAATCATATTAGCGGGGGAGGAATTCGTCACATACAGGTGAATTGTGCACTTGGTGATACCTTCTTGAAATTTGGCACACTGTTAGTGTAGGCTATGAGGTTCTCAAAAACGATCGGCTACAAGTTGACACCGACCGGTGGCGACCAGTAGCGGCACAATCCAAAATGGCCGCCAGCGGCTGAAGGGAACCTCCTTTTCGACGGTCTACCGACTATACATCCGATTGTAAGGGCGCGAAAGTGAACTCTGATCCACGCACGTGTTGGAAACAGACGTGGGAGATGATGTAGAATAAAACGAGATTCTCTATACGGACGCATCAATTTCTTGGAACTTGAAAAGAGCGTTGTTTCTCCGGGATCAGCGTCATTCAGGCAAACCTGAATGACGCTGATCCCGGAGAAACAACGCTCTTTATGAAGCAGTCTCTTTGCCATACAATCTCTTGTTTGGCGTAATTCCGCAAGCAATTCTGATTTGTCTGTCGAAATTAATTCGAGAACGCGATTGTTCACAAAAATCATTCACAGAATGAGTGAGAATCCTCTTCGTGTACGGACTAGTACTGACTGGGAACGTTGTTGCTTTTGCCAGCAAGACAGTTCCAAGAAATTGATGCGTCCGTATAGAGAATCTCGTTTTCATGACGCCTATAAAGCTATTGAGGAAGACATAACGCGCTTCCTAGATAATGGCGTTGAGCTTCCATATAATTTGACCATTGATTGTTTGATGAGAGAGAGTGATGTCACTGTTGACGAATAAGGCAATATATCATAAGACATGCCGTGACAGTATTCGGACTCACATCGTACAGCGCGTGCTACACAAGCGAGAGCGAAATGAGGCAGTGGCATCCTGCTCCACGCTGAGTCCTAAAAGAACACGGACAAGTTTTGAATCTGGCTGTGACAGGAAACTGCCCCAGTGTGTTTATTGTCACAAACGCGAAGGTGACAGCAGTGAGCCTATTTGCAGATCAATGTCTGATAACAATAAACTCAAAATTATGGCAAAGGAAGCCGAGAACTGGGTTGTTTTTTCTCGGGTCAATGCAGCATTTGATTCCGCTGCTAGTGATCTTTACTATCACAAAACCTGTTATTGTAAGCTTGCCAATGAAGCACGAGCGGCTAAATCTAAAAAGTCGAAGAACGCCGAACATTCCGCGTCAGGCCTGCCCTATGACCCTCTCGTTATGGCAGAGCTCATAACATTTGTTGAACACAACGATTCCGCGATGAAGCTTGTCGATCTCAAGAATCTGTACAGTCGGAGGTTGAAGCAAGTCGGTTCTGATTGGCTTAGTGAAGAAATACATTCCACTCGATTCAAAGAACATTTGTTGCAGAAATTGGGCGATGGCTGGGACGCCTTCACACAGGGTAGAGATGTGTTTATTTCAAGTAGGTTTCGAGTTGGCTCCTTGTTGTCCGAATCTTTAACTCGTATAGTGTCTGAGGAAGAGGCAAAAAAGATAGTTGATGTGGGTCTTCTTCTGCGTAAACACATACTCATATCTCAAGCTCCTTTCACGGGATCATTTTCATCTTATTGCTTGAGCGAGCCTGTACCCAACTCACTCCTGACTCTTCTTAGAGTTCTACTTGAGGGCACATGTAGTATACAGAACTTAGGCGATGATGAGACTGTTAATGCCAAGACTCGAGTGGCTTGTACTATTTCACAGATGTTGATCAGCAATTCAGCGAAACGCTCCGAACATGCACAAAATGTTCACCAGAGACGTGACAGAGAAACTCCAATGCCTCTTTATGTGGGTTTGAAGTTGCATGCCCATGATCGTATGAAAAATCTTATCAGAGATTTTCATCAAATGGGACTCTCTGTCTCTTATGATCGCGTAATGGATGTTCGCAGGAGTTTCGCGAGAGCTGTTTCACTGCGGTTCAAGAACGAAGGTGTTGTAGTCCCAGCTAACTGCAAACGTAATGTTTTCTCGATAGGAACCACTGATAACATTGATGTATCTGGTAGATCTGATATGCATGGTACGTCCATCACACTCATTGGTCAACTGAGCAGGGACAATGTGGGTACTGATCCCCCACCACTGAGTTTAGATGTTCCAGAAGACACACAAATTGAACTCCCAGACGACTATGCATTTGTTCCTTTCGTTGAAGACTTTGGTGGGGACATCAGGCTTGAATCTCCAGATGAATGTAATGTACGGCCCAATGAATATGCAGATTTGAACGTGGGAGAGAATGACTGGTTGTCTCATGTGTCACAGATCAGCAATAAAGGGAAGGTTGATGGCAGCTGGCAGCTTGATGAAGTCCCTGTGACCTTTTCAGGCTTCTTTTCAAAACATGAAGATCAAGACAATGTCAAACCTCGTGCAGTTATTGGGGTATTCCCTGTTTTCAGTGAGCAGAAAGCGGACTCACTCAGTATGCAGAAGCATGCTATGTATGTGGTCAGGGAAGCTACTGCTTTCGTAAACCCCGGCCAGATACCTGTCATTGAAGGTGACTGTCCGTTGTATGCCAGGCAGAAAAAATGTCAATGGCTGTTCCCAGAGGAGATAGGTGAGGATCGAATGGTGTGTATGATTGGATTCCTGCATCTTGAAATGTGCACCCAAGAAGCTGGTGGTAAGCTTATGGGTGGTTCTGGTTGGGAGCGAATGTTTCACCTCGCAAAGATATTCACACCCGGTGTAGCATCATCCCTACTTGGTGGGAAACATGTCAAGAGGACGCGACAGGCATATCTTCTCACTCTAGCTTGGCTTGAGATCCTCAGAAAGAATGCTTATGAGATTTACTGTCAGCAGACTGGGCCCCATGAGTCATTTGAAATGTGGGAACAGAGGATTCTTTCACAATCTCCAACTGCGCGCTATTGGGGTGAAATCGTTCGGAACTTTCTCTTGACAAGCTGTCAATTCGTTCGGAACCAACGAATCGGTAACTGGCCTGGTACACTGTGTTCTATCGATGAGTTGTGCAGTTACTTTTTTGCCCTAGGACATACAAATTATTGTCGGTGGGTCCCCGTATTTCTGAGAGACATGTCTCAGCTACCCAGGCGGCATCCTTCAATCCACAACAAATTCATGGAAGGCCATTTTGTGGTCCAGCGTAGTGAGAGGAAGTTCAGTATGATGGGTTTAGATCAGAGCCAAGAACATAGTATCCAACTACTCAAAGAAGACAGTGGTCCAAAAGGTCTCTATGGCCAGGCTGAAGAGAAAGTCGTTATTGAGCTTTCAAGGTCAGAAGTTCTGCGTGTTATAGATGAGTATGAATATGCAAGTTTCCACACAACATCATCAGATAACACGGAACACCCGGAAAGTTCGGTATCAGAGCAGAAAAAATTTCTGAATCAATTGAAATCTCTCCTCGATCTGGTGAATCAGGGACTCATTATCAACCCTTATGATGAAACTAGTGGTCAGCTGGTGACATTAGATACTGGTGAATATATGGACCCCGAAGTTAGTAAGAGTTTACGGTCATTACCCGAAAGGGGCAAGCATTTATATTCCACTTTCTTGAAGGAAAGGCTTGTGGAATGCACCGTACCCCTGAATGATGTTATTCCCAAGGCAAATATATATACCTTCCTTAACCCACCCCCAGCCAACCTGGACAAAGGCCGAGACAAACTCATGTCAAGTAAAGCAACTGCCGCAATAGTTACCCAGATGTTCGTTTCACTGCAAGCCCGGCCTGATTCAAACATGGATGAGTTTTTCATGCACGAGAATGCACGTGATCCGCCAGCATTATCCGATAGAGGTAAGCTACGGAGTGGGACAAAATCTCAAATTCTCAATTGTTTACCAGCTATTCCTGCACAAGGGAAGAATTCAGCAGCTAGACAAGCTTCAGTTGTCATCTTGGATATGCCTGCTGTAGTCCATGTAATCAAACCACAGAAAGCGGATCTGTTTGGAGAATATGCTCGATTGCAATTATTGCCATACATCGAATCTCTGATTAACACGAACACCACAAGGGTTGATGCGATCTATGACTGTTACCCCGAAGGCAGTTTGAAGAATCAGACGCGAGCAAAACGCCTCGGTGAGACAGCAGTTAGGTTGATACGGGTGTCCGAGAACGTCCCTTTACCTAAAGGGAAGAATTGGCAGGCATTCTTGAAAGTTAGTGAGAATAAAGACGAATTTTTCAAGTTCCTGTCTGCTGAACTGCTGAAATTAACATCAACATCCGAGTACCAGTTGTTAACGACATCAGGAGAATATGTACTATGCAATAAGGATGTTAGCTTATGTGACATATCTCCATCGAACCACGAGGAAGCAGACACGCGCATGATGCTTCATCTCAACCATGCAGTCTCACAAGGTCACAAAATAGCTTTTCTTCGCACGGTTGATTCTGATGTCGTCATTCTGTCTTTGCACCATTTCGCAACATTCCGTGACCTTGGACTCAGTGAGCTGTGGATTGGGTTTGGAATTGGAAAGGCATATAAAGATATGCCAATTCATGAGATAGCTTCACAACTTGGACCTGATTACTGTAAGGCCCTGACTTTCTTCCACGCCTTCACAGGTTGTGATGTAACATCCAGCATGCTCGGCATTGGGAAGAAGACAGGATGGAATGCATGGATGAATTTTCCCGCATCAACTGAAATGATGATAGAATTGACTGAGAATCCGCAAGTCTTTTCAGAGGATTCCCCTCATATGCAGCATATCGAAAAACTCACCATACAGATGTACAGTAACAGTTGTGTCAGTACACGTGTCAATGATGCGAGACGGCATATGTTCACACATGGCCTTAAGTCTATGGAAAACATCCCGCCCACCAAAGCAGCTCTGTATCAACATGTGAAAAGGGTAATTCTTGTGTCATCTTTCATTTGGCATCGTGCTCTGCAGAAACACTTATGTGTGCCAGACCCATCACAGTACGGATGGGAGTGGAATCCACGTCTCAATATTCTGGTCCCATTTTGGACTCACCTAGGAGACGCAAGTGCTGCATGTGCACTGATGCTCCACTGTAGTTGTGCCAAGGCCTGCAAGGGCAATTGCAAATGCTTGAAAGCTGGATTAAGGTGCACACCTTTGTGTAAGTGTGAAGGTGGCTGTTGTAACAATATTGAGTAGTATACTGTCATGTTAGGACCAGTCATCTCCTATTCTGGTATTTTTTTTTCCATTTTCGGCCAGTTAACACATGTCATGTTTCTAGTTGAGTTGATTTTGCTAACAAATGTTCATCCCATGTGGCTTGCTACATTGTCCGGGGTATAGGAATACAGTTTTAGATTTCGGAAAATAGTCTGTTATTTACTGCACAAGACGGTGTTAATTCATGCATAGCATGATACAATATCCCCAACTATTTTGCCTCTGTACAACAGTTGATACCTTCGTTCACCCGTGTGTTCATCTATGGTATCCTTGTCTTTCTCTGGCCATAGGCCACATGTGACTAGTCAGTTCCTACTCCATAGCAAATCAACTTGGAAATCCTTCATCTTGTAGCGCACTCATGTCTCAATGAATCCATACCTGAGTTGATCTAATAAATCTAACGTAAGGTATCAAATTGCCATACCGGATCATATTTCGATAAGTTATTCGCTAAAACATTTCGACCACTCATCGACATCAAAGGTCATGTTTTGGCTCCCAGTGGTGGCTATATCTCTATATCCCTGGTAAAGTAGCATACCATGAGGGATGGGCATTAAGTGTCGGCAACATTAATCCTGACTTGGAACACACCACATCTTAACTGGCCGAAAATGAAGAATACTACTTGTAGTCAAAAAATATTCCTGTACCTCGAATGACTGCAAACATACACTCACCCCTTCTAGTCCCATTTTGCCAATGTTCTATACTGGCAAGATAACATTGTATAATTAACAACGGGAACTAATGCATCCCGAGTTCATTCCAGCACTGCCCTTGCTGGCAGACGTGTCGCTATGGTGTTGAGATTGAACCAGAACTCCTCTAGAAATTTGATAGTTTTATTTTCTTAGAAAATAAATCTATCGAAAATGCCGGAAGTTGAGAATAGACTGTCACTTTAATTGGATTATCAAATGTCCAAGTATCCCCACTGCTGCATACTATCGAGTACCCTTGTTCATGTGTTGACAGGAATCTCTCATACCATGTTCATTTGACCATTGCATTCCCGAGAAACATTCAACACTAATTTATCTACGGACGGACGATCATACTGACAGTCAGACACACAGACGCACACATCGACGGAAATTCTGATCCCATTATCCATTAATCTTCCCCCCAACTTGTTCCAAGGGCTTCACTCCATCATTCACATCAATTACAGCACATGTATGGTGTTAGGTTTGGAGCTTCAGTTGTGCGATCGGCGAAAATAGCTTTTTTTCGATCCGCTTGGCGGCCATTTTGGATTTCGCTGCTAGTGGTGGCTAGAGGATGGTGCCAACTTGTAGCCGATCGATTTTGAAATCTCTGATGCCTACCCTTACATCATGCCAAATTTCAGGAAGGTATCACCAAGTGCACAATTCTAGCGAATTCCTCCCCCGCTATATGGAAATGTAACTGAAGAAGTGATTGGTCAAACTTTGATTTAATCTTCATTGAGTAAAATTAACTAAATGTGCTCCAGTTTGCTTTATTCTATTGACAAGAGATTTGCAATTCATGACAAGATAACATTATACGCCGTAAAGTTAACCTATTTTTAGCTCTTAAGCAGTTGAGGATTTTAGAATTTACTTTTATCAATTCTGGCCATGGCGGCTGGAAAGCAGCCATGACAAGAACTGATGAAAATCTTCTGGAAATTTTAATCGGAAAATCATTAGTCAAAACCTTGATTTAATTTATAGTGGGTAAATTTAATTAAATATGCCCCAAATTGACTTCTTCTATTGGCAAGTGATTTGTCATCCATGATAGAAATATCCACCGAGGTGTTAGATTATTTTTAATCCTGTTAAATACACTTCTGCAGTAAAATTATTTTAGTCCGTTAGGATTGCACTTTTAAATGCACTTTTGAAGTAAAATTATTTAGTTTGTTAGAATTTGCCCTGTAGCAATTGATGGGAGGATGCCTATTGGCACCCCCCCCCCCCCCCCCCCCAATTGTCACAGAACAAATATAAGTGAACAAATTTTGATGAGCAGGAATAATTCAGCACCAGCAGTTGAATACCTCCCTATATTGGCAATATCCAATTTAATGAAGAGAAGGTGTTTTTGAACCCTCTGAACTTTGATGTAAAAGAGGGCAGAGTTTTCAATGAGCTCTGTCAAACAGAATGTAATTGTTCAAGTTTGTTCTCACACAAGAAAAATGGAGTGACTTGAGATATTCTTTTAGTACCGGGGGGGGGGGGGGGGTACATAATTGTTTTGTTACAATGTATTGCGGGTAACTATTGGTGCTCAACATTAAAGTATTACCTGACAATTCTATGCAAATTATTCAGGAATTATCTACTTCCGAGCGCACCAACAAACTTGCAAGCAAGTTCCCAGAAAATAAATATGTCAACATAGCTGATAGTTAACCACACCACCACATATCATGTCAATTTTGTGAATTATTGTGAATTATTGATAATACTTGACTTGTTATACAAGTATTACTTCACAGGGATTCCATCCTAAAATCCTAGTTTATGAATTCCCACTTGGTGAGATAAGATTCTGATCAAGAATGATTGTTTTGTTACTTTTTATTGTAGAACGTCTGTCGAGTTGCCACGCCTGACAAGCTGACATTTCCTCAGCTTCTGCCTCCAACTGTACAGTATTAGTTTAGGACCTTCTTTATGGGTTAAACCCGTCGACTGGTGATCCCATCCTGATTCTATTAAATGAATTTATATATCCGAGTCATGAAAATTAAGCTAAGTAACAACACACAGGTACTACTAGTTGGTATCTCTTAGCGCCCTGGGCGCGTTTTAATAGGATACAGGGAATGACATATTAGCAATAAACTCCAGGAAGGTGTGCGCCATATAAACTGTACTTTTATGACTTGTTGGACAGTGCCTTGGACCCTCTCCAATATGTTATAACAGAAAGATCTGCTAATAAACTCGACATGTCAGTAAAATGGTACACTAATAAAATGAATACAGTGCCCTGAACATTCTTCAGGGAATGATATATTAATAAAAAACATATTGAAGCATTATGCGTAGCCATGCAGGACTGTAAATATAATGCTGAATATGTCTATATTATGTAGCAAGAAATTATACATACAGTTGCATGTCATCTTCTAACTTATTCCATTGCACGGTACGACCTACATCTGGAGTCTACGTCGAGGAGTCTGATAGTGCCTTGTCATTGTCCTGGGACTTCGCCGGGTAATTCGGCATCCTCCATATGCAAATCTGTCCGACACGAAATGATGACTCTAGCTGTCAAAAGGGCCCCGAAACTCCAGCAATTGTAATTGAATATATGAATAAATTCCATTGCAAATTGATCTTGAATCGGGTTGATAGATCCTCGTAATACTATTCTCAAATTACGGATATGGAGCTGTTTTATTTGATTGGAGTGACCAAACTGATTAGTACCACAATAAGCATTGTTGTGGGTCTATCCACTGTCTGTTGGTTAGCTTAATGGGTCGATAGTTTGTTTCTCTGTGAACGGTGAACTGGGTCGGAAACTCCTCATGAATAGATTTACATGCGTGATCTGCTCGTCTCCAGCAATGATTGGAATGTTTGAGCCCCTGTTGTGTGAGCTGTTCGGTGAGAGACGCTCAGTCGCAATCTGCCTTGATACACATATCTTCTCATCATATTCTCCGTCGGAATTACACCTATGAAACCTGGTGATGCTTAAACATTTAATATCCAGCCTTAGTGAACAGCCTCACATTTAGGATGGAATATAATCGAGTGACCCCCAATTGAGAGAGTTGGTCGATGAGAGACGCTCAGTCGCAATCTGCCTTGATGCACATGCATCTTCTCATCATATTCTCTGTGGAAGTTACACCCATGAAACCGGTTGATGCTTAACCCTATTAATATTCTGTCTTAGTAAAAAGCCTCACATATATTTAGAATAGAAAATAATCGCTTCATTTAGAGATGTATAACGAAGATTAATGATATACTGACGTAGGGTGAGGGAGAGGATGCCTCCATGGCATGTTTCGCCTCTGATACTGTTACAAGCAAGTTTCGGTTTTTTTTTTGGTTTTTTTTTGGTAGCATCAGTGCATTCTAAATTCCCCGTTGTACATTTGTATTTAAAATGTTCTAAATTACTGTAGACTATCCGAAAATAGCATTAATGAAACATAAGAGAATATACTCATGTGGAGTGTTAAAATTATCAAATCTCATCTGTGTGTTGAACAATTAGTTGATGGAATTATCCTCGAGAATTGGAGCAAATTGTCTATGTTCGAGTGAAAAGACTTGCGCAGGCCTGAAAGAACGATCAGCTGATGTATATATTGCCTTGTATTGTAACGTACGTACTTGCAATTAAGTTGGGTTAAATGCAGCGCAGTAAAATGTCACAAAGCATATCAACAGAAAATCTACCCGCAATTTGTGAATGTCAGGAGTTGTCTCATTTGTGTGGATCTGGAGGTGTTATTTGCCACCAGCGCACGCGCTCGTGGGGAATGGTACTTTCGGATCTGCGCTCATGGGATGGTTCCATATAATCTCTGGAATAGCTTTGGCATCATCTACCTGTCCAATTCCTTGTATATTAATGAAACTGTACAATCTAGGACCATTTTTAGTGATTATGTGGCCGTGTGCTAAGCGTCAATACCAACCGGCACATGGATACCATAAGTATAACTATAAGTATCGATTTTATGTCAAGTGGACAACTGTCAGTACTGTGATGTTCCATTTAATTATCCATTTTCCAAGTTCTAAAACCCCACAGATCATTTAAGTCTCCCTCCAACCCCGACGACCCAAAATTAATTTGGAGATAGTTTTTTCTAACCCTTCTAACTCTCTATGTTTACTGTACAACATTGTACTTAATTTTATCTATTACCAGGTCTTGTGTCATTGTAATAACTAAAACTAATTTCTCCTTGAAACTCACTAACAATCATGCTGTATTTTATAAAGCAGTAACTTTAATTACTATATTTGTAGTTCTGTGCATGTGCTTGGGTGCTATTGGTGGCTGGCTTTACTACCATGACGGGTAGTATAAGTTTGGACGAGATACAGACGAATCCACTGTATGAATTCAGTCATTTAATAAACAATAAAATCAGCATGTTATCTGAAGATGATAACCCGCCTCCTCCCTACAATATTGTAGTTAGTAAGTATTTTCACCCCAGTGATGCGCGTTCTGAGTTCAACGGATCACGTAGTGCATTCTCAGCTTTTCATATTAACCTACGAAGTCTCCAAGCCCACTGAAACTCATTATACAACTTATTGTGCGAAATGAATAATGCCCAGAACACATTAGACGTCATTGGACTCACAGAAATATTTTAAATCCCCGAAAATATATCTTATACCTTTTAAGGTTATCAGCAACTACTAAAACATACAAGAAGCAATGACGACGATGGACGCGGTGATGTTGCGCTTTTTATTAGGGCTGATATCTCTTTTAGTATTCGACATGATCTTTGCGTCTTCGTACCTCACGTCATAGAATCTTTGTTTGTCGAATTAAAGTATAAAAAATCACCGAAAATCGTTGGGTAATTTACCGGCCTAATACGGCTCCTAAAGCGGATATTGACCAAAAATAGATTATTTAACCAAAATAGATTATTTAAAATAGATTATTTAACCTATGCTATCAATAAAGAAAATAAATCTTTACTAATTATGGGCGATCTTAATATTGATTTATTAAAAATATCTTCTTACTCCAAAACGGATCTGTTTATAGAACAGATGTTCAGTGCGTGTTTTGAGCCCGCAAACACCAAATCAACTAGAGTTACAGATCACTCTGCTACTCTCATAGACCACATGTTTTCAAATAATATCCGTAATTCTTTTAAATCTGGAATAATTTTGACAGACGTATCCGACCATTTTGGTATCTTTTACGTCGAACAGACAAATAAGGAACCCACTAAAATGATGCCGACACTGACAAGAAAAATCAACTCCACTATTGAACACTATTGAACACTTCAAGCTGCTGTTGTCTGAGCGTGACTTTAGTCCAGTTATGGAAACAGACTGTCCAAACGATGCCTATGAAATTTTCATAAATTTATATATTAATGTTTCTGAAACAGCATTCCCCTTCCGAAAACAAACACTAAAGAAGAAATTTATAAAACAAAAGCCTTGGATGGCAAAGGGACTTCTAATTTCTGCCAACAATAAAAACAAAATTTTCCTCAAAAAACTCAAATCTCCCTCCGAGTTGAATGCGAACAATTATAAAAATTACTGTAGACTATTCAACGAGATTAAAAGACACAGCAAGGCTATGTATTATGAAAAAGTACTCTCAGAAAACAAGAGTAATATGCGGAAAATCTGGCAAATACTAAATAATGCATTAAATATCACTAAACGGCAACGCATTTTACCCTCATTTGTTAATATTGGCGACAAGACAATATATGCAGCAGATGAGATTGCGCACGAATTTAATACTTTTTCGCAAACATAGGGAACCGAACATCTAAACTAATATCTCAAAGTCGTAAGTCATTTGTAGAGTTTTTAATCATTCATATCATGATATGTTATTCTTAACTCCAACATCACCCTCTGAAATTTGTAGCGTAGTAAGCGATATGGGAACAATACCAAGTCAAGACTGTGAACATATTAGCTCTAACATCCTTAAACATTCAATAAATCAAGTGACCACCCCACTCGCCCATATTATGGACAATTCATTCAGTCAGGGAAAGTTTCCCGGCAGGATGAAAATCGCCAAGGTTATGCCAGTTTTCAAATTGGGTGACGAAAACAAATTTACAAACTACAGGCTTATCAGAATTCTCCCTGTATTTTCAAAAATCCTTGGGAAACTAATGTCAATAAGACTTGTAAAATTCCTTAATAGATTCGATATTCTTTATCAACACCAATATGGGTTCAGGAAACGACAGAGTACTTTGCATCCGATTATGCACCTGTTAAAAAACATGGCTGATGAAAATAACAAAAGTAGCAAAGATAGTACGCTTGCCACATTCCAGGATCTCTCGAAAGCCTTTGATCCTATAAGTCATGATGCACTAATTAAAAAAGTTAGAATATGTATGGAATAAGAGGCAAGGCAAATGACTGGTTCAATAGCTATCTCCAAAATAGAACCCAATATGTCTCCTACGAAGAGAGTAAATCCAGCCTAACTGAGCTGACATGCGGAGTCCCACAGGGTTCTATTCTTGGCCCTATTCTCTTTCTTATATATATAAATGATATCCACAAGTCCACGAAACTGAACATTCTATCCTTTGCAGACTACACATCGGTAAACAAATCTGGTTCGGACATTAACTCGCTAACTTTATACTTCTATGATGAACTTCAGAAATTATCTGACTGGTGTGCCGCCAACCACTTAGCCTTGAATGCTAAAAAAACAAAATACATACTACTTACCCCATGTAGTAAAGATAAAACATCCACACATCAAGAAATCCGTATAAACAATGAAATCATCAGTAAAGTCGGCGGTAAGGAGAATGAAAAATACGTCAAATTCCTTGGCGTTAATCTTGATGAAAACCTTTCTTATAATGCACACATATCACAAATTTGTTCGAAAGTTGCTCTTGCCAATTATGCCCTCAGTAAGATTAAGAACGTTGTGCCACATAAAGCTATGAAAACCCTATATTATGCATTGGTACAAAGTCACTTTATTTATGGTGTTCAAATATGTGGTTCATCGAAGTCACGTAATCGCCTCTATAAATTACAGAAGCGATCGATAAGAATCATAAATAACAAAAAATATAATGCCCACACGGACCCCTTATTCATCGAAGACAATATTTTGAAAATAGAGAATTTACACAAATTACACGCTTCTTTGTTTGTGTTTGATTGGCACAATGGGAATCTCCCAGTACCCTTTGTAGTTTATTTTTTTTACTGTGAATAATGAAACTCTTGTAAACACGCGCCAGACCGGTCTCGTTCATTGCCATAGAACTAAAAATTAAACACTTGAATACTTCCCAAAATTATGGAATGAATTAGAAAAGGATATTCGTGAACTAACAAATAGAGTAGAATTGAAGAAAAAGTTAACAGCTTATTTCATTTTCCTCTATTCGAACGACGTCACATGTTCGAATCCTTATTGCGCGGACTGTGCCGCGTAATGCAATCTCAATACGTAGACAGATGGCCTCAAACAGTGTTTTGTCTGGATACTCGTCCTAGTGGGCCTTTATTATATACGTATGTACCCTTATGTGTAGATGTGCGGCCCCGTTGCATACATATATACGTATGTGTATATATGTTCATGTATACATATATATTGTGTGTGTGTGTGTGTGCGGTGGGGCCGTGCATGTGTGCATGTGTGTGCACACTGAACCCGTATTATATCAATTATTGATTGGTCCTTGTCTGAGGCCTTGTCGACTGAGCCCGCTTCTTCTTTTGTAAATCAGCTATCATTTGCACCCACCCGTATAGGTTTCTCACCGTATAATGTTGTGAACGGAAAACTGAAATGAACAACGTTGCACATGCGTTTTTTGTTTTGTTTTCTTTGTTTGTTTTTTTTCTCTTTCTTTTTTACTGTTTAATCTTTTATTTTTTCCTCTTTCTTTCTTGTTTTCTTATTCTATATGGGAAGACCAGAAGACAGCCAATCTGGCTATGCCTTTCTATGCCAGTATTCGTAATGTATTCAATCTTGCATGTTTGTGTTTATATTGTCTTTTGAATGTAAATATTGTATAAATGCATATGTACATTTGTAAACATTGCATTATTTTTTTTTTATAGATTTTGTATACTGGTGAATAAACATATCATCATCATCATCATCATCATCATCATCACGAAGATTCATCGCAAATGTAGCACTTAATCGTATTTGTCCTCTAGCTGTTGGTGATTATCATTGGCTCATTGCCGAGAGACTATATTTGTTTATGAACCGATATGTACTCCATTAAAATCCCCATTGAGAAGGTAACGGCCGTCGTGAAGGCACAGAATAAGAACAGAGTTCACAAAGTACGCTGCTTAACATTGTAGACAGTCGACCTGCTCAGATGTGAATCTTTTTTGCTATTATGCTGCACTCATAAATAGAGCTTAAATGTTTTGGCATTCAGTGATTGGAAATTCTAGACAAAATATGAAATATTTTGACAGATAAAGACAAATTCGAGGATGTTATATGCTTATCAAGGAAGAAGTGTACTTGGGAGAAATGAGTAAAAAATAAATGTCATTTGCGTGTATAGATCAGAAGATACTGGTCAATAAATATTTGGGTGGTTTTGGGCAATTGCTGGATGAAAAAAGATTGATTTGCACGTTAAAAGCTCGACATACCTACCTCACGTACCCTTATAGCGCTTTGCAAAAACTTGGAAAATCCGAAACGACGTCTTGAATGAATTTGTACAAAATCTACTGTATAGAAGTTACATATTCGTTTTGTTATTTTTGCCGCATTAAAGTTAAAATCGAAATTTATTTTACGCTTATGGCAAAGATACATACAGATTATCACCACTATGTGTATCTCCGGGAATTCAGATCAAGTCGAGTTGTAGACACAGAACAGTATTTCGACGAGCCCGTTAGGGCGAGTCGAAATGCGATTCTGTGCCTACAACGAGACTTGATCAGAATTTCCGGAGACACACACTGTGGTGATGATAAATTTATCTCACAATATTGAACACAAAATGTGTTATAAAACTATTTTAAGAGGAACTTTTTCATTTGCCTTACCGATGGAAAGACGCAAGTTGAAAAATAGAATAGCGTTCATTGATCTCCATACTGAGGTCAGTGATGACGTTACACTTCAGACAAAATTACGTCACTGGGATTCACTTTACTGAATACTGTCTTGCGAAGTGGAGCAACTGTGTGTTTCGTCAACGTGAATTTGGTTGTTACTTTTGTAACAATTACTGGTGAATTAAATATCCCTCTTGGTGTAAAGGTTTATTATATTTTAAAATATGCCGTTCATCGTTTATTGAGGTGGCGTTTTCCACATTTCATAGCGAAAGCTAATCCTTTAACTTCAAGCAGGAAGCCTCGAAACGATCGTTCAGGAAAATCTCAATAATAGGCTACAAAGCAGCCCAAGATGCCGAAAAGTGCGCATAATTTAACTATTCGTTGAGGTTACTTCCCCAGTGACATTTTACCCTGCCGTGCATAATAAATACGTTACAGAGCATTTGGTTGGCAGATACAGTGTCATATACGGCTCAGAGAAAACAATATTAGGTTCGGCTTCGCCTCACCTAATATTGTTTTCTCTGAACGGAAAAAGGCGAAGCGAACGAAAAATGATATTAATGGCGTTGTTTTGGCAACAGCAGAATCACGCGCTTGTATCAGGGGCCCTTGATACGGATTCGGAACAAGGGCCCAGATACATTAAACTTTAGTTGCGTAACAGTGCAAAAACACCCCGATTGTGAGATAAATTGCTGTCTTGCTGTCTAGAAACCCCACCAGCAACGCCAGCCAGAAAGAAGCTCCGGAATTATAATCCATACAAAAAAGATCGTAGAATCTTCGAAAATAATTTTGAAGGCCAGGGGTCTTCTACCAATCCGTCTGAGAGGTTATAATGCCGTATTAGATGCTCCACCATCGACAAAAACGTGTTGATGAGTTAAGTGTGACTTCAAATTTGTTGCTACATTTATAAATTTCTTGCTTGAGGCAGATTTGGGCCACGCCCAGCACATATATTGACATGTGTTCTGTGGCACGGTGAACAGTTTTTATCTGTCCGTATCCACTCTGGTGTGACTCAATGCCTTTGGCGTCGGTGTTGTCGGAGTGTTCGCGAATGTGATGCTATTTTTCAGTATCATTCTTATGAGTCGATCGTGGCAGGGTCAAGGGCCCACGGAGAAGAGATTGCTGTATTTTGCAAAGTGTATTTTGCACAAAACTGTGAAAGTCTGTCGAACATTGTGGCCGGGAGATAAGGGTCAGCACAATTTGGTCGTTTCAGAACGAGTTTTGGCAGAGAATAACGTTAAGTTGTAAGTGAAAAACTTATGTTAAGTACAACCCATAGGGTTCTATGATTTTGCAAAATTTGAAAAAAAAATGCAAGAGAGTCATTTATAAATCTGCCTTCCCAAAGTGTTGGAAGAGTAAAAGGAAGGAAAACAAATAATAATCCTTCGAAAAACATGTATTTTCCATTCAGGAAAAGCCAAACTACTTTATTGGCACGCTAACATTATGTGGTGTGTCCCGTTATAAGTCATGGGATTGGAACCATACAGACTCAATTTGAAACGTGAGTTTACAAATGTCATTCAGTATCGGTAGTGCAGAGTTTAAAACATAAGTGCGTTTTGTTATTACAGGCAACCAAAATCTTCAAGTAGAGACAGGAAAGGCGTTTCCGGTACATTTTTGTTTCTGATCAAAAACTCAACTTTTTTTTTGCTCATGACTGTAGTAGTATTATTCGGTTTATCAATGGTAAGTGTTTCTCGATTTTTATGGTGGACAATGCAGAAACTGTTGGGTTTACTAGACAATCAGCCGCTTTACCTTCATCGATGTTCAGATTAGGTACTGCTGAATCCTAATCGGCGGGCTTCTACATCAGATTAAGGGATGGTATGTTATTCATCATTACTCACGTATCATGCTATGTTATGGTACTTGTCTGACAGCGAGCGGTTCCCTTCCTAACAAGATTCTATACTTCAATGTCCATCACAATTGTTCTTGGGATACTTACTGGCCCCATGCTCATTTATACATTTATGTTGCGGAATGAAATCGTTTACACTAACGTTTATCCAGTAGCATTAACCTTCCACCTGGTTATTTGCGGACTTTCAATGGTATTCTCCATTCCCCTTGGAGGTGAGTTTTACTATTTCATTAATGATTCAAGACTCCCCAAGTGTTAGTGATAGGTAGTGCACAGTAGCGTGCTTACAGAAGAGGACAGAGAATTTAGACCAGACACACTGCAAAAAATATAGGTTCTCTTCAGAACCAAAACTTGCTCTAATCCTGTCCCTGAGATGGAACCAGGTCTGTTTAAACAGTATTTATTTCAAATCAAATAAATTTATAAAGATTAACATTAAATATTAACAGAATTAAACATAAATTGAGGGGGTTTCAGCCGTAAGTTTAGAGCTTATATAAGGTTGTCTCAAATCATTATTAAGCAAAGGAGATATGAACAGTTGGCATATCGAACCAGTTTTGGTAATATACAGAACCAAAACTTGTTCGATATGCCAATTGTTCATATCTCCTTTGTTTCAAAATGTTTGGCGACTGCGTTGAATAAGCTCCAAGTTTACTGCAGAATCTACTTCAGTTCATGTAATATTCTGTTAAAATTGAATGCTAATCTCGGTAAATTTGTTTGATTTGAACTAAATACTGTTTAAACAGAACTGGTTCCATCTCAGGGACAAGATTAGAACCAATTTTGGTTCTAAAGAGAACCTATATTTTTTGCAGAGTAGCGAATACGTCTCGAAATCGGAATCGTTTATGAATCACGACCCATTGGTATACGTGTACCACGAGCCAATCGCTATCTGATCGAGAAGGATTGATCATCTGTGATCACAGAACTATGAATATCAGTACGCTCCCAGGAAACATGCGTTGTGATATTTGCCGATTTCAAAGTTAACAGGAAGGAGAAAGCAAACAAGTGTTTAAAGGTTTGCTGTACTCAGTGTTCTGTCGAGACTTAGTTTACATTTAGCTATTCAATGTTAACTCTTTGAACGCGTAAGACCGCTTTTCACGGCCAAGGTTCACAATGTGCCACAATCACATAAAGTAAATGGTTGCACGTTGAAAATCTTAATTGGTCTGCCCCAAAAATATGATTTTGGGCTTTCCCAATTGATGTCATGGAAGTGAAATGCTAGATACCATTAGGATTTAACTAACTTGTTATCTCTAACACTGTAGGGGGCGCGGTGGCTCAGTTGGTAGAGGTGCAGGCTGCAAGCCGAGAGGTCCTCGGTTAGAATCCCACCCGCGGCAACTGCGTTGTGTCCTTGGGCAAGACACTTCACCCACATTGCCCACGTGGGGGCACGGACGCTGTACACGAAGGCGTACTGCACGCACCTGACTTTAACCAATGCTAACCCTGCTTGTTTGGAGTTGGTATGTTGGGGAGCTGACAGTTGCTCGCCGTTGCTCGGTGGTTCTCTCCGGGTACTCCGGCTTCCTCACCCGTAAAACTGTCACGGTCATGGTTAGCCATTGTGCAGAAGTATGTGACCTTAAAGACCTTAAACACCAATAAATAAATAAATAAATAAATAAATAAATAAATAAATAATAATCCCTAACACTGTAGAATAACATCGTCTCTTGAGTGCAACAAGCACATTGTAGTTGTAGCAATCAAGGTGCAACAAGTGCCATCGTTATATTACTCTACTGCGCAGACGTGCTCGGGTTCGCACGCAGTGATTGAAGAATAGTAACAAATAAGAGCAGAGTATTACCAAACACAAGTGTTCAATATAAACAGAGTACCGCGCTTGTTTCCGTTAACTACAGGACGTGGAGAGTGGATTGCAACTAAATCATCCGTGGAGTGGAGTTATCACCCAAGCTATAACTTTCAAATTTTATATGTATTCGACAAAAAAAAAACAACCAATGTTTCAGGCAATGAACCTCCGGGTTTAACCCGGAGGTCCATTGGCTGAATCTTTGCTGGTGCTGGGTATACTTTGCAACAAATTTGCAATTATTGCTCGGGTGGAATCTCCACTCTGCGGGTGATTTAGTGATAATACACCTTACACGTACTGTATGTGTTTTTGTTTATAAAATAAAATGGTGTAAAAGCCTCGATAGTTCAGGCGTGTATTATTAAAATTTCCTTTAAATCATAACATGGTTCTACTTAATGTACACCAGATCCGTTGAAATTCATAAACAATCCCCACTAATATCCGCATATCTGGATTGCTGAAGCATCAGCTAAACACTTTACAACTCATTCTGCCCCCCCCCCCCCCCATTCCCTCCACACCGAAGGATAGTATCAAGACAGTCAACGTTTGTCACTCCTCCCATCGGTGACGTTTGTTGATGTAAAAGCCTTTGCGTCGTGACTGCAGCCACAGCTTAAAAGCTTTTACTTCATTCATTGTTTTGAAGTTCGCTTACTCCTTGGGTCTCGGCTTTAACCAATAAATGTTATTCGAATCGGTTACTTAGCAACTCGAAACATAGACATATTGGTAAATCGAAACGAATATCGAATCTAATCGTTTGAAGTATCCACCCATCAATAAATGGTTTAGTAGAAATAGTTATTTCAAAGCTTCTGTGTTTTTTATTATGCAATCAACGTCGACGGTGGATATCATCTGTTGACTAACGTTCTTCTGTGAGGGTGAATGTCGATTTGTCCTGGAACAGGGGAACAGGAATTACCTGTTCATGTAACCCTTTAACTAATATGAAAAGCAGCGAACGCTTGCAAACAAGTTTCATTATCTGGCTTCAAAAACATAGCTTATGACCCCTGATTGGAACGAGCTCAACGAGCTCGTTCCAGTCAGGGGTCATAATCTATGTTTCTCAGGCAGAAAAATGAACGAAATAATGAAAATTGAATGGCATTTTTGGTATGAATAGCTCTGGCCGGTCTTTGACGTTACGCTGGTTAAAAGATTAACGTTCCATCTGTTTACTCATTTCGATTGAAAGTCGAATATACAGCACTTTGATCACAAAAGTGGTCTTTATATATGGCACTTTGATCACAAAAGTGGTCTTTCTAACGATCATTTCAAGTGGGTAACAAACAGGGAATTTCGACCAGATCGTGACTGAGCCGCTTTTGTAACCACAATACTGTATCGGGAGAAACCAGTTATAACATTTCTTTCAATTCGTTTTCCTTCTGAACGAAAATCTCATTGTTCACACCCTGATGCATCGTGAAACAAACTGAATCATTTATTTATTTAATAATTATTAGATTTTAACGACACTTTCAACATCCAATGTCAATGGTGCCGGGCAGTTTTATGAGAAGAAGCCGGAGTACCCGAAGAGTCGTTTTCCTGCGGAACGAAAATCGTATCGTTTCATATTGTGTTGCTTCCTGAAATGGATTGAATCATTTGTTATGAAATAATTGTTTTTTTCAGCAGCCAACGTTGTATCGTGCCGGACTATTTTACGAGTAGGGGAAGCCGGAGTACCCTGAGAAAACGCAGAAAACCACAGACTGTCCAACTTACTAACTCCGAACAACAAGCGGTGTTGCCATCGGGAGAAGGCATGAGTACCAAAGAAGTTCAGTCTGCTTTAACACAGGGCTCTGTCGTGCTATCACTTGTGCAATTGTCATGACGTTCTTTGACCAAGGTTGAAATCATCAACAAACAACATGAACCGCCGACGCACAAGGTGTCATTAACTATCTACAGTTAAAACTAGAAGTCCTGTCATGAACTGTGCGCTTATCTAGGCTTAATTGCGCGTAGGAATTGCGCGTAATTGCCATATCGATGGCATCCAAAGCACGGCAGGTTCTCCTAGTTACGCCCAGCAAACACAGGCAATGTTTTTGCCAATGGACCTCCGGGTTATCCGGAGGTCCAGTGGCTGAAACATTGCTTGTGCACAGGCCATATATACAGAATTTGATAGCCTTACTAGGGCCATAACGCGTAGAGTAACGCGCAGATCGACGTGCTATTTGTGCGCATTTCATGACAGGACTTCTAGTTTTAACTGTACAATTAAGAGCTAATGAATCGTTTTAATGATTGTTTTTGTACAAAGTGGAAACACACATAGAAGTACTTTGTGTTGTTAAAAAGCTGACGCATTGACCGAAGTGTAAGATTCCAAAAATTCCATATCGCTGATAACAAAATTTTCATTTTAACCAGAGGCCTGATCCGCAAATCCAAATCGAATTTCGAATATTCCCTGGTCACAGCTTATCCCAGCGGATGTATGATTTTAGTGATAAACTGAACCGCATTGTTACTTTGATCTACAATAAAGATGACATCTTCTAAAATTCATTTTTGATAAACAGACATATTCGAAAGCAACTTTATTTTGTAAAAGTTACAAAATCTATATATTACTTCCTACAAATGTTTGTTTAGAGCATCTCTTGGAAATTCAGTTGTCAATTTTTAAAAGTCTTCCTTTTTCTGATTTGTTAAGATTATTCGGTGTGACTTACTTGTAATGAAAACGGAAAACGTTTTCTTTCTTATAGGAAACTAATTGTGTGAAAAACGGTTAGGACATTGGCATTCGATGACTGTACACTCTAAAATCAGTTGGGTTAAATATCAAATGGGTTAATTTTTAACCCAACTATTTTTAGAGTGTATCTTCAAAAGGGTAATAAAAATAAAAAAGTTGTATTCCCCACAGTTGTTAAAAGATGGCGGCTAGTCTAGCTAGGGGCATTTAGAAGAATTAAAATTATAATCGATATAGCAGGCGATATGGCTAAAAAAAGTAGTAATTTTTAATTAGAACAAAAATAAAAATACAGGAAATTTAATATTTATGTGCAATAAAATATTACAGATATGGATGTCATTGGAACTGGCTGATTGAGCCAGTTTCAATGATATCCATATTTGTCTGGTTTTATTTATCAAGAAACTTACCAAAGTACAATGTTTCTGTCAGTTTTTTCCCACAATGTAGGTTAAAGTATTAAGTGCACCAAAATTCTTGGAAATAAATCCGTTATCCTTGTGCTTTGCGGGGTGTATGGGAATTTACACAGGTTTGGGTACTCATACACCCTTCGGCTTTGCCTCAGGCTGTATGAGTTCCCAAACCGGTGTAAATTCCCGTACACCTTGGAAAACGCAAGGATAACTAATAGTCTAGCAAGGGGCATTTATAAGAATTAAAAGTTAAAATCGATGTACCCTCCCCCCCCCCCCCCCCCCCCACAAAGGAAAACACTTTCACATCATCAGTTAATTATATTATTAGATTCTCGGTTATCTCCAAAATTAAAATGATGCAATTTACATATTGTCAGGATCTTAACGTAATGGCGTAAATGGTTTCGTGACTTTCGTTGTTTGAATTCTGATTGACGAATATCCATGAGATAATTTCCTGTTTTATTATTCATATTTGTTCCTCGGATTCTTCATTAGAAATTCCTTCTTCTTATAATGTATCTACTAACTATCTCCCGACATTCACTAAAATAGCGTAGAGTTTCGTTTTTATTATATGCTTCGTGACATTTTACTGCTCAATATTCAGCCCAATTTGACTGAAAACAGGTACTTTTCAAAACAATAACATAGATCAGCCGATCGTTCTTTGAAGCCTGTAATAGTCAAATCACCCAATCCTAAATAAGTAGCCCCACATCACTCAGCAATAAAAAATAGTCCTACTTCCCATGATAAATTAATCAACTAATTGTTCAGCTCACAGTTGGAATTTAATAATTATAACGTTGAACAGCGGTTCTGGATTGAAAGAAAAATAAATTGAAAAAAAACAAAAAACGAATTTATTTTCTTATGTAATACAAAAATTGAAAAATTATTATTTTTAAAATAAAAAGCATAAAAAATAACTTGGAAAAATACGCCAAAAGAATGGAAATTGAAGATTTATCGAGGAATGCACCAAAGACTGAGAGGTCGAATCACAAACTCTTTCCTCAAAGCATAAGAGGATTGATAGTGGGAAAATCGAATTGTGGAAAGACGAATCTCTTGATGAATCTGTTGTTGCGACCAGAGTGGTTGGGTTACGATAGATTGTTCGTATTTGGTAAGAGTCTCTTTCAACCCGAATACGAATTATTGCGATAAGCTCTGAGCGTAAACTTGCCGAAGGACGTTATAATGAGAATGTTTGATCACCGAGACGAATTCGAAAAATGTGATCCATCGCTTGCAACGATCTTGAAAGAAAGTCGAGAGAACTCAGAAATGATAAAACGTCCAATGTGGAATGTCAATTATACGAAAATGCGAACGACGTGCCTGATCCTCGAGCCATGAATTCGATGTATAGACATCTCATGATATTCGATGACTTGGTGTTGGAGAAACAGAATCGGTGCGAATCTTGCTTCGTTCGAGGATGTCACAGCAATGTGGACTGTTTCTATCTATTCCAAAATTATTTCCGATTGCCGAGGCAGACCATAAGAGAAAATACAAATTTACTGTGTCTGTCTCGTCAAGATTTTAAGAACCGCAGTCACATTTACGACAATCACGTGGTCAGTGACATGAGGAAAAAGAATTCAAGAGATGTTGTTAGTTCGTGTGGGATTGTACACCTTTTAATTTCGTGGTGATCGATCTGATGAGTGGTAAATATTATGGAAAATATAGGAATGGATTCGACAATTTTTATATTCCAGACAATTGCAATTAATAAAATGAGAAAAAAATCATATTAAGTAGAAAGTAAAAAAAAAAATAAAATAAAATATACAATTATTAAAAAAATATTTAAAAAAAATGTTACAAGACTACGAAACTCAATTATTAGAAAGGATATCTGAGAACACGAAAAGAACAACAGATAATATAACTGCAAAAGATTATTTTTCCATCGTGATGAGCGATGACAAGACTCGATTCATGACGAAATTCAATCCACCGATCCAATTGAAAAGAGGGATAAGAAGTATGAGATGGCACTGGTAAATCTGGAGACGGACTATTCGTTTCCCAACATCATGGAGAAAAACAATACGTTCATATATTCCAACGGTCCGGGCTGGTTTACGATTCGCATTCCCAAAGGCAATTACAGCATAGTCGATTTGAACGAACTCATTCAGACTGGAATTATAGTTTCTTCCGTTTCTCAGAATAGCAAGAAACTGTTGTCTTGACGGTTAAAGGTAATTGCTGGTTGTAGGATCAACGTAAAGTTGAGTCACGTGACTTCGTGTTCAATTCTGGTCATGGTCAGTGATTGTATAGAAAATCAGTTCTTGCGAGTCCGCGATTACGAACGGTCAACTTTCTAACATGCTATAACAGCAGAGTTATGTCATATTAACATTTGGTGTGTCAAATACGTTTTTTATCTGATAACCATAGAGTATAACACCCGTTGTATATACTTGAAGTATATACAACGGGTGTTGTATATAATTATAATTTATGCGAACGACCTTTGATCTCGTTCGATTCCATTTTCATTCATTCATAAACTTCGTAATGCAAGTTTGAATTCTACGTTGAAGGAGCAAGTGAAATTTAATCGAAATATATATGACATATTTTCTATAAGTATAAACATGTAAATTTTCAGTTTATTTTGCTGAAATAAAGAAATAATTACAACCTACTTCGTTCAAAACCTTATGTAGAAATTACTAGACTGTCAGTAATGTGTAATGCGCTATTTATAGCTACGTCTACGTCCACGATCAAAGTACTGCTCCAATTACACGTTCGTCTGCTACGTGAAAAAAAACGTTTCGTACGAATTGTAAACAAAAACAAAAGTGGACCATAAATAATGGAAATTGGAAACTTCTCGATTGAATACACTTTATCATCGTCGCCAGGAAGAGCTAAAAAAGACATGAATAATAGATCAACTGCAACCAGTGGTTTTGCCTGTACAGCAACAACCAAAAGATCGCGTTTGCTTTGTCTCATTTTCTACGGAGGCCCGTGGGAATGAGCATAAAAGTGAATATAAGCCTCAACTATTGAAACTGCTGTTTGTTATCAGATAAAAACAATATACATATAGTGTTTTTTTTATATCTGGTTTATACAACTCGTTGAAATATAGTTAATATTTTCTCGGCAGAGCCTCGAAAATATTAACTATATTTCAACTCGTTGTATAAACCAGATATAATAAAACACTATATGTATATTGTCTATATATGTAATACGTAATAGTATTCTAAGACTGGTAATTTCGTATATGTAATAGTAAATACAGATGAGGTCTGACATCTACCCAGAGAAATGATGATAGCATATCTTTCAGCGCACGTTTCCAGATTTAAAAAAAAAAAAAAAAAATTCTGTTTTTTCGTGAACGGCCATCATTTCAATGAAGGGGTACTTATAGGTGAATGTATAAGGCACACGCAAATCTGTCCACCTTGTATTAAAGCTCGCATCGGCAGTTATAAACTTTGTTTCTGTTTTATTACCGAATATCGTTTAGACTAAAAATTGACGGTCAAGACGGAACTGCCATCAACATAACTACCAATGTCAACACTCTGCAAACGATATTTAACATGCGAAGGGGTTATCGAGTGGATTTTAGAGGAAATGACACCTTTGGAAAATGTTGGGATTCGATCGAAACATGTACGAAGGACATTCGACTTCGCAAAATGTGGTGGACATTCTGTCTGTCAACAGCATTTTGGTGAACGTGGACTTGATCTCTGGAAGTTGTGTGAATGGTGGCACACAGCCCACGATCTACTCGTTTTTTCCGGACGTTTCTATGGGCTACAGGATCATAGAACTACCGCAAAATCTAGTCTATTTATACAGTATAAACACTGAGTTAACGGAGCAAAATGGGGAGCTGTAAGATCTTCGCATCGAACATGTGATGATGAGATTTTACATAAGAGAAATTTAAAAAAAAACAAATCTGTTAAATATGTTATTAAACAAACAAACAAACAAAAAAATTGTTAGAATTTTATTTTTTTTGCAGAATAGGAAAATGAATTAAATTAACAAATTTTCACTTTTCTAAATAAGAATTAAATCAATTTCCATATATAATAGGAAGTAAAATTAAAATAAAACAAATAATGAGGAGATGCATAATATAAAACTAAACATATCCGAAGGTGAGACAAACAAACTTCGCAGAGCATTTGAGGAGAAGCTGTGAGATTGAAATTAAGTCATCAAGACTTGAGCAATGGACGCGACAGAATCGCTTGGACCAAAGCCCAAATTAATAGAATAGCCAAAGCACATCGTAATCGATGAGGATTTATTGAGAGACCGAGTCCCGCGCAATTGAGATATAATTTGAAAATGAAACGTGGTTTCTTAGGATTGTTGGCGGGATTGGCCACCAAGGCATTACCCATTCTCGCCAAAACCGTGTTGCCGGCTTTGGGTATATAAGCTCTGTCGGGATATGCCAGTTCTGGTGTGCAGAAAATAATGGGGAACGGATTGTTTCTGAAGCGAGGAGGAGTTGTGTGTCGAGTCGAAACGGTTGGAAAAGGATTGTATCTGAAACGCGCGAAAGATATCGGAGTATTTCAAGCTCATGGAGACCATCTCTATCTAAAGAGTGGAAAAAAATTGTTCGAAGGCCAAGGTCTGTTATTGGGTCCGAACTCACCTTTTAAAAACCTACCCATTCTTAGTATGTAATTATGAGATATTGTTTTGTTATGAGAAAAACATTACATAATATTGTAACAGGAGGAGAGATAAGTGCGGGAGCCGGGGTTCGAACCGTCGTCCTCTAGCACACAAAGCGACCGATTTACCACGAGACTAAGAGATCCGGACCAACCAGGCTGATTGGTAAATGGCCTTTATACCTCGACCGCTACACTACTCTCCCCTTCTTTTGAGATTCACCACATGTGAATCTCACCCAGGTTTCTCCCTCAGAGCGGTGGAAACACCCACAGCGCCACCTACTGCTGAGGATCGGAAGAGCCCCCAAATGTAACAGAAGGAGAGATAAGTGCGGGAGCCGGGGTTCGAACCGTCGACCTCTAGCACACAAAGCGACCGATTTACCACGAGACTAAGAGATCCGGACCAACCAGGCTGGTTGGTAAATGTTCTATTAAATATGATAGGAAGTAATAAATAAATAATAAATAAATAAATAATTAGAATAAAAAAATAAAAATGGAATCATAAAGTGACAAACTATATCCCAACTTATCGGTGACTGTATTACATGTACCCACGGAACCTCCTTTGGAAGATAGATGTAACGCGTTTCGCATCGATCAGATCAATAAAATTCAACATTATTTAACTCTTTACCTAACATGAAAAGCAGACAACACTTGTAAAAAAAATTCTTGAATAACTAATTTTTTTCATTTTTTGTCTCAAAAATATAGGTTATGACCCTTCGTTGGAGCGAGCTCGTTCCAACGAGGGGTAATAACCTATGTTTTTGAGACAAAAATGAAAAAAATAATGAAAATTAATTGGCGATTTTTGTGAATGGCGCTGGCCGGTTTTTTCCCGTTACGTTGGGTAAAGGGTTAACGATGGAAAGAGACAGACGTCAAGCGCTCAACAAGAAGTATGCGCGAATTACTAAATTGATGAACGGTCTGGATCTGACTCTCATCACCGTATCCATGGGTTTTGGTGCTGCTGGAGCGGGTCTCCTATCGACTTTGGCTACCATTCCAGTCCTATTGGTTATAGAGGGCGTTGCACTCGCGACAGGGTTCCTGAGAACGGTTGGAAAATTAGTGAGTAAAAAACTATCGTTGAAGGCCAAGAAACACGAAGATATCAAAGTGGCGACCTATGGAAAATCAATTCCATAAGCGACATGATATCCACTTTTCTGAAAGACGGAAGGGTTTCCTATGGGGAATATCGTTTCATTCTTGCGGAAAGGGATAAATTCGCGGCGTTAAAAGAAGACATAAGAAAAAATTCTCATCAGATTCTCAAAGAGGAGATGAAACATAATCTGATAGAAAAAGGCAGAGAAGAAGCCAGGGAATCACTTCGTAAACTCTTGGAAAAAATAAAGATCCAGTGACAGATTTAAAATAAAAAATATAATGATATTATATACCATCAGATTTGATCAGAATATAGACATTTTTTTCTATTCACATTCTGATCAGCATAGGTTTTCTATCCGAATCTGTTTCTCTCCATGTTTGTCTGATTTGTCATCTTTGTCTTTGTAATATTTATTTCAAAAATGTTTCCAAAATGTGAATTTAATCACCTGAAAAAAACTCACAAGTGATCCTCTCTGCATCTCACACAACCTTCGACACGTAAAGAAAAGAGGATTTACATACTTATAATTTAATCATTTGCCCCGCCTCTGCATTTGATTGGTTGAAAGCATACAGCGTGAAAGTCATCCAAATCGTATAAACCAAATCACGTCATGATTTGGAATGTCTCTAAACATTCGCACATCCGATCTAACTTTGAAGACTCTGGAAGCCCCGCCCACTCAATCAAATTGTCACCGTGAGGGCGTGACGGCAGACTGACAGATGGATATTTATTAATTTATTGATGTTTAAGGTCACATATTTATGCACAATGGCTAATCATGACCGGACAGATGGATAACAAGCTTGTAAAGAAAGATCAATGATCGATTTTTCATCGCCTCCGGTCAGCGAGAATACAATGATAATTTCTCGGGAACAATTGAATTTAATAAAATATACCGAAGTGGGAGACGAATAAAAGATCGTACATCCAAACATGATTCTGGGGGAACTTAAAAAAATGTTTTTAATGATATTGTTACGTGACTTGCAAAATATCTGCCGTCTGCGATCGAAAATCAAAACAACAGACAATTTGACAATGATTGACGTGACCTGTTTTTGGCACACTTTCCTGAGTTTGACTGTTGTCTTTTGCGAAAATTAAAAGTTTTTCGTTCACGTACACATAGCTTTTATATTTTAATATTACAGCCGGTGTAAATTATAAGAAATAACTGTTGTTTTCCTACGGTTTATGCGATATAAACCGAAAATTTTCAGCACAAGCTTAATCATAACTCGCTACGCTACAGTTATTTCTTTTATAAACTACTAAAACGAAATTCTGACAAATCAGTCCATAAAAAATAGAGGACTTTGTAAAAATAATACTCCACATCTTTCTACCGAAAATTCCTAAATCAAAACAAATAATTATTGCAAGCAATGATCAAAAATCGGAATATGTCTGTATTCTGCGCCCACAAGATTTTAAATTCACACCAGTCGTTGCTGGGCCTAGCTGTGCAACCACCAAAATTTTACAACCATACCTAACAGTTATCCCAAGCTATGTCAGAGTTGATCTGAATTTCCTCAACCATCCGTCCACATCTGTCAAGGAAGGTTCCACCCTTGTAAGCTTTGATGTTACGTCCCTCTACAGCAACATTCCACACTCGCTTGGACTAGAAGCTGTAGAATATTGGCAAAAAAAAACACGCAAAGTTAAAAAGGAAAGGCACGGATACATTTATATTTGAGAGCATAAAATTCCATCTGGGAAACAACACTTTCAACTTTGGCAGTAAGTATTTTAAACATTTATGCCCCTATGACCCTGGTCTACCTAAAACAAAAACTATACTCAAGGATAGAGGAACTTTTTGGTTTGAAGTTCAGGCAAAACTTTGTAAAACACTGGAAAAGATACCCCGATGACTGTTTAATAATACTCCCTGACTCAGAACAAACACTAGGAAAAATCCACCATACCCTACAAACTCAACACACGTCAATTAAAAATTCAAAATGGACCAAAGCAAAAATCCTCTCTCCTTCTTAGATATTCCAATCAAGTTGGAAAAGGAAGTACTTTTAACAGAGTACTGTGAATTTAGTTACTTATTCCCGTTTCCTTATTCGACAACCGAAATTCAAAAAAAATTACCGGATATTTTGGTGTTGATGGGTGGCCCCCGAGAAATAAAGAAGATTGACACCTCAACCGCCCCAATCGGACCACATTTAGGGGCCCTACTAAGGCCCCAAAAAGGGCCAGTTACAAAATATCACCAAAGCAGGTTAAAATCACTGGATATTTTGGTTTTGATGGGTGGCCCACGAGGAATAAAGAAGATTGACACCTCAACCGCCCCAATCGGACCACATTTAGGGGCCCTACTAAGGCCACAAAAAGGGCCAGATACAAAATATCACCGAAGCAGGTTAAAATCACTGGATATTTTGGTGTTGATGGATGGCCCCCGAGGAAAAAAGAAGATTGACACCTCAACCGCCCCAATTGGACCACATTTAGGGGCCCTACTAAGGCCCCCAAAAGGGCCAGTTACAAAATATCACCAAAGCAGGTTAAAATCACTGGATATTTTGATGTTGAAGGGTGGCCCCTGTGGAATAAAGAAGATTGACACCTCAACCACCCCAATCGGACCACATTTTGGGGCCCTACTAAGGCCCCAAAATGGGCCAGTTACAAAATATCACCAAAGCAGGTTAAAATCACGGGATAGTTTGGTGTTGATGGGTGGCACTCGAGGAATAAAGAAGATTGACACTTCAACCACGCCAATCGGACCACATTTAGGGGCCCTACTAAGGCTCCAAAAATGGCCAGTTACAAAATATCACCAAAGCAGGTTAAAATCACTGGATATTTTGGTGTTGATGGGTGGCCCCCGAGGAACAAAGAAGATTGACACCTCAACCGCCCCAATCGGACCACTTTTAGGGGCCCTACTAAGGCCCCAAAAAGGGCCAGTTACAAATAATCACCAAAGAAGGATAAAAACACCGGATATTTTGGTGTTGATGGGTGGCCCCAAGGAATAAAGAAGATTGACACCTCAACCGCCCCAATCGGACCACATTTAGGGATCCTACTAAGGCCCCCAAAAGGGCCAGTTACAAAATATCACCAAAGCAGGTTAAAATCACAGGATATTTTGGTGTTGATAGGTGGCCCCCGAGGAAAAAAGAAGATTGACACCTCAACCGCCCCAATCGGACCACATTTAGGGGCCCTACTAAGGCCCCAAAAAGGGCCAGTTACAAAATATCACCAAAACAGGTTAAAATCACATGATATTTTGGTGTTGATGGGTGGCCCCCGAAGAATAAAGAAGATTGACACCTCAACCGCCCCAATAGGACCAAATTTAGGGGCCCTATTAAGGCCCCAAAAAGGGCCAGTTACAAAATATCACCAAATCAGGTTAAAATCACTGGATCTTTTGGTGTTGATGGGTGGACCCCGAGGAATAAAGAAGATTGACACCTCAACCGCCCAAATCGGACCACATTTAGGGGCCCTACTAAGGCCCCAAAAGGGCCAGTTACAAAATATCACCAAAGCAGGTTAAAATACAGGATATTTGGTGTTGATGGGTGGCCCCCAAGGAATAAAGAAGATTGACACCTCAACTGCCCCAATCGGACTACATTTAGGGGCCCTACTAAGGCCCCAAAAAGGGCCAGTTACAAAATATCACCAAAGCAGGTGAAAATCACGGGATATTTTGGTGTTGATAGGTGGCCCCCGAGGAAAAAAGAAATTGAAACCTCAACCGCCCCAATCGGACCACATTTAGGGGCCCTACTAAGGCCCCAAAAAGGGCCAGTTACAAAATATCACCAAAGCAGGTTAAAATACTGGATATTTGGTGTTGATGGGTGGCCCCCGAAGAATAAAGAAGATTGACACATCAACCGCCCCAATCAGACCACATTTAGGGGCCCTATTAAGGCCCCAAAAAGGGCCAGTTACAAAATATCACCAAATCAGGTTAAAATCATTGGATATTTTGGTGTTGATGGGTGGCCCCGAGGAATAAAGAAGATTGACACCTCAAACGCCCCAATCGGACCACATTTAGGGGCCCTACTAAGGCCTCCAAAAGGGCCAGTTACAAAATATCACCAAAGCAGGTTAAAATCACTGGATGGGTGGCCCCCGAGGAATAAAGAAGGTTGACACCTCAACTGCCCCAATCGGACGACATTTAGGGGTCCGACTAAGGCCCCAAAAAGGGCCAGTTACAAAGTATCACCAAAACAGGTTAAAATCGCGGAATATTTTGGTGTTGATGGGTGGCCCCCGAGGAATAAAGAAGATTGACACCTCAACTGCCCCAATCGGACCACATTTAGGGGCCCTACAAAGGCCCTAAAAAGGGCCAGTTACAAAATATGACCAAAGCAGGATAAAATCACGGGATATTTTTTTGTTGATGGGTGGCCCCCGAGGAATAAAGAAGATTGACACCTCAACCGCCCCTATTGGACCACATTTAGGGGCCCTACTAATGACCCAAAAAGGGCCAGTTACAAAATATCACGAAAGCAGGTTAAAATCACAGGACATTTTGGTGTTGATGGGTGGCGCCCGAGGAATAAAGAAGATTGACAACTCAACCGCCCCAATCGGACCACATTTAGGGGCCCTACTAAGGCCCCAAAAAGGCCAGTTACAAAATATCACCAAAGCAGGTTAAAATCACGTGATATTTTGGCGTTGATGGGTGTCCCCCGAGGAATAAAGAAGATTGACACCTCAACCACTCCAATCGGACCACATTTTGGGGTCCTACTAAGGCCCCAAAAAGGCCAGTTTCAAAATATGACCAAAGCAGGTTAAAATCATGGGATATTTTTTTGTTGATGGGTGGCCCCCGAGGAATAAAGAAGATTGACACCTCAACTGCCCCTATCGGACCATATTTAGGGGCCCTATTAAGGCCCCAAAAAGGGCCAGTTACAAAATATCACGAAAGCAGGGTGAAATCACGGGATATTTTGGTGTAGGTGGGTGGCCCCCGAGGAATGAAGAAGATTGACACCTCAACCGCCCCAATCGGACCACATTTAGGGGGCCTACTAAGGCCCCAAAAAGAGCCCCGTTACAAAATATCACCAAAGCTGGTTAAAATCACTGGATATTTTGGTGCTGGTGGGTGGCCCCCGAGGAATAAAGAAGATTGACACCTCAAGCACTCAAATCGGACCACATTTAGCGGCCCTACTAAGGACCCAAAAAGGGCCAGTTACAAAATATCCCCAAAGCAGGTTAAAATCACTGAATATTTTGGTGTTGATGGGTGGCCCCCGAGGAATAAAGAAGATTGACACCTCAATCGCCCCAATCGGACCACATTTAGGGGCCCTACTAAGGCCCCAAAAAGGGCCAGTTACAAAATATCATCAAAGCAGGTTAAAATCACTGGATATTTTGGTGTTGATGGGTGGCCCCCGAGGAATAAAGAAGATTGACACCTCAATCGCCCCAATCGGACCACATTTAGGGGCCCTACTAAGGCCCCAAAAAGGGCCAGCTACAAAATATCACCAAAGCAGGTTAAAATCACTGGATATTTTGGTGTAGATGGATGGCCCCGTGGAATAAAAAAGATTGACAACTCAACCGCCTCAATCGGACCACATTTTGGGGCCCTACTAAGGCCCCAAAAAGGGCCTGTTACAAAATATCACCAAAGCAGGTTAAAATCACGGGATATTTTGGAGGTGATGGGTGGCCCCCGAGGATTAAAGAAGATTGACACTTCAACCGCCCCAATCGGACCACATTTAGGGGCCCTACTAAGGCCCCAAAAAGGGCCAGTTACAAAATATCACCAAAGCAGGTTAAAATCACGGGATATTTTGGTGTTGATGAGTGGCCACCGAGGAATAAAGAAGATTGACACCTATACTGCCCCAATCGGACATCTTTTAGGGGGCCCTACTAAGGCCCCAAAAAGGGCCAGTTACAAATTATCACCAAAGAAGGATAAAATCATGGGATATTTTGGTGTTGGTGGGTGGCCCCCGAGGAATAAAGAAGATTGACACCTCATCCGCCCCAATCGGACCACATTTAGGGCCCTACTAAGGCCCCAAAAAGGGCTAGTTACAAATTATCACCAAAGAAGGATAAAATCACGGGATATTTTGGTGTTGATGGGTGGCCCCCGAAGAATATAGAAGATTGACACCTCAACCGCCCCAATCGGACCTCTTTTATGGGCCCTACTAAGGCCCAAAAAGGGCCAATTACAAATTATCACCAAAGAAGGATACAATTACGGGATATTTTGTTGTTGATGGGTGGCCCCCGAAGAATAAAGAAGATTGACACCTTAACCGCCCCAATTGGACCACATTTCGGGCCCCTACTAAGGCCCCAAAAAGGGCGAGTTACAAAATATCACCAATGCAGGTTAAAATCACTGGATATTTTGGTGTTGATGGGTGGCCCCCGAGGAATAAAGAAGATTGACACCTCAACTGCCCCAATCGGACCACATTTATGGGCCCTACTAAGGCCCTAAAAAGGGCCAGTTACAAAATATGACCAAAGCAGGATAAAATCACGGGATATTTTGGTGTTGATGGGTGGCCCCCGAGGAATAAAGAAGATTGACACCTCAACCGCCCCTATCGGACCACATTTAGGGGCCCTACTAAGGCCCCAAAAAGGGCCAGTTACAAAATATCACGAAAGCAGGTTAAAATCACGGGATATTTTGGTGTTGATGGGTGGCCCCCGAGGAATAAAGAAAATTGACACCTCAACCGCCCCAATCGGACCACATTTAGGGGCCATACTAAAGCCCCAAAAATCGCCGGTTACAAAATATCACCAAAGCAGGTTAAAATCACGGGATATTTTGGTGTTGATGGGTGGTCCCCGAGGAATAAAGAAGATTGACACCTCAACCGCCCCTATCGGACCACATTTAGGGGCCCTACTAAGGACCCAAAAAGGGCCAGTTACAAAATATCACGAAAGCAGGTTAAAATCACAGGACATTTTGGTGTTGATGGGTGGCGCCCGAGGAATAAAGAAGATTGACAACTCAACCGCCCCAATCGGACCACATTTAGGGGCCCTACTAAGGCCCCAAAAAGGCCAGTTACAAAATATGACCAAAGCAGGATAAAATCACGGGATATTTTGGTGTTGATGGGTGGCCCTCGAGGAATAAAGAAGATTGACACCTCAACCGCCCCTATCGGACCACATTTAGGGGCCCTACTAAGGCCCCAAAAAGGGCCAGTTACAAAATATCACGAAAGGAGGTTAAAATCACGGGATATTTTGGTGTTGATGGGTGGCCCCCGAGGAATAAAGAAAATTGACACCTCAACCGCCCCAATCGGACCACATTTAGGGGCCATACTAAAGCCCCAAAAATCGCCAGTTACAAAATATCACCAAAGCAGGTTAAAATCAAGGGATATTTTGGCATTGATTGGTGTCCCCCGAGGAATAAAGAAGATTGACACCTCAACCGCTCCAATCGGACCACATTTAGGGGGTCCTACTAAGGCCCCAAAAAGGCCAGTTTCAAAATATGACCAAAGCAGGTTAAAATCACGGGATATTTTTTTGTTGATGGGTGACTCCCAAGAAATAAAGAAGATTGACACCTCAACTGCCCCTATCGGACCATATTTAGGGGCCCTACTAAGGCCCCAAAAAGGGCCAGTTACAAAATATCACCAAAGCAGGTTGAAATCACGGGATATTTTGGTGTAGCTGGGTGGCCCCTGAGGAATGAAGAAGATTGACACCTCAACCGCCCCAATCGGACCACATTTAGGGGCCCTACTAAGGCCCCAAAAAGAGCCTGTTACAAAATGTCACCAAAGCTGGTTAAAATCACTGGATATTTTGGTCCTGGTGGGTGGCCCCCGAGGAATAAAGAAGATTGACAACTCAACCACTCCAATCGGACCACATTTAGCGGCCCTACTAAGGACCCAAAAAGGGCCAGTTACAAAATATCCCCAAAGCAGGTTAAAATCACTGGATATTTTGGTGTTGATGTGTGGCCCCCGAGGAATAAAGAAGATTGACACCTCAATCGCCCCAATCGGACCACATTTAGGGGCCCTACTAAGGCCCCAAAAAGGGCCAGTTACAAAATATCATCAAAGCAGGTTAAAATCACTGGATATTTTGGTGTTGATGGGTGGCCCCCGAGGAATAAAGAAGATTGACACCTCAATCGCCCCAATCGGACCACATTTAGGGGCCCTACTAAGGCCCCAAAAAGGGCCAGTTACAAAATATCATCAAAGCAGGTTAAAATCACTGGATATTTTGGTGTTGATGTGTGGCCCCCGAGGAATAAAGTAGACTGACACCTCAACCGCCCCAATCGAACCACATTTAATGGCCCTGCTAAGGCCCCAAAATGGGCCAGTTACAAAATATCACCAAAGCAGGTTAAAATCACTGGATATTTTGGTGTTGATGGGTGGCCCCGTGGAATAAAGAAGATTGACAACTCAACCGCCTCAATCGGACCACATTTTGGGGCCCTACTAAGGCCCCAAAAAGGGCATGTTACAAAATATCACCAAAGCAGGTTAAAATCACTGGATATTTTGGAGGTGATGGGTGGCCCCCGAGGATTAAAGAAGATTGACACTTCAACCGCCCCAATCGGACCACATTTAGGGGCCCTACTAAGGCCCCAAAAAGGGCCAGTTACAAAATATCACCAAAGCAGGTTAAAATCACGGGATATTTTGGTGTTGATGGGTGGCCACCGAGGAATAAAGAAGATTGACACCTCTACTGCCCCAATCGGACAACTTTTAGGGGGCCCTACTAAGGCCCCAAAAAGGGCCAGTTACAAATTATCACCAAAGAAGGATAAAATCACGGGATATTTTGGTGTTGGTGGGTGGCCCCCGAGGAATAAAGAAATTTTGACACCTCATCCGCCTCAATCGGACCACATTTAGGGCCCTACTAAGGCCCCAAAAAGGGCTAGTTACAAATTATCACCAAAGAAGGATAAAATCACGGGATATTTTGGTGTTGATGGGTGGCCCCCGAAGAATATAGAAGATTGACACCTCAACCGCCCCAATCGGACCTCTTTTATGGGCCCTACTAAGGCCCAAAAAGGGCCAATTACAAATTATCACCAAAGAAGGATACAATTACGGGATATTTTGGTGTTGTTGGGTGGCCCCCGAGGAATAAAAAAGATTGACACCTTAACCGCCCCAATTGGACCACATTTCGGGCCCCCTACTAAGGCCCCAAAAAGGGCGAGTTACAAAATATCACCAATGCAGGTTAAAATCACTGGATATTTTGGTGTTGATGGGCGGCCCCTGAGGAATAAAGAAGATTGACACCTCAACTGCCCCAATCGGACCACATTTAGGGGCCCTACTAAGGCCCTAAAAAGGGCCAGTTACAAAATATGACCAAAGCAGGATAAAATCACGGGATATTTTGGTGTTGATGGGTGGCCCCCGAGGAATAAAGAAGATTGACACCTCAACCGCCCCTATCGGACCACATTTAGGGGCCCTACTAAGGCCCCAAAAAGGGCCAGTTACAAAATATCACGAAAGCAGGTTAAAATCACGGGATATTTTGGTGTTGATGGGTGGCCCCCGAGGAATAAAGAAAATTGACACCTCAACTGCCGCAATCGGACCACATTTAGGGGCCATACTAAAGCCCCAAAAATCGCCAGTTACAAAATATCACCAAAGCAGGTTAAAATCACGGGATATTTTGGTGTTGATGGCTGTGCTGTGCTGTGCAAATGGATTATTGATCAGTAGTATGTCACGTATCTTTTGAGCAAGATCTGGTGGACCGCGCGGTCTTAGTCACGTGTCTGGGGCGGCCATCTTGTATTGCCATGGTAATCCGCATGAGCGGCTATGTTATGACGTCATTCTCATGGTGACGCGTGGTGTCACTGCGCATGTGCAGCCCGTGTTGTTATGGTAATACACGTTTCCGTCGTCCGTTTTGTATACAGGGCACCGCCATCTTGTTTCTATGGTAGCACGTGGTCGCTAGGTGACCCAAATGCCTCTAATAAGATGGGGGTATGTTTGGAGGGTACGTTCGAGTCAATGGAAGTCCAACGAATTACCCAAATGAACCCGAAAACGACTGCTGTTCACACGAAATAACAGAAACGGACCCGAATTCTCTTAGAATATTGACCCTAATAGTACCACGTAGTGGTATAAGATCTATAAAAGATGTGCTCCTTATCTAGCTCGAATTCCATAATAATCCTCGTTTACAGCTACATATTTTATAACATATCTGTTCTACTTGACTTCTATCTACTCTAGTATACTAATTATCCCTGATTGTCCTTGTAGATTCTTATGCCTTTTCTACCCATGATATCATGGCATTGTCCGTGTATTCCTGGCTCTCCCTTATCTTAGTAGATTATTTGGCTTGTTCTGACCGTGATATGACTATTATCTGCACTAGTCTACCATTATCTGGCTTACCAGTAGACCTAGACATAGCTGCAGTTGACACTTTCCCGACGGGCCATCGGCGCCCCGTTTTCTTCGTGTGAGGCCATGAGGGCTATGAGGACCTCATAGCCCTCATGGCCTCATACGCCGAAAAAGAGGCGCCAAAGGCTAGTCCTATTCCATAATGGGGGTACCAGTAATCGTTTACTTATGGTGTGGGGTCCCCAAATTCCGAGATGAGGCCACAGGGCCATGATGGCTATGAGGTCTTCATAGCCCTCATGGCCTCATACGACTAAAAGAGGTACCCAAATACCGTGATGAGGATGAGAGTAATGGCATTTCCTTATGGCACTCATAACCCTCATGGCCTCATACGATGAAAGGGGATTCTGATTCTGAAAGCCATCCAGATACTAGAAAGGGATTCCAAAATTGGAATTCTGTGGACCGTGGCGACCAAATACCGAGATGTGGATGAGAGCAATGGAATTTCCTTGTGGCCCTCATAGCCCTTATGACCTCATTCGGTGAAAATGGGATTTTGAAGGCCATCCAGATACTAGAAAGGGATTCCAAAATTGGGATTCTGTGGACTGAGGTGACAAATGTGGAGATGAGGATGAGAGTAATGGCATTTCCTTATGGCCCTCATAGTCCTCATGGTCTCATATGGTGAAAAGGGGGTTCTAACGGCCATCCATATACTAGAAAGGGATTCCAAAATTGGGGATTCTGTGGACCGTAGTGACAAAATACCGAGATGAGGATGAGAGTAATGACATTTCCTTATGACCCTCATAGCCCACATGGCCTCATACGAAGAAAACGGGGCACCGATGGCCCGTCGGGAAAGTGTCCCCTGTAGCTATGTCTGGGTCTACTGGTAAGCCCAACAAATGGTAAACTAGTGTAGATAATAATCATATCACGGGTAAAACAAGCCAAATAATATACTAAGGTGAGAGACAGCCATGAATACACGGACAATGCCATCATATCATGGGTAGAAAAGGATTAAGAATCGACAGGGACAGTCAGGGATAATTAGTATACTTGAGTAGATAGAAGTCAGGTAGAACAGATAGGGTATAAAATATGTAGTACTAAAAGAGGATTCTTATGGAATTCGAGCTAGATAAGGAACACACCTTTTATGGATCTTATAACACTACGTGGTGCTATAGGGTCAACATTCTAAAATAATTCTGGTTCATTTTGGTGATTTCCGGTGAAAATAAGTCGTTCACGGGATCATCTGGGTAACTCGTTGTACTCCCATTGCATCAAACGTACCCTCCAAACATACCTCAGTCTTATTAGATGCCTTTGGGTCACCTAGCAACCGCGTGCTACCATAGAAACCAAGATGGAGGCGCCCTGTACACAAAAGGGACGACGGAAACGCGTATTACCACAACAACACGCGCTGCGCATGCGCAGTGATACATCGTTTCACCATGGGGATGACGTCACAACATGGCCGGCTAAGCGCGTTACCATGACAACACAAAATGGCGGCACCCAGTCACGTGACTATGACGTCACTTCCGAGGTCCACCGCGGGGTTCACTAGATCTTGCTCGAAAGGAACGAGCACTACTACTTTGATCCATGTACATGAAATAATAATCCGTGCGCATGAAATGAAAGATATAAAAACTATGGTATAGGGTATTTAGTCAAAATGGCATCCAGCCTGTGACCTTGGTATACTGGTATCCTATCATCTTATCGCTGAAACAACAATTCTTAGGTCTACTTGTTCTTGTTTGGACCTAAGTTATCTAGGACCCTTCGGCCCTCGGTCGCTACCCGCCTCCTCATCTCTTCAAGAAGGAAGGTCAGGAGGGGTAGCCTAATGGCCCGAGGTCCGTCCTTGTTAGGCATGCTTCTCTTTTTAACGTGCGATAGGCCAGTCAGGACGAAGTGAAGCCTGCGTAAGACCTCACATCGCTGCACTCTGGGCCTGTGGCAGTAAGTAGGTGTATGTAAGCGTGGCGGGAAAGGGGGGGGGGGATCTCTTGTTGAGACGTGGGGGCGCAAAAATATGTCAGCGAAGATATAAAATTCAGATGACTAAAAGGGCCTATGAAGCAGCCATCGAAAAGTACTTTACAATGCCGGGGGAATTTGGGATGGGACGTCACCCAAAGTTTGCTGGGATGGCAACATATGCCTATGCTTGTCCGCTACCTGTCTAATCTTGGCGGTATTATATATATTTTTGGTAGGCCCTGGGAAGGTCGGGTTCAGAGGCGGGGGGCATGGGAAAACGCACACACAGCTCACCCCCAAATAGACTTACATTGCACCTCCCCCCCCCCCTTCATAATAAATACAAACTGCCATATATGATTTCGAACCCCTCCCTCACCTTCCATTAGGAGACTTCAAAACTGTTGATAAAGCTTCGAAATTTGAGAATATTTCAGAGAGACTCAGGCCCTTACCGATGACCTCGCGATCCTCCATTAGGCTCCAGAATCGCTCTCAAAGCTTCACAGTTAAAATTGTAAAATTTACCGAGGAAGGATAACCGGCCCCCACCAATGGCCTCACCTCCTCTAAGGAGGCTTCAGAGTCCCTTACAGAGCTCCAAAAATTTATAATTCGGGGAGAGGTCCCGAATCCGGTGGCGGCGCTACAGGAGGTCATGAAAGGGCATGCCCCTGAACACAGTCTTTAACACCCCCTCCTCTCTGTCTCACACATTTGCCCCTCTCCAAAACTGTCACATCCAGCCACCCTCTCTTACACACACAGTGACTCTCTTTTCTTTATTTACATACAAACTCAGCAAATAAACATAAATCCACTGGAATTTTGCAAGTTCGGATGCAGATACTTATGAGCCATGTAGGTTTATAAACCTTGTCTCTAAAATGTGGGTTATCCAAAAATGTGGCGATCTACCCTAAAAGCTACCAGAAAACTTGATTTAAATGCACAGTAATTTTTTTTTTGTCTGGGAGGCGACCCCCCTCCCTCTCCCGGGGAGGGCATGTTGGCTTCTCCACTCAGGATACCCACCCATACGGAGCATGTCCCCTACTTGCAGCCTCCACCCCCCCCCCCCCCCACGCAGATATTTTTCTGGATCTACCAATGCCAGGTCACACAAATGGGAGAGGGTGATTCACCTGACTACACCCTTCCCTCCCTGTCTGCGGCCTTTGAGATATACCCGCGTCATATTGCTACCCCCTCCATTGGAATTCTCCCCTATAAAGGATTCTGGTTCCGCTACTGAACAGGATTCCAATACATGGCGTGGTAAGTATATATAGCAGGTCCGTCTTTTGGGACAGCGGGGGTGGGGGGTACTGACACCTTATGTTTTAATCCGTGCACACAAAATGTTCATTCGAGCACACGAGTTACTAATCCGTGCACACGAACTAATAATCGGTGCACACGACATAATAATCCGCGAAGGCGAATTGATAATCAGTACATACAAAATAATAACCCGGGCATGAGGATTATTATTCCGTGTGCACGGATTATTTTTTCGCGCGTATTATCATTTCGCTGCACTTTATATTTATTCTAGTAGTATGAAATGTGTCCCATCTGGAGGACTTCGGGGTGGGGGGGGGGGGGGGGGTAGCATACCGCAGAAGGAACAGCATACCGCGGCGTATTGTGGGTGTCACGTGGGTTATCATAAAAGCGGAGGAGAGCGGACATGTTGTGACCTCATCCCGATAGTGATATGTGGTTTTAGTGAGCATGCACATTGGAGACTACCATCTTGGTTTCTGTGTTAGCTTGTTGTTGCCATGTGACCCAATAACCTCTAAACGGACGGGGACTGTTCTAAGGGTGTGTTCGATTCAACGGGAATCTTGCGAATTACCAAAATAAGCTCGACACTTACCCCAAATCACCGACATCGGCTTTATGTTACCGAAACAGAGTCGCGCGAAGTGCTATATGACCCATAAGGAGTATTTTCGATTGATGAGGTATGTACTCCGGTAGAATAAAAGAGCCCCATACTTGGAGTAAGATCGGTGTTTCGTTACTATAATTAACTTCTGTGGCGTGTTCTGACTTCTCTCTGACCCAAGTATTCAACTGCAGGAGTTAGTACGCATGGCATAGCAGACGGGCATCGGGCAGGTCATTGGACAAGTTATGGCTGCAGAAAGAATAAGCAAGTGGAAGGGAATGGGTGTTAGCGTGCATAGTAAATAGACACCAGAATGGGGATGTGGGAGGGAATGGGTAGTGTTAGTATGAATGGCGAAGTAAGCAGACATCGGGTAGGCCCTCGGGCATGTAAGGGCTCAGGAAGAATAGGGAAGTTGGTGGAATGGGTAGTGCTGGTATGCAAGACGTAGCAAGCAGACACCAACAGGCCCGTTAGTATGCCAGAGTTTAGAAAGAATAGGAAAAGCGGAAGGAAAATGGGTGGTATTGGTATGCTTGGAGAAGCCGACAAACATCAGACAGGGCCTTGGGCATGCCAAGACTTCGAGATAGGAAGGAAAGGAAGTAAGGGTAAGGTGAGTAAATTGTGAAGTGGAAGTCGGGCCACGGTTTGGGATATTTACGGACCATGTTGCATAGAGATAGACTTCTGGAATCTCTTTCTGTTACTTGGCTGGCCTTCAGGATGCCCTTTTCATTACATGAAAAGCCGAGGGCAATGAAGCACAACATGCCATTCCACATATCCTCAGGGTCATAAGGGCCACGAGGAAATTCTTAGTGAGCCACAATTCGTCATTCCTCATATATGGGGACGGCGTCCCATGGAATCTTTTTTATTCTTCTCATGTCGCACACCAACATCAAAATATCTGGCGATGTTTGTCTCCTTCGGTACTATTTTGTAACTAGCTCTTTTGGAGGCCTAAGGAGGGCCCTAAATGTGGTCCGATTGGAATGGTTGAGGTGTCAATCTTCTTTATTCCTCGGGGGCAACCCACCAACACCAAAATATCCTGTAATCTTTACCTGCTTTGATGATATTTTGTAACTGGCCCTTTTGGGGGCCTTAGTAGGACCCCTAAATGACGGTCCGATTGGGGCGGTTGAGGCATCAATTTTCTTTATTCCTTGGGTGCCACCCATCAACACCAAAATATCCCATGATTTTTAACTTGCTTTGGTGATATTTTGTAACTGGCCCTTTTTGGGGCCTTAGTAGGGCCCCTAAATGTGGTCCGATTGGGGCGGTTGAGGTGTCAATCTTCTTTATTCCTCGGGGGGGGGGGGGGCGGGGGGGGGCACCCATCAACACCAAAATATCCAGTGATTTTAACCTGCTTTGGTGATATTTTGTAACTGGCCCTTTTGGGGGTCTTAGTAGGGCCCCTAAATGTGGTCCGATTGGGGCGGTTGAGGTGTCAATCTTCTTTATTCCTCGGGGGCTACCCAGCAACACCAAAATATCCCGTGATTTTAACCTGCTTTGGTGATATTTTGTAACTGGCCCTATTTGGGGCCTTAGTAGGGCCCCTAAATGTGGTCCGATTGGGGCGGTTGAGGTGTCTATCATCTTTATTCCTCGGGGGCCACCCATCAACACCAAAATATCCCGTGATTTTAACCTGCTTTGGTGATATTTTGTAACTGGCCCTTTTTGGGGGCCTTAGTAGGGCCCCTAAATGTGGTCCGATTGGGGCGGTTGAGGTGTCAATCTTCTTTATTCCTCGGGGGCTACCCAGCAACACCAAAATATCCCGTGATTTTAACCTGCTTTGGTGATATTTTGTAACTGGCCCTATTTGGGGCCTTAGTAGGGCCCCTAAATGTGGTCCGATTGGGGCGGTTGAGGTGTCTATCATCTTTATTCCTCGGGGGCCACCCATCAACACCAAAATATCCCGTGATTTTAACCTGCTTTGGTGATATTTTGTAACTGGCCCTTTTTGGGGGCCTTAGTAGGGCCCCTAAATGTGGTCCGATTGGGGCGGTTGAGCTGTCAATCTTCTTTATTCCTCGGGGCCACCCAGCAACACCAAAATATCCAGTAATTTTAACCTGCTTTGGTGATATTTTGTAACTGGCTCTTTTTGGGGGCCTTAGTAGGGCCCCTAAATGTGGTCCGATTAGGGCGGTTGAGGTGTCAATCTTCTTTATTCCTCGGGGGCCACCCATCAATACCAAAATATCCCGTTATTTTAAAATGGTTTGGTGATATTTTGTAACTGGCCATTTTTGGGGCCTTAGTAGGGCACCTAAATGTGGTCCGATTGGGGCAGTTGAGGTGTCAATCTTCTTTATTCCTCGGGGGCCACCCATCAACACCAAAATATCCCGTGATTTTAACCTGCTTTGGTGATATTTTGTAACTGGCCCATTTTGGGGCCTTAGTAGGGCCCCTAAATGTGGTCCGATTGGGGCGGCTGAGATGTCTATCTTCTTTATTCCTCGGGGGCCACCCATCAACACCAAAATATCCCGTGATTTTAACCTGCTATGATGATATTTTGTAACTGGCCCTTTTTGGGGCCTTAGTAGGGCCCCTAAAAGTGGTCCGATTGGGGCGGTTGAGGTGTCAATCTTCTTTATTCCTCGGGGGCCACCCATCAATACCAAAATATCCAGTGATTTTAACCTGCTTTGGTGATATTTTGTAACTGGCCCTTTTTGGGGCATTAGTAGAGCCCCTAAATGTGGTCTGATTGGGGCAGTTGAGGTATCAATCTTCTTTATGCCACGGGGCCACCCATCAACACCAAAATATCCCGTGATTTTACCCTGCTTTGGTGATATTTTGTAACTGGCCCTTTTTGGGCCTTAGTAGGGCCCCTAAATGTGGTCCGATTGGGGCGGTTGAGGTGTCAATCTTCTTTATTCCTTGGGGCCAACCATCACCAAAAAAATATCCAGTGATTTTAACCTGCTTAGGTGATATTTTGTAACTGGCTCTTTTTGGGGGGCCTTAGTAGGGCCCCTAAATGTGGTCCGATTTGGGTGGTTGAGGTTTCAATCTTCTTTATTCCTCGGGGGCCACCCATCAATACCAAAATATCCCGTTATTTTAAACTGCTTTGGTAATATTTTGTAACTGGCCGTTTTTGGGGCCTTAGTAGGGCACCTAAATGTGGTCCGATTGGGGCAGTTGAGGTGTCAATCTTCTCTATTCCTCGGGGGCCACCCATCAACACCAAAATATCCCGTGATTATGACCTGCTTTGATGATATTTTGTAACTGGCCCTTTTTGGGGCCTTAGTAGGGCCCCTAAATGTGGTCCGATTGGGGCAGTTGAGGTGTCAATCTTCTTTATTCCTCGGGGGCCACCCATCAACATCAAAATATCCAGTGATTTTAACCTGCTTTTGTAATATTGTGGTATTTTGTAACTGGCCCTTTTTGGGGCTTTAGTAGGGCCCTAAATGTGGTCCGATTGGGGCAGCTGAGGTGTCAATCTTCTTTATTTCTCCGGGGTCACCCATCAACACCAAAATATCCAGTGATTTTAACCTGATTTGGTGATATTTTGTAACTGGCCCTTTTTGGGGCCTTAGTAGGGCCCTAAATGTGGTCCGATTGGGGCGGTTGAGGTGTCAATCTTCTTCATTCCTCGGTGGCCACCTATCAACACCAAAATATCCCCTGATTTTAACCTGCTTTGGTGATATTTTGTAACTGGCCAGTTTTGTGGCCTTAGTAGGGCCCCTAAATGTGGTCCGATTGGGGCAGTTGAGGTGTCAATCTTCTTTATTCCTCGGGGGCCACCCATCAACACCAAAATATTCCGTGATTTTAACCTGCTTTGGTGATATTTTGTAACTGGCCCTTTTTGGGGCCTTAGTAGGGCCCCTAAATGTGGTCCGATTGGGGCGGTTGAGGTGTCAATCTTCTTTATTCCTCAGGGGCCACCCATAAACACCAAAATATCCCGTGATTTTAACCTGCTTTGAGGATATTTTGTAACTGGCCCTTTTTGGGGCCTGAGTAGGACCCCTAAATGTGGTCCGATTGGGGTGTTGAGATGTCAATCGTCTTTATTCCTCGGGGGCCACCCATCAACACCAAAATATCCCGTTATTTTAACCTTCTTTGGTGATATTTTGTAAATGGCTCTTTTTGGGGCCTTAGTAGGGCCCCTAAAAGTGGTCCGATTGGGGCGGTTGAGGTGTCAATCTTCTTTATTCCTCGGGGGCCACCCATCAACACCAAAATATCCCGTGATTTTAACCTGCTTTGGTGATATTTTGTAACTGGCCCTTTTGGGGCCTCAGTAGGGCCCCTAAATGTGGTCCGATTGGGGCGGTTGAGGTGTCAATCTTCTTTATTCCTCGGGGGCAACCCATCAACACCAAAATATCCAATGATTTTAAACTGCTTTTGTAATATTGTGGTATTTTGTAACTGGCCCTTTTTGGGGCCTTAGTAGGGCCCTAAATGTGGTCCTATTGGGGCGGTTGATGTGTCAATCTTCTTTATTCCTCCGGGGCCACCCATCAACACCAAAATATTCCGTGATTTTAACCTGCTTTGGTGATATTTTGTAACTGGCCCTTTTTGGGGACATAGTAGGGCCCTTAAATGTGGTCCGATTGGGGCGGTTGAGGTGTCAATATTCTTCATTCCTCGGGGGCAACCTATCAACACCAAAATATCTCGTGATTTTAACCTGCTTTGGTGATATTTTGTAACTGGCCAGTTTTGGGGCCTTAGTAGGGCCCCTAAATGTGGTCCGATTAGGGCGGTTGAGGTGTCAATCTTCTTTATTCCTCGGGGGCCACCCATCAACACCAAAATATCCCGTGATTTTAACCTGCTTTGGTGATATTTTGTAACTGGCCCTTCTTGGGTTCTTAGTAGGGCCCCTATATGTGGTCCGATTGGGGCGGTTGAAGTGTCAATCTTCTTTATTCTTCGGGGGCCACCCATCAATACCAAAATATCCCGTGATTTTAAACTGCTTTGATGACATTTTGTGACTGGCCCTTTTTGAGGCCTTAGTAGGGTCCCTAAATGTGGTCCGATTGGGGTCTTGAGGTGTCAATCTTCTTTATTCCTCGGGGGCCACCCATCAACACCAAAATATCCCGTGATTTTAACTTGCTTTGGTGATATTTTGTAACTGGCCCTTTTTGGGGCCTTAGTAGGGCCCTAAATGTGGTCCTATTGGGGCGGTTGATGTGTCAATCTTCTTTATTCCTCCGGGGCCACCCATCAACACCAAAATATTCCGTGATTTTAACCTGCTTTGGTGATATTTTGTAACTGGCCCTTTTTGGGGACATAGTAGGGCCCTTAAATGTGGTCCGATTGGGGCGGTTGAGGTGTCAATATTCTTCATTCCTCGGGGGCAACCTATCAACACCAAAATATCTCGTGATTTTAACCTGCTTTGGTGATATTTTGTAACTGGCCAGTTTTGGGGCCATAGTAGGGCCCCTAAATGTGGTCCGATTAGGGCGGTTGAGGTGTCAATCTTCTTTATTCCTCGGGGGCCACCCATCAACACCAAAATATCCAGTGATTTTAACCTGTTTTGGTGATATTTTGTAACTGGGCCTTTTTGGAGCCTTAGTAGGGCCCCTGAATGCTGTCCGATTGGGGCGGTTGAGGTGTCAATGTTCTTTATTCCTCGGGGGCCACCCATCAACACCAAAATATCCCGTGATTTTAACCTTCTTTGGTGATATTTTGTAACTGGCCCTTTTGGGGCCTTAGTAGGGCCCCTAAATGTGGTCCGATTGGGGCGGTTGAGGTGTCAATTCTCTTTATTCCTCGGGGGCCACCCGTCAACACCAAAATATCCAGCGATTTTAACCTGCTTTGGTGATATTTTGTAACTGGCCCTTTTTGGGGTCTTAGTAGGGCCCCTAAATGTGGTCCGATTGGGGCGATTGAGGTGTCAATCTTCTTTATTCCTCGGGGGCCACCCATCAACACCAAAATATCCCGTGATTTTAACCTGCTTTCGTGATATTTTGTAACTGGCCCTTTTTGGGGCCTGAGTAGGACCCCTAAATGTGGTCCGACTGGGGTCTTGAGGTGTCAATCTTCTTTATTCCTCGGCGGCCACCCATCAACACCAAAATATCCCGTGATTTTAACTTGCTTTGGTGATATTTTGTAACTGGCCCTTTTTGGGGCCTTAGTTGGGCCCCTAAATGTGGTCCGATTGGGGCGGTCGAGGTGTCAATCTTCTTTATTCCTCGGGGGCCACCCATCAACACCAAAATATCCAGTGATTTTAACCTGCTTTGGTGATATTTTGTAACTGGCCCTTTTTGGTGCCTTAGTAGGGCCCCTAAATGTGGTCCGATTGGGGCGGTTGAGGTGTCAATCTTCTTTATTCCTCGGGGGCCACCCATCAACACCAAAATATCCCGTGATTTTAACCTTCTTTGGTGATATTTTGTAACTGACCCTTTTGGTGCCTTAGTTGGGCCCCTAAATGTGGTCCGATTGGGGCGGTTGAGGTGTCAATCCTCTTTATTCCTCGGGGGCCACCCGTCAACACCAAAATATCCAGTGATTTTAAGCTGCTTTGGTGATATTTTGTAACTGGCCCTTTTTGGGGTCTTAGTAGGGCCCCTAAATGGTGTCCGATTGGGGCGATTGAGGTGTCAATCTTCTTTATTCCTCGGGGCCACCCATCAACACTAAAATATCCGGTAATTTTTTTCGAATTTTGAATGTCGAATAAGGAAACGGGAATAAGTAACTAAATTCACAGTACTTTTTAACAGATACATTCCACAAACCAACAGACACTAATCAATACCTACCTACACCTATAGTCATGTCATCCCGGTCATACAAAAATAAATATACATTATAATCAAGCTCGGAGAGTTTGCGCAATAGTTACGAATCCAGAACGTAGAACCAAAAGACTTAACGAATTAACCCCCTGCACACTGATGTCAAAATATCTAAATTTCAGGCAGAAAATATATCCCATAATGTAACTGGACATTTAACCAATTCAATCTCGTTTGACAGAGCTCATTGAGCTCTGTCAAACGAGATTGAATTGGTTAAATTTCTAGATGCATTATGGGAAAAAAACATCTTCCTGAAATTTTGGTATTTTCACATCAGAGTGAATGGGGTTAAGAAACACTCTGGAAAAACGAGGAAATCCAACCAACTTGAAAAGGAATGGTATTGACAGAGCAAACTTCCTATATCTCGCGGAATTGAGAACTCCAAAAAAAAAAAAGAATCTAAATAACGATGTTCTCACTTCCATAACTACTTTCAATCCAAACAATACTTAACTTTTCCCTATTTGGACTTGTTAAATGGCAACGAACGGTTGCAGAAAGTACTGGAAACAATACAACTAATCAAATGTAAGAAACAACCAGCAAATCTCAAACAAATTTTAACGCGGGCGAAGTTTGAGGAGGAAACGAACACCCCAGCGGTCTCTACGTGCAAAGACAAACGATGCGGAACCTGCGAGGTCCTAATCGAGGGGAAGTCATTCAAATTTCAAAATTCCACCTCCCCTCTGTTGTGAACACCCCTTACATGTGCATCATCATATGTCTTCCACGATATAGAGTGTTCGGGATGCAAAGAAGAGTACACTGGGTAAAGTAATTACCTCCGAAAAAGAGTCTCTGGCCACAAAAATCACATTAAAGATGAAAAATCAAAAAAGCCTTATGCGAGTGAACACAGTAACGCCTGTAACACACGTAAAAACGAAGGTCTTAAAATGTTCCCATTTTTTCACTGCAACGGTGAACGAACACTCCTAGTGAAGAAAAGATTCTTCATAGATTAAGTTCAGGTCCAGTTTAAAGCGAGGCTAAAAGGAATTACTATGTCAAGTACACAAACAGTCACAGCCACCCACGACCATGAATCGAACCGAATTCAGGTCCGCCTCCATTGCGCTACGTCCGTAAACGATCAAATAAACAAAACTAATAGAGCCCCAAAACGCAACTAATCTAGAATTAGAATTCATTTGTTTGGGAGGCTGAACTGTAGCCTTTTGTATGACAAATTGCTAATTGTTTTGTGTCGGTTGACTGACTTAACTTAGAATTCCTTCATTTGGGAGGAGACTTCCAAGCATGTGTGTGTGTTGTGGGTCATTAATAAGGGGAGACAAGCCCGGAGTTACCTTGTTTTTACAAGCAATTCTCATCTTACAATTACTCAAATAATACGTTGATACCTCCTGGGTTTCTCCGAGCTAGCAAACCCTAATTATGTTTATACACTCAACTCTCGAAAGCAGACCAATGTTTATTTAGGAGATTATATACAGTACGTGGAAAGTGTATTATCACTCTGGGAGCGCGGTAGCTCAGTTGGTTGAGGTGCAGGCTGCAAGCCGAGAGGTCCTCGGTTCGAATCCCACCTGCTGCAACCGCGTTGTGTCCTTGGGCAAGACACTTCATCCCATTGCCTGCGTGGGGGCACGATGACGCCGTGTACTAAGGCGTACTGCACGTCGATGGCACGCATGTCTTCAACCAATCTAACCATGCCTGTGCTGCAGTGCGGAGTTACGATGTTGGGGAGCTGGCAGCTGCTCGTCGTTGCTCGGTGGTTCTCTCCGGGTACTCCGGCTTCTCCACCCGTAAAACTGTCACGGTCATGATTAGCCATTGTGCATAAATATGTGACCTTAAACATCAATAAATAAATAAATAGTATTATCACTAAATCACCCGCAGTCTGGAGATTCCACCCAATGAATAATTGCAGATTTGCTTCAAAGCATAACAAGCACAAGCAAAGTTCCAGCCAATGGACCTCCGAGTTAAACCCGGAGGTCCATTGGCTGAAACATTGCTTGTGTTTTTTTTTTGTCCATAGGTACAGAATTTGAAAGTGATACTTTGGGTGATACCTCCACTCCGTGGGTGATTTAGTTGCAGTCCACTCTCCGCGTGCTGTACCATTATTCGAGTGTGACTGGATTGGAAAGTCCCACCTCTCTCAAAACATAATGTTATCAGAAGAATGACCAGTAAATAGTTTTAGTCCGTCCCTTTATTCTGCAAATGTATAAAAGAAAGATCACTTGCAGATAGTTTTATTTCTGAAGAGATGTATATGTCTAAATATATTAAGTGAAATTATCGTTGATGACTACTTTGTGTTAAGTGTATATTTTCTGCATAGATGTTATTCATGTTTTTTGGGACTGTATATAAGAATGCAATAAAAAAAAATTAAATAAAAAAAATTAAAAATTAACAAAACAAAAGTTAATGCGTAAAATGTAAGAAGGCTACGGATACGAATAACTTGCGAAAAATGCAAACTAAAAATAATAGGCAGATGCTTCACGGCACTTGCAAAGTGTGAGGTTCGACTAAAACTCAATTCGTCAAAAGAGGCGGGAGAGGAACGGTCAATAGACTCATCAATAATCTTCCCTTCAAAATGCATCTTACAGGGCATCAATTTGGATTGAATAAAGATCTAACACCGAAATCGTGGAATAAACCCATCAATAGAGTGGATCAAGCTGCCTACGGCCATGATCTCTGTTATGCTAAGCATTCCGACATGGAGACTAGAAACGATATGGGCGATAAGAACGTGTTGACAGATTTGAAAAATATAGTCAATCCCATGATGAGAAAGAAATTCGAACGTTCCCCAGTCGGTAAACTGATTGGCACGAAACGTCGGTTTGGGAGGAAAAATAAAAAAAATCACTAAGCGAATAAACTGCACAGGCCCATAGTGCACAGATTTCGAAAGAGGAGAGTATTCGTCAAAGGACTGGATCGGGTATGGGCTGCCGATCTGGTGGACATGCAATCGCTTTCCAGACACAACAAAGGTGTGAAATATTTCCTGAGGGTCACAGATGTGTTTTCGAAATACGGATGGATTGGAGCGTTGAAAAACAAATCGGGAGCGAGTGTGGCTGAAGCTTTGAAAAATGTTTTCACCACTTCTTTGCGAAAACCTGGGAAATGATGGATGGATAAAGGTCGAGAATTCTGCAACGATCACGTTCGTCGACATCTATTCCACAGTAAACGAGGAGAAGAGAAGGTGAGCGTGGTAAAACGATGGAATAGAATCTTGAAAGAGAAAACCCACAGATATTTCACGGCCAACTGAACTAAAACTTGAATGTCTTAGACGATTTGTTTGACAACTATAACAATACGCGCCACAGTTCCATTAAGGTGTCGCCCGTGGCAGCTGGCGATCCTTGACAAAACACGACATCATCGTAAGAGCTGCCGCAATAGATCCGGGCAAAGTGCATCTAAGCCAGGTATCGTGGTTCATGCCACACGTACTACCAAAAGACGAGCAAAGAATGAAACTCTTTAAAGTCATCGAATCAAAAACCAGATTACCTGTTGGCTAGATAGTGCGATGTAGCAAACGTTCCGATGTCGACTCAGTTCGATTGGAGATTGTCTGTGAAATATTCTTTGGAGAAACCGCGCTTCGTCATCAAGGGATTTCAGAGGGACAGGATCGGATCTCAAGAAAAGAATCCATCTCTATTCGATCATTGCAACTTGAGAGATATGGGTGTATCTCAATTCTACGAGATATCCGACCATCGATTACAATGTGACAGTCTTGGGGTTAATTTTATTTCAGGTCTTAGAAGGGTTAATAACTTTATTTCAGTTTACAGCTAGATTTATTTCAGTTGTTCAGGTATTTCCCTGTGAAGCAGTTGACAATAAATTTCCCACTTTATTTCAGGCATTATTTTGAACAGAGAGGGTTAAATTAATTTCTCTTTACTAATAGGACCTAATTATTTTTAACCGCCACATCCAATAAATAACTCGGAGGCGGTTTGAAGTTTAATAATCATGGGTTCTTTTATTCTATTTACTGAACTGTAAATTACAGAACGGTACTGGATATAGTTCAGATGACAATCGCAGAATTTTATTCTGCACATTCACAATAAATGTTAGAACAAGAAACCCTGAAAATAAAATAAAATAAAACTAATGAACATCTGTAGTAGCTTGGGGGAAACTGGACTATATCCAGTACCATTCTGTAATTTACAGTTCAGTAAATAAAATAAAAGAACCCATGATTATTAAACTTTTGGATGTAGCGGTTACAAATGGCGCCCAACGTGCTTCTATCATGAACAGACAACTTTATTTTTGAATTGGAATTCAACTGACAACATTATTTAGTCTCGAGTAAATTATATATGGAAGACCAGCTTTGAAATGAAACTTCAATCTTCAACTGACAACTTTATTTAGTCTCTAGTAAATTATATATGGAAGACCAGCTTTGAAATAAAATTTCATTCTTCAGAGAATCTTTTCAGCAGTGTGCGACATGACAGTGATGTATTGACTTATTGACCTGTTGACGTCAATTGACTTTATTAACTTCCATCGACTCCATTGACGTTCATTGACTGATTGTTTTTTTGAAAATGACTCCTAAACTTTGAAATTTTTAATTGGATGTTAAACATGTTAAAATATGATTTTTCCAGTTTTCAGATTGATTTTCAGCATGAATAATTCTTGATTCTATTCTAGAACTAATATTTCATTTTTGTTTAGCTTCTAACTTCATTTAATATTTGTCTGTTATTTCAGAAGTCTGCAGCAGCACATCCACACATAACAGTGAAATCTACGTTATTTTTCAGTTTTCAAATTGTAGCTATTTTTACCCACTGATGTGTTTATGGAATAAACCTGCTTACTAATTGAAAACAATATTTTCAGGCTAATTAGAACTATTTTGTTTTCCTCACACTTTTTTTAGGTATATCAGGGGAGACAATTTGCTATTAACACTTTGCTTGTTCTTATGTATATCAAGGGAGACAATTTGTTTACTCCTCTTCTTGTTTACAGGTGTATCAAGGGCTTTTTGCCTCTTTGCATGTTTATAGGTTTATCAAGGGAGATTATTTAAAATCCAAACTCCTTAATTTGATTAGGAAAATATAATTTGACTTTGACTACTTAAATGACACAGTGATCTCACCAAGTTTTAGGTAAAATAAGAAAAATACTGAATGTGTTTAAAGGTGCATGTTACATTCATTGAAGTTTTGTTGATACTAATTCTTACTAATTTGTATATCAACTCACATTTCAAAATGGCAGAAAAGTTGACTGCAGAAGAATTAGATCAACTTTCAGAGGCATTTAATGCTCTTGGGGTCAAACCTAAAACTGATTCCCCTGATGTACTTAGACAATGGTTATTTGATGTGGTTAACTCTGGTGACCTTGGTTTAGAGACAAAACCTAAAATTAACCCCAATACTGCCACAACAGTGCCCTTATTCCCTCTACGTTTTACACTCAAATGTGAACAAATGCAGATGCATTTGGACAGTGAATTCGACTTCAGTCAGTTGGCCTGTTTCTTCTACTTCAGTCATGTTCTAAGATGTCTGAAGTAGGAGGAATAGACCAAACCTTGCCCTGACCATAACACATGTATTCTAAAAAGATCCCTATCGAGTATTTGTAAATCTGTGAGTTTTCGATTCTAATATGTGAAAGGACTTAGCTGTTTTGATGGTTTTCCCCTAGTGGAATAAGGTACCATTGGTAATGCTTTAGCATTGCAGATGACGCTTTTATCCACTCAAGAGAAGATATTGTATATTAGTCGTTGCCTACGTTGACCACCCTCCCCACACACTTCATCCCTGGAATACATACTCTTTTAGAATTATCCGTCGCAGTCACTGAGCCCTGTGAATCGAGGAAATAAAAGAGAAATAGAAGGAAGTTTTGTGAATCCTTTTTACGTTGGGTTCCCCATAGCGCAGGGTCGTGGTAAGTTCAGTGCCTTCATGCATATGCCCTCTCTCCACACACACACATTCAAACACAGTCTTTCAGTGATATTTCGCCACCTCTGTTTACTTATGTCCAAATGATGTCGTAGATAAATTTTATGACTTTGAATACATAAAGGAGTTTGTCATCTCCTTATTCTCTCTTTTGATTTGAGTTCGCATTGGATGTAATGTGTTCTCGAACTTCTGACATTGACGCATCAGGTTTTGAGAAGTACCAAAAAAGAAACATACCCTATTCTTTTCGTCTTAAATGATAGTTTCTTCTTTCTTCGTCCCTCGAGAAAGAATGGCATAGGATATACGTAGGGGGTTATTATACAATGTAGCTGTCTTCCACTGTTTGGTTTTTCCTTTTGTGTTTGTATCACCGATAAGATCCGTACATTAGGGTGCTTTATGTTGACATCACTTGCAATAATTGCATAAATAGAGGATATGGAATGAGTGTTTTTCTCATATAATATTTATGGAACGAGTCTAAGAATTTTCCGTTTTGGCGAGCCTCTGGCGAACCCAAACGGAAAATTCGGACGAGTTATCTTATGACACACACACGCACAAAAGACCTAAATAGGACAGATAACGTAAATAATCCCTACTGAAATTATGCAAATGTGACCCAGTTGTATTTTGTTTAGCCAATCAAATGGTCCAGTATTGAAATTGACCAATGAAAGCTCCCAATTCCAATTACGCAAATTATGAAAATGTGGCCCAGTTGTATTTTGTTCAGCCAATCAAATTGTCTAGTTTTGAAATTGACCAGAGAAATTGACGGAAGGCTTTATTTATCACTGATTAATATGAAAACAAAATATCAAATGTTTTAAAGTGAACAAAACGAACGAGTCATATGATAAATTAGTATCTTTTTACTCGGGGCTTCTAGTGTGTGGAATTTCGGCATTACTTTTGTCGAGACCGCTCTTGATAACTTGTTGTCTAAGACAAGATTATTTCACTTTGAACCCAAAGCAAATACAATAAACTACAAGATTGTATTCATTTAGTTTCAATGGATCATGTTAGAAACACATACAATGTTTTATCAATGCAACTCAGTGGGTATCTTTGAATTTGAATTTTGTGAAAAGTCTTAAAAATGCAAGACACTGAAGCGAGTTCTACCTTTTTTTCGTTCCAGTTTTAAAAAATAAGATTTTGTACTTTATACATTTTATTGGCAACAGAGCGCCATTACAATGGCTTAATGCGGGAGCGCGGTGGATCACTGGTTATGGCATTGAACTTCAAACTGTAAGGTAAATCGGTATTTTACCGAAACTCGGCATTTTATATGATACCGAGTGGATACCGGCTAATTTTCAGCAGTGTAAGGTCCCGATTTCGATACCCGCCAGGGGTAACTGCGTTGTGTCCTTGAGCAATGCACGTAATTCCGATTGCCCACGTGGGGGCACGGTGGCGCTGTGTACTAAGGCGTACTGCACGTCGATGGTGCACCTGACTTCAACCAATGCTAACTCTACCCGTGTGGCTTTAGTACGGTGGGGAGTCGGACAGTTGCTTGCCGTTGCTCGGTGGTTCTCTCGGTACTCCAGTTTCCCCCACCCGTAAAACCGTCCGATATGAGGTGAGGCGACCATGGCTGTAGAAAGTGTCGTTAAACTCCAATCAATAAATAAATGGCTGAGTGTAGCCAACATTCGTGAATGAACCCACAAATGTGCGCACATTTTGAAGTGTTAAGCTAACCTTTTGCTCCAGGGCTGCAGCATTTCAATCGTTTTCAGTAACAGTTAAATACATTTGTTGTAGCAGAAACTATTATTATTATTATTATTATTATCCTCGAGTGGGGGTGTGCGGGATGGTGCATTCTCACCCAAGGGAAACATATTTGTCTCATACACAAGACGTGTCTCGTGCCTGAGTCAAATATCATTCTCCTAGAGAGATTTCCGTTTCGTTTATAGTACGAAAACCGTCGTTATGTCACGAAAGCGATGGGTTAACATTCTGAAGCGGGTTGAAACAGCTGACATTCCGCTGACGTCACTTTTGAAAATATTGATTTCAGTGACGCCATGTGGTGGGAGAAAATTGTCCTCGAGTGGGGTGGGGGATGGATGCACAACTTTGTCAGAGGAAGCGAAGCAGTACACCATGTTTTTTTTAACAAAATGCAGACGATTATGAAAAGTGTGGCGATCATTAAATATTCAAATAACGATGGGTGTTAGTGTGAGTTGGGTAAGATAAGATTTTCTGTCTCACCTAGATATATCACCTGGGAAATGCTTATCCCAATACCCAGGTGGCGGGAGAAAAGATATTTCTGAAATTTAGTCTCAGCTTCCACAGGTAGTGGGTAGAATTTCTGTTTCCAATGCTGAAAGCTGAAAACACAGAATATATACTACTCAAAGTTTGCTAAGCACCACATATTTGACCATTTTTTAAAAATTTTCTTGTGACATATTTGCGATATTTTTGGAGGACATGATTGAGGAATGTATTGAGATGGTCCCCAGTGTTTACATTAGCTCTCTTGACAGGCAGACTTTTCGTGACAGTCATGGAAAGCATGTACCCCTTGAATTTCATGATGTTTCCGTGTACTGTCTACATGTACATGACATGTGTAGGGTATTCAATCTTCATTTCAACACAAACCCTTGTGATTTCATGATTGAATATGGCGAATGCAAATGTATAAGACATTTGTCTGAAGCAGAAATGTGGAGGGCTGTTGGGATGGTGGAGCAAAGGGCTACGCGTCGTCAGGTTGGTGAAGCCGGTGTGCACCATACGGTGATCACCAGAGCCAGGGGCAAGATTTCAGCAGTATGGCACATCAGTAAGACGGCATGATGGTGGCAGAGACAGGGCAACATCTGCAGCTGAAGACCGGTTTTTGATCACTCAGGCCCGTAGAAACCGCTTTGCAACAGCAACCCAGCTTCGCAGTGACCTTCAGAATACATCCGGGGTAAATGTTTCGGCGCAGACTATCCGGGCAAGGTTGCACGAAGGTGGTCTCCGATCAGAAGCCTATGTATTCGCATTCAGCTGTCCCAGAACCACCGCCAGGCACAATGTGAATGGGACATGGATCACACTGGATGGACAAGAGAAGATTGGCGACCTGTCCATTTTACAGATGAGTCAAGGTACTGCTTAGACAACACAGATAGGCGTTCTAGAGTATGGAGAAGACCAGGAGAGAGATTCCATGCAGCCAACATTGCTGAGCATGGCCGCTATGGTGGAGGGTCAGTAATGTTCTGGGGCGGCATCAGCTGGGATGGACGTACAGAGCTCTGTGTCCTTGACCGTGGTACGTTGACTGCACAGCGGTACATTGATGAGATCCTGGATGCCCACGTCAGATTGTATGCAGGTGCAGTGGGCGATAGATTCATTCTGATGGACGATAATGCCCGCTCTCGTGTTTTCCATGCTGCCGGGAGTACCGGGAGTTGCAGCGTGCAATTTCAGTCCGTCCAGTTGTCCAACCAAGAAGTGTCCAGGAGCTTGGTGCCATGCTGGTCCAAGAATGTTAACAACATCCCACAAAGGACCATCGGGAACCTGATTGGGAGCTTGAAAAGGCGGTGTTAAGCTGTAATTAACAGTAATGGGTCTCATACTCGATATTGAACCCATACCAGTTCGCTCCGTCAACTTTTTGGCAAATTTGAAATATTTCCTCTTTTACCAATAATACTCATTTTCCATGGTTATCGTATTCAAAAGCTAAAAAATAATGTCAAACACAAATAAAATCTTAATTTCTGTGCTTAAATCAATAAAGATATAATTACATAAAAATTATATACACATTTCATAACAATATTTCAACTAAAACGTAAAACAGGTAGTTGGATAATTTTGGTGCTTAGCAAACTTTGAGTAGTATATATATGTTATCCTATCCAAGTTTCTACTGGTGGAAACTGGAATTCTAATGTCTACTTTCAGGTTATACCTCACTTTCCGTTCTTCTGATGTTCTAACTACCAACACTCTATTTCATGTAGTATTATTTGCGATCGCTATCCAGACACTATACCCTGTGGGCGGGAGGATTACCCCACAGCTTATTATCTGAGCGAACACTAATACATTTCCATTTTTAGCACAAAACGCGACGGATTTTCGGCGTCTAAACGCACAAAGAACAAGACAGTTAGTGGCGAAACAACAATGAGGTAGCATTGAAAAGCCCTCATTATTTTGGTCAATCATTCGAACAAATCGGCTAAAGCGTTGGGCATTGTCGATAGAAAAGACTTTTTGAAACAGCGATACGGCTTGAAAACATTCCTGTATATAAAGGCTCCCCAGTTGGCTATCTGTAATGGGGATTTTGTTTTGACTGCTCGCTTTACTTAACAAATCGGGCAGATCTTTTCTTCAAGCGTGTTCGATAAAACATACAACTTAATGCATGTCCTGTCTTTGACCACGCCCATGTAGTGTCCTGTAGGGTGCTGTGGTTACCTCTGCTCCACCTCGGGAACTACACCTCACTGGCCACTATATGGGCGTAGTCAACTCCAAGTCAGTCATTATTTCTTAAAAAATTCTACTTAGGCATGCATTAATTTTATTTATTACTGAGCGCCATCGCGAAATCGCAATTTTGACCACAAACTACCAGCCTTACAGCTGAAAAAGGAATTATCATCTTAGAAGGCTTAATTTCAGATTTTGTTTAAAAACAAATATCCATTATCGAGCTGAGCGAACTCAGGACCCCAGGGGTTTTATAATTTATCTTTAAATGTATTTGATTAACACAATAGAAGGATTATATCACCAAATTGATTACGGTTTCTGAAATAGTAAATGGATGATATAGCTATGTAATTGTTTTAAACTTCTTTCTCTGCCTATAGATAGATGTTTCTGGAATTCACAGATACAATCCACTGTGCGAAATATATGCGATATATATATATATATGTACATAGCCTGAGGGATAAAGCCTTTTCGTCCAAACGCTGAACTTGCAATATTTTGAAAAACTTATGTTTTATTTATTTACCAGATTCCGCAGGTAGAAACTGAGTTTATAGTCACTAAGTCACCGGGACAACAGCTTCTCAAGGAACAAACCCGAAATGACACTGGTATTAATTGAAACCAGAACCCCGGATTTTTGTAGAAGAACCTATGATTCGCATCTTCAAGTTTTAACCGCTACACATATAAACAAAAATTGCAAAATTTGTAGCTTTTGTGGAAATTAACCCTTTACCCAACGCAGACGATATCAAAATTTATTAATTTAAATACGGTTTTTTAATTTTTTTCGAAAATTTTTAACAAAACCATATCATGTGACCCTCATTGGAACGAGCTCGATGAGCTCGTTCCAACGAGGGATCACATGATATGGTTTTGTTGAAATCTTTCGAAAAATAGTATTTTTTCAGCTGCTGAATCTGCATATTACGCAGGCGGGTGCGGGCGATTCGTTGGGTAAAGGGTTAACAATTATTGTGATTACGGATAGTCTTTATTTACCTGCTGATAGACAAGCAAAAGGCGCGGTGGCTCAGTAGGTAGAGGTGCAGGCTACAAGCCGAGAGGTCCTCGGTTCGAATCCCACCTGCGGCAACCGCGTTGTGTCCTTGGGCAAGACACTTCATCTCCATTGCCCGCGTGGGGGCACGATGACGCCGTGTACTAAGGCGTACTGCACGTCGATGGTATGCATGTCTTCAACCAATCTAACCCTGCCTGTGCTGCAGTGCAGAATTCAGAGTTACGATGTTGGGGAGCTGGCAGCTGCTCGTCGTTGCTCGGTGGTTCTCTCCGGGTACTGCGGCTTCCTCCACCGGTGAAACTGTCACGGTCATGATTAGCCATTGTGCAGAAATATGTTACCTTAAACATCACTAAATAAATAAATAAATAAATAAATAAATAAATAAATAAATAAATAAATAAATAAATAATAGATTGACAAGCAATGTAGTATTTTACTACTTGCCTCTGTTATCAGCGCTAAAGTTCGATACTCTGCATTCATTTTGTTTTTGACCAATCGATATATGAACTTTATGAAGAATATCTTCGATATTGAGGTTCTTCCACATTTAAATATAACGGATTTTTTATGCAGAAGACTTAACACCAATCAGTCTATTTTCGTATCCATGAGTTTATAAGATAACCAAAAAGACGGGCATTCGCCTGGTAACATTTAACCCAAAAAAGAAAAATGTGGGAAATAGTCTTCAGATGTTATCTCATTACCTGTCTCTTCGAACTACAAAATATGAATCTGCTCTTAGTATGGCTCATTTTGTCGTTATTAAAAATACTGAAATGTTGAAAAAATACGCGTTGAACGCAGCTTTCTTGGAACAAATAATCCATTAAAACATGTGGTCCTAAAGGACATACTTCCATATAACATTTCCGATTGCAATTCGACAGTCGTGGTGTTAATGGCGAGGCAAATTAACAGTTTAACGTAAAGTACTTGAATTATTTCTGGTCTTTGCTTAATGGTTTGTTGTTCATTATGCTTTCCCTCCCTTCTGTGTTGTTTGATATTATGCCGGCGTCGACGCCGGTAGAAATCTCCATCTATGCTCTGAAATGCTAGAAAACGTTTATAGATCCAATACGGTCTTGCTCATATGTCCTGTCAACAACTTGTATTGTGTTTTATTTATTTATTTCCCAGAATTGTCCATTATTATGCCTCAAAGTTAGTTTGTCCAATCAGAAAGCTGGAATGCCATCTAAGGGTTCCGCAGTATCAGGTAACTCACCTGATATTATGTGATATCGGTTGTGTAGCTGGCATTACTATTTTGATGCATTTCCACTCGCTTCGAATTTTCAAAATTTGAATTAAAACAAAATAAGAGAATTTAAGTACCAAACAGAGGGGCGCGGTGGCTCAGTAGTAGAGGTGCAGGCTGCAAGCTGAGAGGTCCTCGGTTCGAATCCCACCTGCGGCAACCGCGTTGTGTCCTTGGGCAAGACACTTCACCCCCATTGCCCACGTGGGGGCACGGTGACGTTGTGTACTAAGGCAAACTGCATAACGATGGTGTACTGTCTTGAACCAATGCTAATCCTGCTTGTGTGGAGTTAGTATGTTGGGGAGCTGACAGTTGCTCGCCGTTGTTCGGTGGTTCTCTCCGGGTACTCCTGCTTCCTGCGCCCGTAAAACTGTCGAGGCCATGATTAGCCATTGTGCAGAAATATGTGACCTTAAGCCCCAATAAATAAATAATAATAAATAAATAAGTACCAAACATATATTCTAGGTACCCTATTTATTGATTTAAAACATTAAATAATTTAAAAAATGGACATTATTTGTAGTCCCTATATTTTTATGTTGTTTTTACGATTCTATCAATTTTTTATGCTGAAGCGAACATTTTCTTTACAGTTTACTCAACAGATTGGAAGTGATTTTTTGAACATTTCAAAGTGCTTTGTTCGCCCTTTTCAGGTGGTAATGACAGTACATTATGTAAGGGTATTTCAGATATGCTTGTTGGGATACGTTTTATTTTGTAAACTAAACAAATATCGTACTTCGAACAGCGACGATCGTTTACCCATTGGTAACAGTGCCAATACACTTTAAAATCAGTTGGGTTGAAAATCAACCCGAATTAGATGGGTTGAGTGAATATGAACTCATTTAGGTTCATATTCAAACAACCCTGTTAATTTGGGTTGATTTTCAACCCAACTGATTTTAGAGTATACTGGTTGAACGATAACCTTGTCGGATATACGGTTTTCGGATGACCCATCAACATGACTAACAACTTGTCACTTTTTTGGCGGCATGGGATGCGTCTAATGCAGATTATATCCTATAGGGTTTGTATTCATTTCTGTTGGGTCGTTAATTAATCACTTTGCGCTTCAAAATCATGCTATTGCCGTAGTAGCATGTTTCATTTTGACACAGACCACTTTTAGCGCGCATTGATGAATATTTGCTCATCAGTTACGATTTGACACTTCAAGGTTTATACGTGTACGCTCTACCATGAAAGCATGACATACAGTCTACCATCTACTAGAAAAGGCCACCTGCATACGCGCCAGAGTAAGAAAACATGTATCAATAAAGTCTCAGCTATAGAATATCATGCATTGCTGAATGGTATCATATGTCCAAGTCGGGAAACCTAGGGGATTTGACCATCCCCTGCCAGGCAAGCCCTCAGGTGGCGGATATAGGGCGACCTGTTCAATTGAGAACGTTTGCTGCGAAATATCCAAATACGTACCACCGGACCAAAATGGTACTATCCTATTATTACATCCTGCAGGCACCTTGTTCTCCCGTGAGATGCGTTCCGAAGGCCACGGGGAAAGGAATCCGGGCAGATGAGGACAAACAGTGCCCCGGTTAGGGCAGTCTCCTTATTGGAGATACCTGTCCAATACACCGTTTTGGCCTTAATTGCGGGAGTAGACGGATGCTCAGATGTACCCGGTCTGGCAATCGGGAGTCACGTTGGAGGGGGGGGGGGATTGGATGGTCATTCAATCAGTCAATCAGTTATTTCTTTTAACACATTTTTTGCATTGTCAAAGTAAACTGACTTTTAACAATTTTTTAAACATGCTCTGTCTTGGGTTTTGCATGGTACCGTGTCTTTAAATAATTAGTTGAATAGCCAACGTCTGAAGACATGGCGCCATCCACATTATACCGGTCAATCCTCTAAATGTATGCATTAGCATCAACTCTGGACGAGTATACTCTCGGTTTTGTTACCACATTATGTTAAGTTGGGGCATACCCCCAAGGTTGGGCTTAAAGTAAGGGTGGGTGGCATGAATTGAAGAAACACAACATATGTGTTAAAAAGCTTAGGTCTGGAGCTTTACCTGTGGACAGTAAAATATAATCACAGGCAGTAAATTTATTAAATACTACCAAAACGGCAGATAATAATATTTAATTCATTTCCACACAGTACACTGACAAGAGTAAAGGTACTGTTAGAAAAAAGGAATTAGATGCAACTGATGTACTTGAAATAATGAAAGAACTGCAGTCGTAAGGAGTCAGCGATGTAACACGAATACAAATTAAAAGAAATGTATCAACAATACAAACCAATACATATATTGTAACTAAATCTATTAAAGTTGGTTATATGAACATCAAAGTGGATTTGTATATTCCAAATCCACTTCGATGTTTCAATTGTCAAAAGAATGGTCACAGCCAAACCAACTGCAGAGGACAATCGATATGCTTCAGATGCGGCCAGTAACATTAAGAGTCATATAACAACCCAATCAAGTGAGAAAACTGTCGGGCAATCATATGTCATCTTCAAAACATTGTCTTGTATGGAGAAAAGAAACAAAAACTATTCAAAAAATGAAATGTGAAAAACAAGTCAGTTTCAATGAGGCCAGAGAAATTGTTACACCAATGCCTGACCTGAATACGTCAATTCCACCATATGCCACAGTAATAAATGAAAGAATACCAACAAAATCTTCAGAATTTCATGCACAATATACATGGCTCAAAGGTACTCTACCATCCTACCATCCTTATACAAATGCCTTCACAATAGATCACAGCAATCAACAACTAAAACTAAAGTCAACTCAAACACCACTTGCAACTCAAACAACAACAGAACAATGAAAAACTAGTCAGTAGAAAGAACAAGATGAACATAAACTTAAACCAGAGGAGTAAACAAGTGAAGAAAGCAAAACAAGAACAGAAAAAATGACTAACGTAAACCAAAATCAAAACCAGAACTCCAACATCTTGATCAGAGTAAGAGAAGGAATCAAGAAAAAAAAAATAAAATAAAATAAAAAACCCCAAAACAGTTATCAGACAGAACACCGAAAGCCCTTCCAGACCCTGTTACCCGCAACAGGTTTGAAGGTATCACAGCAGTAAATATTTTCCCATAGGCGACCATTATAACGTTCAAGCAAAAAAAATTATGATCGTACAACTTTAATTTTGGCATTCAAATATCTTTGTCTAGTATAGCCCTTCCGACGACATTTTCTGACCCGAAAACAAATAAGAGAGAAAACCTGACCGGAAGGGAAGTACCGGTCACGTGCACCTATTTTTCAGGGAATTCCCAACAAAACCACACCAAAATTCAATTGTAATTTTTACGTCCGAAAGTCAGCAAATGACCATCTTTATTCAGCTGGAATATTCAATAATAATGCAAGACGTTATTAGAATGTTTCAAATGTTTATTGAAACAATATATTTTCCCAAGGCTGCTTATTTTTAGAGACTGCATCATTTCCAAGTGCAACATTTCAAGGCGGGTAACTCTAATTCAAATATTTAATGCAGCGATACCTGAAGGCCATGAACTGATGGAGCTCGGTGAATGCATCAACGAAACATCCGGGCATTTACGTTCGCTCTCCTCTCAGGATAGATCCTCGAAAAAGAAATCACCAAGGAAAGCTACCGGGGCTTTTTCACCCATACGCTCACCATCTCAATTTCCAACAAAGTATGGATAATACAACCAAAACAAATATAAAACAGTGGAATTGTCGAGGTTTTGGGGCGAATTTTTAACGAACTTTTAATCCAAAACTATGCACCTACTGCTTTTTGCCTGCAGAAAACAATCCTAAAAAAGGATGATACTCAAGCTCATTCAGCTTTTAAACATTATACTTCGTATCATGTCCGGACAGATGAAAATGATCTTCATGTTCGTGGTAACCCTGTCTCAGTAAGAAACGATATTATTCACAGTCCTGTACTTTTACAAACAAACTTACAGACTGTAGCGTTACGTCTAACTTTAGACAAGGCTGTAACGTTATATTCCATTTACGTGTCACCAAATAAACCCCTTCGGCAGATTGGTCTTGAACATCTCATTCACCTGCTCCCAATCCATATATTCTTTTGGGTGATTGTAATGTGCATTGCCCTATTCGGGGTGCTTCCTTTAGCAAAGAAGATGTAAAAGGAAAACAATTGAAGAGCTAATTTCAAAATATGACTTACTCTTCACTTGATCTTATAATTGCATGCCCTTCAGTCTTCCTAGATTTTTCTTGGAAAGTTGAAGATGACTTGCGACGGAGTGACTACTTTCCAATCGCGTTAGAAAGTGTGGTTCCAGCGTACGATGAGCATGTGCGTCAATGGAACTTTAGAAAGGCTGACTGGGACACTTTCTCATCGCTTTGTTCTGAACGCTTCAAACGCGAGAAATTTAAGGAAAAAGCTGACCATATAGAACATTTCACCAAAGAGTTGCTTTACATTGCAAATACAGTCATTCCTAAAATCTCGGCAGATCCAAAACGTTTCACAAAACCATGGTTTGGATAAACTACGTACTAATCGGTCTAAACGACTTATAAAACAAAAATGAAAAACTCTTGAGAAACTTATGTTTCTAAAGATAACATCAATTCAACAAATTACAGACCTATTACATTAACGAGTTGTCTGTGTAAAACGATGGAAAGGATTATCACTGATCGACTTGTCTGGTTTCTGGAATCGAACAATCTACTTGCGAATGTTCAGTGCGGTTTCAGTAGCCCGTGAAGCATATAAGAAATGCCTATGTCAGAAAAGAACATGTAGGCGCCACCTTCTTTAACCTGAAAAAGGCATGTGATACATCTTGGAAGTATTAGATTTTAAAAGATCTTTTTAACATGAAGATGACAGGACATATGCCTCTTTTTATTGAACACGTTTTAAAGGACCGTAAATTTCAAGTTCGTGTTCCGTCTACATTATCTGATCCACACGAGCAGGAATTGGGCGTACCTCAAGGTAGTATTCTATCTGTTACTCTTTTTTCCAGTTAAGATCAATGACATCATCGACGCAGTTGAGGAATATGATACATTCCTATCTATATGTCGATGATTTTTTTTCATTTTCTATAGCAGCAAAAATATAAATGACATCGAGCACAAACTGCAGCTGTGTCTAAATAGTATTCAGAAATGGGCTACGGAAAATGGTTTCAAATTCTCCAATTCCCAAACAAATTGTGTTCATTTCTGTGAGAAGCTCCGGAAGCCCCACCTTGATCCGGAATTAAAAATAAATGGAAGTCCCCTGAAAGTTGTAAAAAGAAGTAAAATTCTTAGGATTATTGTTTAATAACTACGAGTGAAATGTTAAAAAAACACTTAACCTCCTCCTCAAGGTGATTGCTAGCACTGATTGGGGTGCTAACCAAAAACATTACTTCATCTGTATAGATCGCTTGTTAGACCAAAATTAGATTACGGTTGTATGGTTGACGGTTCTGCGAGGATGTCATACCCCACAACACTTGACGAAATTCATAATAGTTGTATAGGAATTAGCCTTGGCGAATTTAGAACGTCGCCAATTGATTCCATGCTTGTTGAGACAAGGGAGCCTTCTCTTGAGTAATGCGGCAATAATTAAACTTTTTTTCGGTTCATGCGTTTTCAGATAAAACGATTGCCTCACACGATTCTGTTTTTTCTTTTCATAACTCAATGAACCGAAAAAAACACAATTAGGTCCGCCTCCAGCCACGCCCCTAAAATACCAGTCTTTGGAGTTGCAACATGGTGTCAAATCAGTAGAAGTTAGAACACCGGCACGTTCTAAATGTGAAAAAGAAAAATAAATTTATATTACTAATTTATCACCATGAAATTATTTATAAAATATTTAAATGACCGTGGTGGGTCAATTTTTCTTTTTCTTCACAACTGTATTTATATGACATTTCAATTCTTACGCACACTGGGTGATCGTCTGCGTTCATTGTTTTACCCAAATCGATTGTAAACAATGGCTGGTCACGACGAATACGGCAATTTTGACATTGAATTCAACTAATGTCATGTCATCTGGCTTTATATCTAACTCCACTTTTACAAACTGTGTTTTTCAGTCCTCGGAAATCGGTCAAAACCAAAATACAATGTAATACTGATGGCCTACTTCCACCTACCACGGAACGTAACTTTTACGTGAAGTGAACAGTTGAATGAAATTTGAGGGAGGCGTGGCTTATGACGTTTTCTTTGCATTACGTAATTCATTGGCCAATAAAAAAATGAATGACATAAGTGCATTTGACTTGGAAAGTGTGTCAATTGCTACATGCATTTCAATAATATGTGCCCTCTTTTATGTCAGAAAAATAATATGTCTACCAGTTTTAGTTTTTAAGTGTTTGTTCGCTGAAGTAAAGGACGACTAACACTATTTATTTATTTGGGTCGCGAACGTTTAATTATAAGGAATGATCGTTTCTTTTTGTCTATTTCTTGAGTTATGAACCCCAAAAAACAAAGTCCAAACTGTGTAAATGGGCTACTCAAGAACCCTCTCTTTTTGGAACTTCGTGACAAGTTGAATACTCTTCAAATCTGACCAATATGATATCGTATTTTGCTGGTTACCTGAACAGGTTGGTACCTCCGGTATCACCAGGGTAGCCAGTGCTGTAAAACAGGCTTTAACCAAGCCTCTCACTGATTTTAAAATTCCGTTCCATGATTTTAAACCACATATCAAATCAGTGTGGCAGGTGGATTGGGATGGAACTACAAATAACAAGGTACATCGCTTCGGACCAAATATTTTTGTTCACTCTCGTCTGGTAACCTTTGCAGAAAAGTCTATGCAGTTTTGGCACGATGTCATATTGGTCATACACGACTAACACATTCCTTTTTGATAGAGGGTAATATGCATCCAGAGTTGGTTTATTGCCAGCAGGTGTTCTCAGTGGAGTATAGTCATTGCACTGATTTTAACATTGTCACAGGGCAGCATTTCACTGTAGGAATTCTAAGAGATCTGTTTTATCATATTACTCGTCCGTTTTGTTCACTTTAAAACATTTGATATTTTGTTTTCATATTAATCAGTGATAAATAAAGCCTTCCGTCAATTTCATTGGTCGGTTTCAAAACTAGACAATTTGATTGGCTGAACAAAATAAAACTGGGCCACATTTTCATAATTTGCATAATTAGAGTTGGGAGCTTTCATTGGTCAATTTCAAAACTGGATAATTTGATCGGATAAACAAACTACAACTTGGTGACATTTGCATAATTTCAGTAGGGAGAATTTACGCTATCTGTCCTATTTAGGGTTGGTTATATTGTATTAATCTTTGACTTACAAGAAAAACGCCATTCATTTTTTTAATATTTTCACCTTTTGCTTCCAAAACATGGGTTTTGACCCCTCATTGGAACGAGCTCGACGAGCTCGTTCCAATGAGGGGTCATAACCTATGTTTTGGAAGAAAAAAAAAATGAAAATTTTTAGTTATACGAGGATATTTTGTCCAAGTGCCGTCTGCAACTCAAGATAGGTGATGGGTTAAAAAGTCATACTAAGTGGCTAAGTTGTGCGTGTGTGTGTCATATGATAAATAAAATATGAAATGAGTATTTTTCTCATATAATATTTATGAAACGCGTCCGAATTTTCCGTTTGGGTTCGCCAGAGCCTCGCCAAAACAGAAAATTCTTAGACTCGTTTCATAAATATTACATGAGAAAACCACTCATTCCATATCCTCTATTTATCACACGAGCACAAAGTTCTATCATTTTTTAAAGTAATCAACCTTTAATAAACTTTAATAAATTTTAATGTTCTTTTATCCTTTTAAACTCGACGCTTCGTGTTTTTTTATTTAATCTTATTTGTTTTACAAGGATTGGCGAACAAGTTACGCAACTTATATTAACGCCTTTCCTTGGCTCAATGGCGTAGATGTGTGGGATTACCTTCATAGCGACAACTTCGTGGCCTAGCTCTTCTCGAATACCACGAAGGGATCTTTAGATTGCACGGAGTGTGTCTCTCTCCGCACAGAGGACAGCCATTTTACGTCCCCACCCGATAGGACGGTACGCTGTGACAGCATCACCCCCACAATTGTTGCTGACAGAGAGTGTTCGGACACCTCGAGAACTTACCCCGACCGGGGATCGATCCCGGGACCTCTGGCATGAGAGATCAGCGCACTTATCCACTCGGCCACCACGCTTCGTGTTTCAAATTATCTGGTTGATTTTGTGAAGTATTCACTTTTTTAGAATCATATCCCATTACTGTTCAAACTACTCATATCTTTGTCATCCTGTTGTGTAATTATTGCCTTTAATAATCAATCATTTTTCTTCGTCATTGACAATGATGTATTTTATTTTATACATTTTCCTCGCCACAATATAGCCTTAGACGCTGATGGGGAGTTAACGCTTTGAGAATTTAATTATCCTGACGTTCAAACGTCACTGGGAATTCAGTTTCTTCAACGTTTTTTTCAAAATGCAACGTCAAACGTCGGAAAGTACAAATAACAAGATATTTTTGACATTAGCGATTATCTGGTTGAGGGCTAGATTATTTTGGGTGGCCTGAATTGGTTATTCAAAACTTGTTTTATTACAAATTATTGGAGAGTGCCCACAGGCACTCTCCAATAATTTGTAATAAAACAAATTTATATAAACAAAATATTATTTGTGTTTGACTGAATATGAAATATAAGCAAGGAAAGTGCTGGCTTCTGCTCTGGTATCCTCATTTTTTGAAAGCCCTGATAGTGGCTTCTAGCACTCAACCAGTTAAGAAGTCTTGACAGCAGGATTATATTAGTATTTTAAGCTGCGATAACATTTGGCTCAACGGTTGTCACTCAGCACTATTCGGGAGAAAATATGAATTGAGGTTAAAACTTTAAAAAATGGAAAAATAATAAAAAAACAAATGACCACAAAGTATCAAGGCGCTGTTTGATTTCGCACGTCATAACACGTATAAAAGTATCAAAGGGTTAATAACCAATAAGCCAGTAAACCAAACCAAGTGGTGGCAAACTGACGGTTAACTCGAAAGACTTGCTTATTCTCTATATACAACAATTTCAGTTCAACACATCAGCTGCAATAGGGTACGGACAACAAGTTCAAAACCTTTTAAAATGCTGCCTTGGAAGTTATGAAAGTACAAGAGAAAATGTTTAGAAAGACATGTTCGTTGTGTTTTGACAGATAATGTTGAGGATCCAGGGGTTGTATGCCATTGGTATGAATGAGACTGGGATACTTCCAGATGAGCTCGCTGCTGAGTTCGGAGTCACTGTCGCCACTAATTACCGTCTAATTCAATCTACTGCCGACCGACCGCTTCCAGGTCGACCAAGAGTTACGACCCCTGCACAAGACCGTCACATTAGGACGTCTCATTTGCGGGATCGCTTCCTTCCGGCGACGAGGACAGCAGCAATTACTCCTGGTAGAACAAACAATAGAATCAGTGCACAAACTGTCCGCAACAGACTCGCTGAACACGGCATCCGAAGTAGGCGTCCATACCACGGACCAATACTTACCCAACGTCATCGTACCGTCAGAATGGAATGGGTACGTCAGCGTGTTCACAGAACTCAGCAGCGTTGGAGCACAGTTCCTTTTAGTGATCAATCACGATTTTGTCTACGGCGCGCTGATGGTAGGGCGAGAGTGTATCCCCGACGAGGAGAACGGGTTTCTGATGCTTGTGTGCGGGAATGCGACCGTTTCTGCGTGTGTAATGGTTTGGGCAGGAATTTCCTTGCACCATCGAACGCAGATGATCTTCATCGATGGTAATCTGAATGGACAGCGATATAGAAACGAAAGTCTTAACGCTGTTGCAGTCTCGTTCTTCAACGCTAACGTCGGATTGCAGTTATTCCAGCAAGACAATGCCCGATGTCACGTGACGCGTATCTGTCGTAACTTTCTTGAGATGCAGAACATCGAACTTCTTCCCTGGCCCCACTTTCGCCAGATTTGTCGCCAATTGAGCATCTTTGGGATCATTTGGACCGTTGGGTACGACTTCATGATCTTCAGATGTTAGGCGATTTACGCAATGTTCTAAGGAAGGAGTGGAACGCAATACCGCAGGGTGACATCCATGCGCCGTCGATGTCTTGCCATCCAAGAAGCAAACGGTGGACATACTCGCTATTGACCGCAAGTGTGAACTTTTCCTTTCACCCCATGTCTGAATTGCGACGTCCTGACGTGACGCTGTCAACAGTACGGACATGAAATTATACCAATGCATACAGCTAGACTGGAAATATAAATTTTCAATAATTTGTTTGGGATTAAAGTCGATAATACTAAAAAAGTGCTTTTCAAAGTTTATTATACTTTCCTTTTTGATTCAGTATATAATGTACAAATCACAATACAAAAATCAAACCAATAAGTTTGAGACCAACAAGTTTTACTTACATATACCAGCAGGGAGAGGTGAGGGAGAAAGAGAGTAAGAGGTGGATAGATAGGAACAGATATGTAGAAGAAAGTACTGAAAGAAAAGGAAGGAATATCTCGATCGAAAAGGGAAAAAATAAAATAAAATTGTAATGAATCATCATGAAGTGCCATTATTGTATTTTTAGATAGATCGACAATTATATTTGCAAATGGTGTGTGTGTGATGGAAGGAACCTACTGGGCTGACCCTTTCTGGATCGGCCCATCCTCTGCATTTAATACCGTAAGGTGCAAAAGCAAGGAGTAGACTGGCCGTGTACAACACATTTATCAAATGCAAGGATCAGGCGGAACCCGATGGCCAGGACGAGAATACCAGACAAATTTACATTAAAAATGAAAATTAGTAATCTATATATGCGAGCCTTGTCAGCAAACCTTGTCAACCTTTTGCAATATCAAGTTGGTGTTAGCTTTTTCGGGACCGTGTGGCTTGAAGGGGAGGGGGGACCTGTCTGGGATGACTTGTTCAAGTAAACACAAGCGTTCTTAGATGGGCCCTTACGAGTGGGCGGCAAATATTTCATTTCAGATATTTCATATTTCACACTTTGGAGTGGCGGGGTTTGCATTTGCATTCATCAAAACTTGGTCCAGAATAGGTGGTGTTTGGAGCTTGCCCACTACCTAATAAAACAAATTTAAACTTTTCGTCGATTGAAATATTGAGCTTAAAACATTTTTGTTGAGTGGAGGTAGGATTACAGCCTACTAAAACAAGCACTATTTATTTTACTTTATATTTGTTTTTCCCACAATCTTTATCTTCTTCTCTTGGAAACTTAAACTTGTATTATAAGGATGTTAAAATGTTCACCTATGTATGTCGTTCTTGTACATTTTTGTTTACATTGTTACAGATTTATACAGGAGAGGAACGAAAATAAGTTGCTATAACTTGTGTTCCAATCCTTTTTGTCAACTATCATCAAAGACAAATAAAATATGTTTAAACTAATGGAAGTATACTAGACAGCACAATCCGGGCAGTAAGAATTTGAGCAATGTATATCATTGCAGTACGACGAGAGAAGCTGTGAAAGTAACCGTTTCTTGAACTCTTTTCTATTGTTAATTGATCTGGTTCCCAGTTCTTGTTCATTCAATATTTTAGGGGATGCAAAGACGGGTTGACTTTCCAAGGTTTTTGTCCTAGTTCTACATTTTTGCAAGAAGCCGACTAGGCGTGTTATTATATTAGTTTGATTATTTACAGTGGAAAAGACATTCGCAAATGATGCCGGAAGATTTCCATTAGGCCAATCAAACAAGAATAAGTTAGCGTGCAAGTTATATAGATCTTTTATCTTCAGAATACCATCTTTGATAAACAGTGGGTCCGTATGAACATTTATATTTCTTATTATTAATGATTCGAATCGACCATTTCTGAAGTTTAAAAAGTCGATTGCATGCTTTTCCGGCTCCCATATTGGAATTCCGTAGATGAAGTGACTCTGTATCAATATGAAATATAGGCTTTTCATGACTCTATGTGAGAGAAGTTTCTTGACTCTATTGAGACTGAAATTGGCAAGAGCAACTTTCGAGCAAATTTGTGATATATGTGCATTATAAGAGTTTCATCAAATATCTCATTTTGTCTATTACCGACCTTTCAATAATCTGATTATTTATACGTATATCCTCACGGATGTAGTTGGGTTCTTTATGGGTTGGATTGATAAGTATATATTTTGTTTTCTTGGGGTTCAGGACTAGGTAGTTTGCAACGCACCAGTCAAATGTCTTTTGCAATTCCTGATTGAATTTTGAGACCAGCGGTTCCATCTCCGCCCGGATTCTATCCTGTGGTGTCATCCGCATAAGATAAGAGGTTTAGGGTTGTAGACGTTTGTATATCATTTATATAAAGAAGGAACAATATGGGTCCCAATATCGAGCATTGGGGTATACCACTTGTTATTTCAGATAAACTGGATTTACTCCCGCCAAACGAAACATATTGAGACCTGTTTTAAAGGTAGCTTTTGAACCAGTTGTGATCGTTACCTCTTATACCACAATACTCTAGTTTTTGAAGTAGTATCAATTGAATTATGGTATCAAAGGTTTTTGATAAGTCCAGGAATAACGCTAGGGTAGTGTCTTTAGTTGGTTTATTGTTTTCTGTGGCTAACAATTGCATAACAGGGCATAATGTACCATGATTTTTCCTGATTCCGTATTGATGTGAAAAAAGACATCAAATTTATTTAGAAATTTTATGATTCTTACAATCATAAGTTTCTCTAGAATTTTAGAAAAAAACAGGTAGATTACTGATTGGTCTATAATTCGTAAACTTCTTTTAATCACCTGATTTGAAGATGGGTATTACCTTGGCAATTTTCATCCTGTCCGGAACTATTCCCTGACTGAATGAGTTATTCATAATATGGGCGAGTGGCATTGCAATACTTTTTTTTGAATGCTTAAGGATGCAAGATGAAATGCTTTCACAGTCTTGGCTTAATTTAGATTTCATTGAATTTACAATATCTGTTATTTCAAAAGGGGACGTGGGTGTGATGAACAAGTTTTCCTGTAAGCTAGCATTTGGGAACTCGTCAAATGATTTCTGAGGTTTGGGTAGAAGTTTTGATGTTTGGTTACCTTTTTTGCGAAGAAATTATTGAATTCTTGCGCAATGTGATTGGGCGCATGTATCTCTTTGTCACCAAGACTGAAAAACTGGGGTATAGTACTCTTACTTTTATTCCTATTAAGCGTGTTGTTTAGTACTTGCCATGTTTTCCGAATGTCACTCTTCTTTTCGATGAGGATGTTTTCATAATACACAGGTTTGCTCTTATTTTTAATTCGATTAAATAGTCGGCAGTGATTTTTGTAATTCCTAACATTGACTTCTGTTGGGGATCTTAACTTCTTGATGAAGATTTTATTCTTATTGTTGGCTGAGATTAAAAGTCATTTGGTGATCCATGGCTGTCGTTTTATAAATTTATTATTTGGCTTGATGCACTTTAGTTGAAAGCCTGTTTCAAAAGCATCAAGTAGATATCGAGGATATTGTCGTAGGCTATATTTGGACTGTTAAAGTCCATAACTGTGAAAACATCACACTGGGACAGTAGCGACTTGAAGTGTTCAAAACTTGTAGAATTTATTTTCTTGTAAAGATCGGTTTCGAATTTTCAGGCGGTTGATTTAATAATCCAATATAAAAAGTCCCAAAGTGGTCAGAAAGGTCGGTGAGATTAATTCTAGATTTAAAACAATTAGGCTTACAAACAATGTTGGAAAAGATGTGATCAAATGAGGGTAGCGGATCGATCCGTTACTCAGGTTGGTTTGTAATAACAGGTACGAATTCTTCACTGACCATCAAGTCAATAAAAAAGTCTGTTTTGGAATGAGATCCTACTTTTAAAAGGTCGATGTTGAGATCGCCCATAATTACGGCCGTGTTCTTTTCCTTATTGATTATATCAGTTATGTAATTAATTTTTGATAGAAATAGATCTATATCTGCTTTCGGTGCAGTATTTGGTCTGTAGATTACGCCAACTATTCTCGAAGAGTGTTTAAAATTTAATTCAACAAATGTGGACTCAAAGACGTGTGGTATGAAGATGGAAAGATCTGGACGAACTCTGAAAATAATATCATTTTTGTGAACAGACCAACTCCTTCGCACCCATCGTCGTCACTGGATCGCGTGTTTTTCAATAATTGATGGCAACCTTCAATAATATAACACGTAGTGGAAGGGATTTGAAAGACTGATGACATCCAACAAGTTCTCTTCCACGTTTAGATCTGAAAGAAGTAAGTGGTGTAGAGGTTCCCAGTGCGCACTGAGACTTTGACAGTTAATTTGAACTGCAGAGAAGGATCTACGCACGCCGCTGAGCTCAGTTCCCATCTCACTGTGAAGAAGATATTTGCTTCTGATATTGTCAAATATAAAATGAGAGGCGTTGTCTTCTAATTTTACACCTGTTTTACCATTCAGTAGATTACTAAAATCATATTCAGGATTGTTTTGGACCTCATCCAGCGTGATTCTATCCGCCATGATAACCAGATCGTCCACCAACATCACCATCGCAGAAGCAGAGTAGAGAGGTTTCTACGCTAGGTACTTCATCATGAGGATCATGTCTTATAGTTCACTTTGAAGAATATAATAATACAGTAAAGGTAATAACACCGTTTTTGGTACAATGTTGCATAAAAAAGAATAAAAAAGAGTAATAAGGAATGGTATGTACGAGAAATTTCTAGCATTCAGGACAGATGGAGGAGTTTATTAATCTCTGGTTCTGTTTTTAAAATTAAATATACACTGCACCCATTAAGGTACTTCCAAGAAAGCCAATTCCAATTTGAGCATTTTCATCTATGTGGGCCTACTTTTTCATTTTTAAATTTCCCATATTGACTACCCAGACGGTTGCTGCTTTAAGTGAACGAGCACTAGTTAAAATGAACAAAGGCAGATTTTTTCCACTCATTTAACTACCGAGAAGCCCAGGTGGTTAAATGAATGGAAAAAATTCTGCCTTTGTTCATTCTGGCCTTAATTATTGATAATTCCGGTCGGGAAGTCAGGCACCGATAGCATGGTTGAACAATCCACGCAAAACATTGAGACTACACTGCACACAGCTGTAAGATGCATTAGGATGGAGCAGGATGGTTGTCTTCTTCATCGTGTAACGGTGACCTAAATATAGGAGGTTGCGTGATTGTACAACTTCTGCCAATTATATGACGAAGAACGTCAGCAAATATGTGATTCAAGATGATTTCGTCCTGGTTTGATACAGGAGGAAATTAAGTTTCACGATAGTTCAGGAATCGTATAAACATCGAAGATGTGATAAATCTACAGGTCCCACAAACCCCCGGAAGCACCCAGAACGATCCGCCACCCACTGCTAATCAGCCCTCCGTCACCTATGTAGTAAACAATTTCTTTGGAGCAGAGTTTTAATGTGTATCAGAGTGAGGGAGAGGAGGGAGATTTTCATCATCACTCAGTAAATGCTTTTTTGAATTAAGTTGTGGCACTGGTCGAAACCAGATGAGGCTAGCACTAATGAGCGTTGGCAACGTTGCAGTCAAGCATCAGGAGACATAACACTGATATCCCAATTTTGCCAGCACCGCCATCATGCTCCACCAAAAGGCTTAAACAATAAGGAAACTTCAGGTTATACAAAAATAACTATTTCTCGAGCATCCCTAATTTTAATTACTTGACGCGTGTATTAATTGGATTATCCATGGCCCCAGATGGCGTTAAAATGAAGCAATTAAGTGGTTCTCGTACTATTCAGTGGAGCTGAGCCTCAGATCTGTCTTGTATTTAAACCATTCACGGCAACGGAAAGCTAACCCGAAACGAGGCGACTACATTCTAACATTTTTTTGCGGGGGGGGGGGGGGGGGGAGGGGCAGGGGGCTTATAGTCAAATAGATGGGGAGTATTTTACTCCTTTTCACAATAATAGTTTATTTACTATTTGTTTGGGAATGTGTGTCGACATTCTCGAACAGAATGCAACCTTGCAGTTTTATGGTAGTTTGTTAGCAAGCAGCCAGCATTCTATATATTTTCCTCCACCTAGAAACCATTAGATAGTATTTAATCTACTGGAGTAATACCATTACAGTATAAAACTAGAAATGCTTGTTATGGGAGGGAACAGGGCGGGAATGTTTTATAGAGATGGGTAAATACATTTATTTGAGACAATGGGGTACTGAGTTATAAGGGGAGGTAACAAGGAACTAGAATTTCTCATAGATTAAAACCAAAAGCAGGAGCTTCAACCACTAATCTCCTGACTTAAAAGCCATAAGAGACTATTTGATCCAGGGGTGATACTTTTACACTAAAAAGCTTGGGGATGCTTGTTATGGATGAAAACAGGGTGGAGAAGGGTGGGTACAGGTAGATATGCAAGATTATTTGAGGTACATGGGGTGCAGGTGGGGGTGGTAACGTTAAGTAACGAAGAACTGGAATTCTCATACGTGATTTCCAGTACATCCATGGTGTTATGTTGTAACACTCAACCGGTTAATGGGACCTTTTCTGAGATTTGGTAGGTTGAATATTATTAGAAGCTACATTTGCCCTTTTTGTTCATCATTGATTATTTATAACAATTTAATTGAGAGAATTCTGAAATCATTAGTTTGTTATTTTTCTTGGATAGTGTCAGTTAACACTATCAGTCAATTGTAACCAAACAAGATGAAGCCTGTTGGCACTATCGAACCAATTTCAGTCAAACAAATTGGTGCCTATTGACAGCTGTTAGCTACACCAAAGCAGAGTTATGTCGTTTTTCGCATTATTGGTTTCAGCTGTTGAGCATACACATATGGATCACAATTAATGCAATAAAGAATTACAGCCAAATATATGGAGGAGTTCTTTTTATACATTTTCCACAATAATAGGCTTGTTACTGTTCAACTTCAACCACTGATCTCCTAATCATGTATCAGCCAAACAGATGGAGAACATTTTTACACATTTCCAGGATAATTGGATGGTTACGATTTGTTTGAGAATGCCTGTCGACACTATTGAACAAAATATAATTTATGGGTAGTTTGTTAGCAAGCAGCAAGCAGTTCTCTATTCTTTCCGACACTTAAAACAAATAGATAATATTTGACCCACTGAAGTAACAGTATTATATTATAAAGCTATAAATGTTTGTTGTGTATGAGGACAGGGGAGAAGGGAGGGTAGAGGTAAGTATACAAAATTAATGTGGGGTACATGGAGTGTGGAAAGAGGTCGGGTAAAATAACAAAGAACAAGATTGTTTCATATTTAATAGGCTTGTTACTATTTGTTTGAGAATGCCTTTTGACACCCTCGAACAAAATGTAACCTTGTAGTTTTATGGGTAATTTGTTGGCGAGCAGCCGGTAGTTCTATATATTTACCATCACTTGAAAACCACAAGACAGCATTTGATCCACAGGGAGTAATACTATTATATTAAAAGGCTACAGGGTTTTTTTTATCGGTGAGGACGGGGGGGGGGGGGGGGGGGGATGGGTCCGCTAGGTATGTAAAATTAATTTGAGATGCATGTGGTGCGGAATAGGGGGGGGGGGGGGGTAAGGAGAGGTACAGTTAAATCTAGAAGTCCTGTCATGAAATGCGCACAAATAGAACGTTGATATGCGCGTTAATATACGCGTTATGGCCTAAGTAAAGCTATCAAATTCTGTACATATGGCCTGTGCACAAGCAATGTTTCAGCCAATGGACCTCCGGGTAACCCGGAGGTCCATTGGCAGAAACACTGCATATGTTTGCTGTGAGCAACCAGGAGAACCTGCCGTGCTTTGGATGCCATTTGATGTGGCAATTGCGCGCAATTCCAACGCGCAATTAAGCCTAGTTAAGCGCACTATTCGTGACAGGACTTCTAATTTTAACTGTAACAAAGAACAAGGTTTTCTCATACATTATAGGCTTGTTACTACATGTATTTGTTTGAGATTTCCTATCGACACCATCCAGCAAAATGTAACCTTGTAGTTTTATGGGTAGTTTGTTAGCAAGCAGTCACCAGTTCTACATATTTTCCACCACCTAAAAGACATTAGATAGTATTTGATCCACTAGGCCCATACTAATGCGTTATAAAGTTAGTGAGACGTCTGAATGGTGACAAGGGTGGAGGGGGGGGGGATGTCGGGTACATATAGGCATACAAAATTGACTTGAGGTAAGTACGGTGCTGGGGCAATAAGGTGATGTAAGAAAGAACAAGAATTTTTCATAGATGAAAACAACCACAGGAGCGTCAACCACTAGTTTCATAAGCCTGGATCAGCCAAATAGATGGGGAGTATTTTTGCACATTTCCAGGATAAATGGTTGGTTACTATTTGTTCGAGAATGCCTGTCACCCTCGAACAAAATGTAACCTTGTAGTTTTATGGGTATTTTGTTAGCATGCTGCCAGCGGTTGTTTATCTTTTCCAAACCCTGAAGCCCCTAAGATAGTATTTGATCCACTAGAGCGAATTTGTTACATTATAAAGATATTGAGGTTTGCTGTGGACGAGAAAATATGGAGGGGAAGTTCATGTACAAGTAGGTAATTACATTTATTTATAAGTAAATGAGGTGCGGGGAAGGGGGGGGGGGGGGTAACACAAATCTAGAATTGTTCACAGATAAATCATTAATTCGTTACATTTGTTGGATGTTGCCAATTGACACTATTTAATCAATTGTAGCCAATCACATTGAAGCCTATTGGCACCATCCAACCAATTGCTATCAAACAAATTGGTGCCTATTGACACCATCCAGTCAGCTGCACCCCGGGTAGTATTATATCCATTTTCGCAGTATTGATTTCCACTGTTAAGTATGCACGTATGGATCACAATTAATTGTATGAAAAATCAAGGTAATGTCCTATTATGTATCTCTGGAGCACTGATCCTGATTTTGTGTGCGTTCGATCGATCACGATATTTCAGGGCGGATTCTGAGAATAACCCAGTCAAATGTTGAGTTTTACTAGAATAAATAATATTTTATGATGCTTCATCTCTAGTACTTTGGTGAAATGAGTCACATATGATTCGTCTAAACTACTGTGCTTAGAGACTTTTCCGACTGTGTATAATCACAGTGCACTAATTACAGGAAAAAGTGAGAGATGTTTTTTATTAGCTCAGGTTTGTCATGAAATTTAACATGCATAATAGTCAAGGAAGTTTGGGGACTAAAACAAGGAGCCGACTGGAAGCAGTTTCGGGAAAAACTAAAACCAAGTCTTGAATGTATACCTAGGGATGCAAATGTCCAGAGTATTTCAGATGGCATAGTAAATAGCCTAACAGAGGCAGGGAAGGATTGTATAGGAAGGGTGAGGGTCCCAACGAGAGAGCTCGGATACAGGGTTAACGAGGGACTGAAAAAGGCTATAAAAGAAAGGAAGGTAAAATGCGCTGCCTACATAAGAAGTAGGAAGCTTAAAGGGGTGGATAACAATGACACGAGACTAATGAAAGGAGAATATGAACTGGCACGGAAAAAGGTGAATGAGATAAAGAATAATAATAGGAAGGAGCGCAATTGCAGTCTTGCCAGAACAATAAAGAAAACGGGGGGTTCGAGCTCAAACGTATTTTGGAACTGGGTAAATAAACGGGGGAAAAGTTGTGTGCAGAGTATCAAAGTGGATGGGGAAAGTACAGAAGATAAAGGCCGTATCGCTTCAGAGTTAGTCAAGCACTGGGAAAAGATAAACGATAGGCGATGGGGCAGTGGGTCCCCACCAAAAAGAAATACACTGGTGGAGGAGAACCTATTCAATCGTGTATGTAGCGAAATAACTGCAGAAGAAGTGCGGAACGTGGTCTCGAAATTAAAAAATGGTAAAGCGGGAGGGACTGATGAAATTCCGAACGAATTCCTCAAAAATGGAGGGGAGGCACTTATTGAAGTCCTGACAAACCTTTTCAACCTGGCTCTGCGAAAGCAAAAGGACCCCAGAGAGTGGAGGGAAAGTAAGGTGTCGTTCATACACAAAAAGGGGGATAAGGAAGTTCTAGATAACTATAGGGGGATATCAGTTAGTAGTAACATCGGAAAAGTATTCTGTAAGGTCATATACGGTAGACTTGAGGAAGTTATTGAAGAGAAAGGTTTTTTAGGAGAAATTCAAAATGGTTTCAGGAAAGGTCGAAGAGTCACTGATCACCTATTTACACTCACCCAACTGATAGAATCAACAAAGGCTGAAAAGAAAAAGATGTTTCTGGCATTTCTAGATGTGAAAAAAGCGTACGACCGAGTGTGGAGGGAAGGTATGTGGCGAAAGCTCGAGGGCATCGGACTGGGGGGTGACTTTGTGGGAATCATGAAAGCACTGTATACAGATGTGCAAAGCCAACTCAGTCTAGGGAGTATCACTACAAAACGAGTCCCTATGGATATAGGCCTCAAGCAGGGGTGTATCTTTTCACCGATTTTGTTTGCATTGTTAAAGATTTAGGGGACGATCTAATTCAGAGTGCGGAGGGGGTAAATGTTGGAGACATATAGGTACCAGGCTTATTCTTTGCGGACGACATGGTGTTAATGTCTAGAACTGAACAGGGGCTAGAGAAATTGCTGGAAATTGTTGGTAGATATGGGAACACTTGGCGGCTCGAACTAAATGAAAATAAAAGCAAGGTAATACCCGTTGGACGCAAGGTAGATATGACGAAGAGATGGAGAGTGGGGGAGTTCTCAATCCCCGAAGGGGAAAGCAAACAAATTACTGTAGGAGAAACGGGAGAGTATGAGTATCTAGGGGTAAGCATAAATATAACGGGAAGAGGGGTGTACAGAAATTACTCAGCCAAACTGATTCTGAAGGGGAAAAGAATTCTGAACCAACTAAAACTTTTAGGGAAAAATAGTTTCAACAAGGTCTTTGTGGGGAAAACACTGTTGGAGAGGGTGGGTTTACCAAGTATAACGTATGGCACGGACGTGATTCCATTAAACCAAACCGTTATTAAGAAGTTGGAAAGTACTCAGAATGATGCCGGCAGATGGATAACAGGGTCGAGTAATGCTGCAGCTTTGGAAGCAGTAAGGGGGGAGCTTGGGTGGATGAAAATCAAGGACAGGGTAGATTTGGGAAAACTGTGTTACTTTAACTACTTTAACTACTTGAGAAGCCTGCCTGACAACCGGTGGTGCAAATTGATGCTCGATACCATTTGGAATTCTAATATAGATACGGGGTGGTCAAAACATGTGAGGGAACTAATGGACAATTACTCTATAGAGGTCACAAACATAGAAGTAGGAATGAAAGAAGGCAAAAGGTTTGTCAAAGAGAGAGTCATGGAAGATTGCAATCGAAACTGGCGAGCAGGGGTTAGCGTGAAAAGATCACTGCAGGGGTTACAATATAAAGAAAAGCCAGCTTTTGAGAAGTACCTAGATGGCACCTTTGGAGGGTCACTGCTGTTCAAACTGAGATCAAGATCACTGGAGCTTCGGGGAAAAATTGGGAGAGATGGAGAAAAGGGATGCCAAATGTGCCACTCTGGAGTAGTGGAGACCCTGGAACATTTTCTCTTGGAATGCCCACAGTATATACCTCATAGAATAAAATTTATTGGAAGAATAATGCAGAAGTGGGGTGAAGAAACAAAGGATAGATGGCTGAAGGGGGACACGAGGGAGAGGGTAGGAATGCTTATTGAAGAAATTGAAAAAGAGGAAGTGAGGGACACTATTAAGCAGTTTATATCTGAATGCTGGGAGGAGAGGAGGGGAAGAGGGGGTGGGGTGCAGGGGGAATGATGGCCTTCTCTTATGAGGACCGCGACAAATCAGCGGCTGGCCAAAGAGTTATTATTAGTGATAATACACTCTCCACGTACTGTACAAGCAATGTAGCTAACTCATTTTTCTATGTTTACATGACCCAACGTCATATCGCGAAACCCTAATTCCAAGAGAAGTCGATTTATATTAGATAAAACAGGAACAACGCAGAACTACGTAGGCTCCAGTTCGCACAGACGGAATCTAAGGTTCGTGCGTCTCGACATCATACCCGTTCTGGCTCTTCGTCTAGAAAATCACGTTCAATTTTCGATGGACGGGTGAGTAGGTGAAACTACTCACTGCACCTGCATTCACAAAATTGGGTAACCGTGTACAGACACCTCACATTGTCCACTTTCTGACTGATTATTATCATATACCCGTTAAACAAATATCTCCACACATAGCGCCGTCTAGGTCTGGAAAATCCGAATAAGGGACGCAGGAGGAGCTCACTTCTGTTTAAACATTCTACTTACGTAAAGGCCTCTATGCATGCAGACATATCACGTAAAGTGTAGCTGCTGCATTTTCTCTTTATGGGCCGACAATCATGTAAACTGCTTCATTGAATCACGAGGAAGCGGAGCAGAGACGAACCTATCGGTAATCCAAAATCGTACACGAGATCTCTATGCTGATTTGGTTCGGTGTTTCGCATCGCTCGAGGCGCTAATGCACCACCCCAATTCCGGTATGAAAATCGATATTGGTATTTCATTGTGGCGAGTCGGTAAAACCGGCAAGGTCACCACGATACATTTATGTGTGATGTCTTCCAAAGTTTTCATCGGAAACTACACTCAAATCTATAGGGCGCTACAACGAAGGGACAATCAACAAGAAACACACATCTAAATAGCATTTATTATTTGGATGTGAAGCTGGGTAATAAATGGGGCTAACAGTAAGATTAAACAGTTTATAAAACTTACCTTTCCAACATAATTATTACGAACATTTCTCTTTAAAAATGTTGTAAAAAATCTGATCCCACCGGAACTCGATCGAAATGAAGCAGGACATAAACATACTGATGTATTGATTCACGTGGGACTCTTTCCTCTAGTGTACATGTATATGTGAAACAAACGATTTTTGACGGGGATCTTTCTGTTGTCGTTAAGTGTTTTAACTGTCATTTGTGCTTCATTTTTCAACATGTGTTGTTTTTATCCTCTTCTCTCTCTGCTTTTTTCACCTCGCCTCTCTCTGATCATGTAATATCGGGGGTGGGGTGGGGTGTGGTGCACTGGCAAATAGCATGCCAACATATCTTACTTCATAGCAGTGCACTGTGCGTTAAAACATCTTCGACTTACTTCTTGCTATTGTAATTGAAAACACTGCAAGTAAAGGTTTTATCGGACATGTTTAGACAACGAACCACATACTATTCTAGTTTTCTTAGACGGTATGAGCTGGAGGGTGGGGGTGGGAGTGGGGGGGGGGGGGGCTAGTTGGTAGTGAAAAGAGATGGTGGGTAGTGTTGTTATGCACTGGTATGTGTGTGTTGGCCCATATGTGTGTGTGGATGAGCGTGTGTGTGTGTTTGTGTCAATTGTTGACATAAAAAAACAGAACTATAAGCGCTCAACGTCTTGATTTTACATTATAGTAACTAGGTTATGTTTGCAACGGAAATATACTCATTTTACCGATAAGGGACACTACACCGCAAGTTAGTCCCGTGGCATGCTCTCGCTGACCAAGAAGACTGATGCGCGAAATGGCGCTTTAAACGTAACCCAAATAAAACTAAAAACTAATCATAGTCAAAAAACAGCATGTGCAACTCATCTATTCTTTACAACACCAAACTGAATACCGCGATGAGGACAAATCACTAGTGATAACAACTGACAGGAAACAACAAGCACTAAACAAACACATCCCCCCAACGAAAACAGTATTATTACCACTTTTACGGGCGTTCCTAGCACATTAACGATGTTTTGTCGGGCGTTGAAACCTCGTAATGCTCAACAAGTACAAGTTATGTGACGTGTTGGGCAATTATTGACTATAACAGCCCAACACGTCAATAACAGCCCGACACGTCTAAATATAGGCAATGACGTCACATCTCTCAGCCGATCAACAATATTTTTCCCAGATTTCCATTTGGATCGAAATTCAGTTCAATTCGGATTTTTTTGGCTCACCAACGTTAGTTGTGTGAGCCTATGGCATAGCCCTCATGTCGGCGTCGGCGTCAGTGTCGGCGTCGGCGTCGTCGGCGTCCCTTCTCAAATATTTTGAACTTTTGTGTACAGGTTTTGATTTTTTGGCTTTTTAAAAAAAATTTTGGTTTCTGCATATTGCTATAGTGGTTCACTATAACATTTAACTCTTTTCCAGGGTATTTTGTCGTAATTTTAACCCTCTGAATCAAATTTTAGACTTATTTTAATGTTTGCGTGCAGGTTTTGATGTTTTTTTTCCCTTTCTTCCAAGTGGAGATTTACCTTGCAGCATATGTCCATGCTTTCTATTGTATGTATACATGCATCTTAGGGCTATGTTTGTATTATTTAACCCTTTTCCCGCTGAATTACTTCAATTTTGGACTTTTATGTACAGCTTTTGGACTTAGGCTTACAGCTTCTTACTTTTATGTACAGGTTGTGATAAAATAAAAACAATTTCAAGTGAGGTTGACCTCACTGCATATTGCAGTGGTGGTTATTATAACATTGATATCTTTCCAGTGCATTTTAAAAAAAAAAATAACCCTTTGAATAGATTTTTAGACTTATTTTGGCGTTTGCGTGCAGGTTTTCATGTTTTTTTCCCCTTTCTTCCAAGTGTAGAGTTTCTGCATATTGCTATGGTGGTTCACTATAACATTTAACTCTTTTCCAGGGTATTTCGTCTTAATTTTAACCCTTTGACTCAAATTTTAGACTTATTTTGATGTTCGCGTGCAGGTTTGGATGTTTTTTTTCCCTTTCTTCCAAGTGGAGATTTACCTTGCAGCATATGTCCATGCTTTCTATTGTATGTAAACATGCATCTTAGGGCTATGTTTGTATTATTTAACCCTTTTCCTGCTTAATTACTTCAATTTTGGACTTCTTTTGTTTACAGGTTTGGATTTTTGTGCTTTTAAAAAAACATTTTTTTTCTTTGCATATTGCTGTGGGGGTTCGCGATAACATTTAACTTTTTTCCCGGGTATTTCGTCTTAATTTTAACCCTTTGAATCAAATTGTGGACTTATTTTGACGTTTGTGTGCAGGTTTTGATGTTTTTTTACTTTTATGTGCAGGTTTGAGGTTTGTCTTTCTTCTCTTCCAAGTGGCGACTTACCTTGTAGCATATTGCTATGGTTCCTATTTTATGTTAGGATGCTTCTTGGGGCTATTATTATATTATTTAACCCTTTAGCGGCTTATGTACTTTTGTGTACTTTTTGTGTGCAGGTTTTGATATTTTTTAAGTGGAGTTTTACCTCACTGGCATACTGCCATGGTGGTTACTGTAACATTTTCAGGGTATTTTTCTAAATTTTAACCCTTTAAAACAAATGTGATACTTTTATTGCAGGTTTTGAGGTTTGTCTTTCTTTTCTTCCAAGTGGATATTCACCTTACTGACATATTGCCATTGTGGTTACTGTGACAGGGTATTTTTCTCAATTTTAACCCCTTGAAACAAATGTGATACTTTTTTTTTACTTTTATGTGCAGGTTTTGAGGTTTGTCTTTCTTTTCTTCCAAGTGGTGACTTACCTTGTAGCATATTGCCATGGTTCCTATTTTATGTTAGGATGCTTCTTGTGTTATTTTTATATTATTTAACACTTTAGCTGCTTATTTACTTTAATTTTGGACTTTTCTGTGCAGGTTTTGTACTTTTGTGTGCAGGTTTTGATATTTTTTTTTTAGTGGAGTTTTATCTCACTGGCATATTGCCACGCTGGTTATTGTAATATTTTCAGGGTATTTTTCTAAATTTTAACCCTCTGAAACAAATGTGATACTTTCTTTACTTTTATGTGCAGGTTTTGAGGTTTGTCTTTCTTTTTTTCAAAGTGGAGACTTACCTTGTAGCATATTGCCATGGTTCCTATTTTATGTTAGCATGCTTCTTAGGGGCTATTATTATATTATTTAACCCTTTAGCTACTTATTTTCTTCAATTTTGGACTTTTGTGTACAAGTTTTGAACTTTTTTTTTACTCCAGCCACCCCTTACATTGGCCACCTGTTGGTGAGCCACGGGATACTGATACCCCCTCTAGTTAATTTGTAAACACAATTAACACATTTGTTTCAAGTGTTTCCCTTTGTGTCACGGATAGATAGTATATCAAATATAGGAAGCGATATACACAAAGTAAGTGATGACATCTTTGATGAATAAACTCCTTGCCTAAAGTTCGCATTTCGAAGATATATCTCATCATCTAACTTCCCAAATTTCGCCGTACACTGATCAGACGATAGTTATGTTACCCGGTTTTTTTGTCAACAAATCATTATCATTAACAACCCCAGCGAAACAAACCTAGCTGAACTCTAAACCGTCTAAAACCACGACCTGTGGCCAGTCCAGCGAGTCTACCCAGAACATCACCCTCAAACTTACACATAATGAGCCTACAGCGATATGAACGAAACGCGGCTAAAGATATCGCAGATAAAAATTTCAACCGAATCAAGGAACATTGCGCTCATCTCGGAACTAAATAAATACCGATCAACAAATATATAGATAAAAGGTACATAATGCAATGGAAAGCCTGCCCACAATGTAAATACGTCAGTAGAGAACATTGCCTACGACAGAACAAACATTATACCACCCAACCACCCAAGAATGGAAAGGGACAAGCAAAATCTACGATAGGTAGAAATCTCTGTTTATCGCCCCATCCTCAGAAGATGTCAGCATGAATACTGGCTACTGTGCGTGGAAGGCGCCTGCCCCAAACGTCTCATTGCCATCCATATCGCAAATCACACGACAATCGTGAATATTCCGACAACGCCGACTCTTGAACAGGTACAAGCACCCGCGGATAATCACCCCAAAGTGGAAGCAAGCGGGCGATATCCAGAAGCTGCATTAACTATGTCCATCCCACCCCTTAAAACTGGTTGCCAGCATGACTAGAGGATGCTGCTCATAGATGAAGAGAAATATGAAATAGTTGTCCGTTAAATGTTTAAAAGACATTCTTGGAAGAAAGAGTTACGTGAATTGAGCGGAAACATTAACCTGGGCATAAGAGTAGTGTGACAAAATACATTATTTATTTTGCTCATTTGTCCAACACGAATGGCTTGAATAATAATATTTAATTTTTGATGTCGATGTCGGTCATAAGCTATGTTTTTGAGACAAAAAAAAGAAAAAGAAATACGAACATTTGAATGACGATTTTTGTGAATAGCGCTGGTGAATGGCGGTTATATACAGTACGTGGAGAGTGTATTATCACTAAATCACCAGCAGAGTGGAGATTCCACCCAAGCAATAATTGCAAATATCTTGCAAAGGCTGACCAGCACAAACAAAGTTTCAGCCAATGGACCTCCGGGTTAAACCCGGAGGTCCATTGGCTGAAACATTGCTTTTGTTTTTTGTCGATATGTACAAAATTTAAAAATTATAACTTGGGTGATAACTCCACTCCGCGAGTGATTTAGTTACAATCCACTCTCCACGTACTGTGAGGTTTGTTTGTTTATTGGGGTTCAAAAACACTTCAAAAGTCATGGTACTATCGTGTCAGAGTGACATCAAGTAGAATGTTGACTGTAAGCAATGATACTGCACTGAAACGCAATTACGCAGTACCCTGACTGAATGGCGTCAATTAAAATATAATTCTATAACTTTGCAGTCCCCGTAAAGCATTGAGGGCATCAATAAATATTGTTGTTTGCTATTCAGCCTACAGCCATCTCCGTTCTGGTGTCAAGACACCGAAGTGTAAAGCAGCATTCTTTTCTCATAATGTGACCAGAATTTAACCAATAAAATCGTGTTTGACTGGGTGAAACGTGAAGTTGCCTTATTGGAAACGTCTGCAGCTTGAAATTTTGATATTTCGACAAAGGTGTACAGAGACAACAACACTGCCACAGACTGGTCGTCGATGACAAAATAAAAAACAGTAAGAAAGTAGTTTTTCATGTTCCCACACTGTATTTAATGAAGATATCGAGGATCTGTAATTTCCGTTAATAGATCATACATTCGTAAAAAAATATTGCACAACTAAAACAAATTATACAGCGGACGTGTCTCTGCATAGCTGATTGGAGAAGAAAGTGTCGTTTGAACAGATTAATAAATGTGTCACAAACCATGTGCAGATGCAAGATATATATACTGAGAAGATTAATTATTCACCCTCAGAAATGAAATTACGTGATGCCCATAATAGGAACGTTATCAAAGGAAAACCGTTTTACTGGAACAAGTAAGAATCAGGTGTGTTTTATGTACAGTACGTGGAGAGTGTATTATCACTAAATCACCCGCAGAGTGGAGATTCCACCCGAGGAATAATTGCAAATTTGTTGCAAGGCATAACCAGCACCAACAAAGTTTCAGCCAATGGACCTCCGGGTTAAACCCGGAGGTCCATTGGCTGAAACATTGCTTATGGTTTTTGTCGATATGTACAAAATTTGAAAGTTACAGCTTGGGTGATAACTCCACTCCGCGGGTGATTTAGTTACAATCCACTCTCCACGTACTGTATGTGTCTTCATATTATATATAACGAAAAAAACTAGTTTGCTTGTGGAGAAAGTTAGGTGCCGATTGCACGTTCTTGCTGGGTGAATGGGGGTGGAATTTAGTTAGTAGGGGAAAATACAACTGGGACCACAATATCTTTCACGCCGAACTGTAGAAAAAAAGACCAAAATACGTTTCACGCCGAACTGTAGAAACAAGTAGTTTGCTTGTGGAGAAAGTTAGGTGTCGATAGCACGTTCTTTCTTGGTGAATGGGGATGGAATTTAGTTAGTAGGGGAAAATACAACTGAGATCACAATATCTTTCACGCCGAACTGCAGGAAAAAGACCAAAATACGTTTCACGCCGAACTGTAGAAAAACTAGAAGTCAAGTCTCTGTCTGTTTGTTTTTCTGAAACAAATTACAAACTTTATTGTCTTCACTTCTAGCCATAAAGTATGAGTACGTCAAATACTATAGAGCAAAATACCACAATTTTGTCTAACTCTGCTGATGGTGTTGACAGTAATGGCTCTCTTACACATGTTTCAAACGATGTTGAAGTGACGATGAACGAAGTGGAATCAGATGACAAAAAAATGTAAGTGTCCATTATTTAAATCCCCAAATTGTGATTATTTACACAACCATATCAACACAAAACTGCACCTTCTTACCTAATTCTACACCCAAACGATTTGCAACTATAACCCGTTGTGGATACATACAATGATAATACATTGCTCGATATTCAGACAAAAACATTGCTCCATTACGATTGCAGATTCGTTTTAGACAATCTTTATCTCATAATACAGTTCCCGAGTTGTTGATGTAAAAACATTCGTTACCCCATTTATCATTACGAGTCACCATGCTACCAATTATAATGAGTCTAGGTTGAGATCTGTGAAAGTTTGGTAAGATAAAAAAGCATAGACATATATAAGCATTCCCATAATTTTATATCAGCTGCATAAAGAAGATGTTTTGTTTTTTGACTACAGTAGGAACAAATAAGGTCACGCCGACGCACACATCAGTCATTCTAGAATGCTGTCTTAACTCTACCCGAGGGGGCAAGGTGGCTCAGTGGGTAGAGGCGCGGGCTGCAAGCCGAGAGGTCCTCGGTTCGAATCCCACCTGCGGCAACCTATTGTGTCCTTGGGCAAGACACTTCACCCCCCATTTCCCACGTGGGGGCACGGTGGCGTTCTGTGCTAAGGCGTACTGAACGTCGATGGTGCACCTGTCTTTATCCAGTCCTAACCCTGCTTGTGTGGAGTTAGTATGTTGGGGAGCTCAGAGTTGCTCGCCGCTGCTCGGTGGTTCTCTCCTGATACTCCGGCTTACTCCACCCGTAAAACTGTCGTGGTCATGATTAGCCAAAGTGCAGCAATATGTGACCTTAAACACCAATAAATAAATAATAAATAAATAAATACACAACTCTACCCGAAACGTGAAGAAAGGTTGAGAATTCTCTTAATTTCAAAGTACTTTATGAATATTCTTGTTTCGAGTCGAATAAATTGAAAGATAATCTGAATGAATCCGTAGAAATTTTGAAAAATAGATCAAATCTGAAAGAGAGAAAAAATTAAATATCATTTATTTATCGAAATACATGGTCAGCTATGTCGTAATAAATGGATCAAAAGATACATATTTCATATATATATCGTCGCCTGAGGGGACATAGGACATTCTATCACTCAGGCGACGATATGCCACCATACAAACTTAGCTAACGCCCCCCTCCCCCTCCCCCACCCCCACCCCGAAAAAAGGTTGCAATTAACTCAGCTAGTACGTTAGTTCACATTTTCGAGATTTGACAATTACTGAACTATTGCAATTGTTTTCAGTGTTGATTCGTAATTGTCCAAAAGTAACCTGTATCTTATTGTGATATTTTCCCGTGCACTGCAAAAAATATTGGTTCTCTTTAGAACCAAAACTAATTCTAATCTTGTCCCTGAGATGGAACCAGTTCTGTTTAAACAATATCTATTTCAAATCAAATAAATTTACCAAGATTAGCATTCAATTTTAACAGAATATTACATGAACTGAAGTAGATTCAGCAGTAAAGTTGTAAAAACGCAGTCGCCAAACATTTTGAAACAACGGAGATATGAACACTTGGCATATCGAACCAGTTTTAATTCTGTAGAGAACCAAGACTGGTTCGATATGCCAACTGTTCATATCTCCTTTTCTTAATAATGATTTGAGACAACCTCGTATGAGCTCTAAACTTACGACTGAAACCCCTTCAATTTATATTTAATTCTGTTGATATTTAATGTTAATCTTTATAAATTTATTTGATTTGAAATAAATACTGTTTAAACAAAACTGGTTCCATCTCAGGGACAAGATTAGAACCAGTTTTGGTTTTAAAGAGAACCTATATTTTTTGCAGTGTGGAACGTTTGCCTTAGCATTCGATTCAACTAGAACTGAAACAGATTACTGCTATACTGGTCTATGATCCCAGCATTCAAACGCAGGAATCTCAATTAATGAAATGCCTGTGAAGAGGACGCCGCAGAAGTTGGAAAGGGGTGAATATTATAAGATAAACTGGTTATTACCACCGCGTGAATTCCCGAGATGGTATATTGAAGTCTCGACCTCACCTCTGGGTCATATAACGACTTGTCCTCTCGGACTAATCGATATATTCCGAGAGTCGAGGTCCCGACATCAATACACTATCTCGGGAACTCACATGGTGGTAATAATCTATAGTATCTCACAATCGATGCGTTTTTGCACTGTTACGCAATTGAAGTTTAATGTATCTGGGCCCTTGTTCCGAATGCGTATCAAGGTCCCCTGATACAAGCGCGTGATTCTGCTGTTGTCAAAACAACGGCATTAATATCATTTTTCGATTTGCTTCGCGTTTTTCCCTTCAGAGAAAAAAATATTAGGTGAGGCGAAGGCGAACCTAATATTGTTTTCTCTGAGCCATATATGACACTGTATCTGCCAACTAAACGCCCTGTAACGTATTTATTATGCACGGCATGCTAAAATGTCACTGGGGAAGTTAACTCAACGAATAGTTAAATTATGCGCACTTTTCGGCATCTTGGGCTGGTTCTATTATTGAGATTTTTCTGAATGCTCGAGTCGAGGCTTCTCTCTTGAAGTTAAAGGATTAGCCTTCGCTATGAAATGTGGAAAAATCCACCTCGATAAACGATGAACGGCATATTTTAAAATATAATAAACCTTTACACGAAGAGGGATATTTAATTCACCAGTAATTATTGCAAAAGTAACAACCAAATTCACGTTGACGAAACACACAGTTGCTTCACTTCGCAAGACAGTATTCTGTAATGTGAATCCCAGTGACGTAATTTTCTCTGAAGTGTAACGTCATCACTGACCTCAATATGGAGATCAATGAACGCTATTCCACTTTTCAATTTGCGTTTTCACATAGACAAGGGAAATGAAAAAGTTCCTCTTGAAATAGTGAAAAAGTTCCTCTTGAAATAGTATTATAACACATTTGTGGTCAATATTGTGAGATAAATTTATCATCACCACAGTGTGTGTCTCCGGAAAATCTGATCAAGTCTCGATGTAGGCAGAGAATCGCATTTCGACTCGCCCTAACGGGCTAATCTGTATGTATGCAGTTTACTGTTCAGGTTATTGCAATTAGGAATATAGGTACAGACTCCAAGTTATATGTTTTGTCACAAATGGTAATGTCTTGTGGTCAAAAGCCTGATAAGAGGTATGATTCACATATACGTTGACAGATATTTCGCCAGTGTTTCGTCGGGATAGCAGGATAACAATTGGGTACACTTTGGAGGTGTACGATTCGGTTAATATTTACATTTATCATATGACTCGTCCGTTTTTCAAAACTAGACAATTTCATTGGCTGAACAAAATACAACTGGGCCACATTTTCATAATTTCCATAATTAGAGTTGGGAGCTTTCATTGGTCAATTTCAAAACTGGACAATTTGATTGGCTAAACAAAATACAAATGGGTGGCATTTGCATACTTTCAGTAGGGAGAATTTAGGTCGTCTGTCCTATTCAGGGTGGGTAATATTGTATTAATCTTTTACCTCCAAGAAGAATGCCATTCATTGTTTTATATTTTCACCTTTTGCTTCCAAAATATAGGTTATGACCCCTCATTGGAATGAGCTCCACGAGCTCGTTGATATGAGGGGTCATAACCTATGTTTTGGAAGCCAAAAATGAAAATTTTTAGTTATACGAAGATGTTTTCTAAGTGTCGTCTGCAACTCAAGTTAGGTGATGGGTTAAAAAGTCATACTAAGTGGCTAATTTGTGCGTGCGTGTGTCATATGATAAATATAATATGAAATGAGTGTTTTCTCATATAATATTTATGAAACTCGTCCGAATTTTCCGTTTGGGCTCGCCTGAGGCTCGCCCAAAACGGAAAATTCTTAGACTCGTTTCATAAATATTATATGAGAAAAACACTCATACCATATCCGCTATAGCTTACATTTTTTGACATTTCAGTCACTTGGTTCGACTTAATTTACAAGTTGCATTTCTTATTTGAATTCCAAAGTTGCATCATCAATGACAAAACACACAAGCCAAGGAAGTGGAAGGGTTGCCTTTGCATTTACAGCGAACTCAGAGACAAAATTAAGTTGGTCCTTTCTTTTTGTTTTAATTGTAGAGGAAGACCATCAAATAGGATTATGCATCACATAACAATAATTGGTCTCCTATACAACTCGATGGTGTCTGGATTTGTTTTGAACGGAATGAATATTATATATGTGGAGATGATCGAGGTATTTGACGTCTCACGAGCTGAAGCGTCTTCCTTACCGACGGTATACAAGCTAGTGACAGCACTTCTGGGTGAGTGAATGAGAGTTACAGTAACTCCGAAGATAAGCAATAAACACAGCCGGACAGGGTGTTATTCTGTTTGTTTTGGCCTACCGACACTTTCAACTGTTGGGATCATATCGTGTTGGACGATTTACGAGTAGAGTAAGACGGAGACGACCACCGGGCTGTAACTACCGGGCTCTCTAAAAGCGGGGTTAGCATCGGATGGATGTATTATACCATCGGCGTGCAGTACACTTTAACACACTGCAACACAATGATCCCACTTGGATAATTAGGGGCTAATTGCCTTCTCCAAGGACACGGCAGGGATGACGCGATCAGGGTCGAACCTAACCGCTATTTAGGCATTTATCGGGTAAATTTACTAAACTCGTATATTTAAATAGATTTGACCTTAGCCAATGGTTCGGTCTAGACATAGTTTTCTGAACTCTTTCCATAAATTTGACTTTAAACTGGACACTCGTTGGGGAGCTTTAGTAGTAAAGAAAAGCACATTTGTTCATGGGATCCTACAGAATAGACCCCCTTTAGGGAGCTACGGGGTCTAGGGAGTGCAATCGATCAATATTAGGGGTAAGAAACCCTACAGCGTAGTCCCCCTTTAGGGATCAACGGGAGCTAGACGTCACAAACAATTAGGAGCCAGAAACCCTACAGAGTAGTCCTCTTTTAGGGATCCACGGTCTAGTAAACGATGAGAGAATCACAAACCTGACTAGTTCCCCTTTTAGGCATCATCGAAAGGTCTAGGGTGCACGAGCAAACCCCACCCACCCACACAAGCGCATGCACGGGCTCCCTATTCTGGGATGTTTCCTCCTGCAAGAGATCGCTCGAAACAAAAAAAAATTCTTCCCAGCAGAATAGGGACACCTTCATCTAGATAATGGAGCTATTATTGTAGTCGGAGTGGGCACAACCTTCACAGTGGTGGTCGTTTCAGAAACAAAAATAAAAAAGCGCGAAAAAACCTGCGCTGAAATGCGTACAAGCACCGAAAAAAGGATTCACGGGAGCAAAGATGACGCGAGTCTTCTTTCTTTTTCCATCGTCTTCAGTCCCTCTGTTGAATGTGCAATAAACTTTTTAGAGGCATATAATTGCCTTTGGTTATTTTATTCACCTCTGACGACATGTATATCTGAAAAAGTTTATTGTTTTTTGTTGTTTTTTTTTGTTCAATAAACTACAAAAGAATGCATAAGTGACTAATAACAAAAAAGTTACAGATAAATAAAAAATGTATATAACATACAGTATGTGGAGAGTGGATTGTAACTAAATCACCCGTGGAGTGGATTTATCACCCAGAGTTTCGCTTTCAAATTCTGTACATATGGACAAAAAAACACAAGCAATGTTTCAGCCAATGGACCTCCGGGTGAACCCGGAGGTCCATTGGCTGGAACTGTGCTTGTGCTTGTTATGCTTTGCAACAAATTTGCAATTATTGCTTGGATGGAATCTCAACTGTACGGGTGATGTAGTGATAATACACTCTCCACGCACTGTAGAGTTATATTGTCACGACCTTCCACTACGACATCGGGGCTTTCATGGCCCTCTATTGTAACGTACGGTCTGCCTAGTGCTGTAATTCTCATAAATTCATCAATTTCTTGGTTCTCGTTACACGAAATGACGTCTTCCAGAATTTTGAAAACTTCGGTTCTTGGCTTGTAATTCGAGCTTGTTTCATCCAGTCTATGACTCGGCCCTAGCTGTGACTCGCTAAAGGAATTATTTTCCGGTCGGAGGATCGGAACCTGTGTTCCCACATTGTCTTTCATCGAATCAGGAGAAATGTAATTGTTTTTTTTTTTTTTGATGTCAGGATGAAACTCGTCCGTTGGTTTCTGTACATTAAACAAAACGTCCGACATGTCATCTTCATCGACGTGTATCTTCGGTATTTTTAGGTATTCGGTGAGACTGATTTGATTCAGGTAGTTAACGTAATTCAAAATCGTGCCGGCTTTGTGGACGTTGCCAGCCATTCGCTACGTAGCTCTAACAATGTGTTTATAACATAAGCAAAAGTGTAGTTCGCGCATACTACAGTACGTGGAGAGTGTATTATCACTAAATTACCCACAGAGTGGAGATTCCACCCAAGCAATAATTGCAAATTTGTTGCAAAGCCTAACCAGCACAAGCAAAGTTTCAGCCAACGGACCTCCGGGTTAAACCCGGAGGTCCATTGGCTGAAACATTGCTTGTGTTTTTTTCTCGATGTGCACACAATTTTAAAGTTATAGCTTGAGTGATAACTCCACTCTGCGGGTGATTTAGTTACAATCCACTCTCCACGTACTGTACGTTTTGGGTGATTCTTTGTTACATGCTACATGTCGATCAGATTATTCATAGGTGGAATAGGGTTGGTTTGACAACTGCAAAAGAAGAAAAGTAAAATTTCTTTAACTCTAGCGTGCCGTGGCTTCAGGGTGTTAAGACGAGTAAACCGGACGAGAGATTTTCCTTCTGTTCAGAAAAAAAATGTTAGAAAAGAATGGAAAAAAATACTTACTGTAATATGCATACATCTCGTCAGCATGCTTGGCGAGCTGTCCCCTAATGTTGATGCTATAATGATTCATTGCGTCTATGGTTTCTCTTATTTCCTTCTCGTCATCAGTCACTTATGATTCTCTTTTACCAGTTTTTGGAGCGGCGTGAATCCCGACGAGGCCATCTCGTCTTATATACAGACCTCGGCTAAACGAAAGACGTAACACACACAGGTGTTTGTCGTGTTGGTGGTGGTTAGCATAGTAATTCCGCTCATCACAGTATTGATCATGTATATGGGGGAGGTCTATATTAAGGCTGAGCTTTGTAGTCAGGCAAACCGGACGGAAAAATGTTAATGCGGTCAATAGGTGCGAGGGGTATTAAAATTACTTATTTATGTTGCACGTATTGGTGAATAAATCGTTGGACAAACCACTTCCTGAACATAAATGATTCCGTGGGCGAATGATCAAGGGTTGGTAGGTTTCATGACGCCCATGCATATCAGTAATGTCAGCTGTGGAATGAAGCATCAAAACGGCCGGAAATAGTTGCAGTTTTCTTAAACTTTGATACTTTTGTACGTCTTATGACGTGCGAAATCAAACAGCGCGTTGATACTTTGTGGTCATTTGTTTTGTTATTATTTTTCGATTTTTCAAAAGTTAACCTCAATTCCTATTTTCTACCGAATAGTGTTAGGTGACAACCGTTGAGCCAAATGTTATCGCAGCTTAAAATATTAATATAATCCTGCTGTCAAGACTTCTTTACTGGTTGAGTGCTAAAAGCCACTATCGGAGCTTACAAGAAATGAGGACACTAGAGCAAAAACCAACACTTTCCTTGCAAATAATATTTTGTTTTTATAAATCTATTTTATTACAAATTATTGGAGAGTGCCTGTGGGCACTCTCCAATAATTTGTAATAAAACAAGTTTTGAATAATAAATTCGGACCACCAAAAATAATCTAGCCCTCAACCACTTAATCACTAATGTGAAAAATATCTTGTTATTTGTACTTTCCAACGTTTGACGTTGCATTTTGAAAAAACGCTGAAGAAACTGAATTCCCAGTGACGTTTGAACGTCAGGATAATTAAAGTCTCAAAGGGTTAAACTTTGGATAAGTAGTCGAACCCACGTATAGAACAAGAAATCAAACGTCAGGACGTTTATTTCTTGCTGAGATGTCTGAACATCAAAGGACTAAATTTGGACTGAAATAGTTGCGGTTTTCTTAAACTTTGGATAAGTAGTCGAACCCACACACAGAACAAGGAATCGAAGGTCAAGACATTTATCTGTCGTCAGGATGTCTGAACATCAAAGGACTCAACGTGTACAAACCGTCAGCGTATCGCCAAAACTAACATTTCGACCGAACTTCAAAAGCACTGAAAAAATTATTTGTGGTTTTCTGTGAATAATTGAAGAGCAGAGGTCTAATGAAGCGTTGCCTGTATATAGGAGAGGATCAGACAAATGTTTTGCTACGAGCCCGCACGCATCCATCAGATAAAGAGAGGGTAAAAAACCGTGTCGACAGGTAAGTGAACAAATTTTCATTGTTCTGTACATTGTATGATTACTACAAAGTTCGTTGATTTTTTATATTGCGCGACATAATGGGAAATTATTTTAATATGTGCATTATCTCTATCATACAACGCTTCATAAGCCATTATAAGCTTAATTCGGAAATGCAAAATTATAATTGTTGTGGTAATGATTCGCTTTGTTTCTGAATCGACGATTAACCCTCTGCATTCTGATGTCAAATATCAATCTCCACGCAACGATTTCTCCCTTTCAGTGGATACATCTCTGCCAGAAGTTTCCGAATCTGCAAGAATCTTGCAGATTGGGCATCGTGCTGTACAGGTTCATAAATTCAAATCAGTCCGATTTTTAATTAAACAGGTTTTATTACCTGAGAAGGAATTTTCTAAAATACTGTTTGAATCAATGAGAAATTGGGGAAAGTGAAATAAATATAGTCCGAGTAAGAATACACCGACAATCACGTGATATTTGTAAACAAATAAACGCACGTGTCATCTAATTCTCAGACAATCGGCATGGAGTTTGATGAAGCACTGCAACGTAGTGTGCAATTGTTAAACTAAGTAACTTGAGCTTCATTTGAACATTTTCTTTTCTGCACCGTGGGTTACTTAACTTAAAAATAGTCGCAATACTCGTCAGCAAGCACGAGAAACACTTCACCGGCGACGATTTTGTTGGTGTTTGTGGTGCCATGTTTATGAACTGAACGTCTGCGTTTCCTGTTTTGTTTTGGATTGGGGGAAACCGTGAATCTAAATTTAGACGTAAAAAGTTCAGTAACTTCTGGCAGAGGTGTATCCGCTGCAAGGGAGAAACCGTTGTGTGGAGATTGGTCAAATATACCAATGTTTCCAACAGCAAAACTCATAATGCACCCAGGAATTTAACCAATTCAGTCTTGTTTGACAGAGCTCAATGAGCTCTATCAAACAAGACAGAATTGGTTAAATTATGAAGTGCATTATGGGAAATATTTGTAAATTGAAATTTTGATATTTAGACATCAGAGTGCAGAGGGTTAATATGATATTATCGATTAACCTTTCAGGCGAAAAGTGATAATATACAGGCATGAGGATGAACAGAGATAAAATCAATGCTATTGCACCACAATGAGCAATAGCACTAAATTATTACTGTTCGTACCTTGGCGGCATAGGGGGATTAATTCCTATATTGTGTGATTAGCTCGCAACAAAAAGTAATATACTGAGTCAAAAAAGAATGTATAACAGAAAAAATGTGAAACAATAGCATAAAGGATGAAATATCATAGTTGTAATGTTGCATGTTTGTGGACAAGAAGTCGTGCAAAGAGTTTAATGACATGTTGTTGTTGTCCACTCAACCATTTACAATTTTGCTACGGATTTCAAAATAGCACGTGCTACCCGAGAATGTCAAATTGAATGGGTGACCGACGATTTTCTTTGTGTTATGTTGTGCTAGAGAACCTACGTTATTGAGAAAACACGTTAGTTTTTGTCTTCCGACATTTTAAAAAATGCGAACGTTAACCGAAAATCGGAGGTTGCGTGCCATTGGTATGCATGAGGCTGGGATACCTCCAGATGAGCTCGCTGCTGAGTTCGGAGTCACTGTGGACACTAGTTACCGTCTCATTGCAAGGTATAGAATCACTGGCTCTAATGCCGACCTGACCGCGTTCAGGTCGACCAAGAGTTACAACCCCTGCACAAGACTGACACATCATGACGTCTCACTTGCGGGATCACTTCCTTCCGGCGACGAAGATGGCAGCAACTACTCCTGGTAGAACTAACAATAGAACCAGTGCACAATCTGTCCACAACAGATTTGTTGAACACGGCATCAGAAGTAGGCGTCCATACAACGGACCAATTCTTACCCAGCACCATCGTACCGTCAGAATGGAATGGGTACGTCAGCGTGTTCGCTGGACTCAGCTGCGTTGGAGCACAGTTCTTTTTAGTGATGAATCACGAGTTTGTCTGCGGCGCGCTGGTGGTAGGGCCAAAGTGTATCCCCTAAGAGGAGAACGGTTTTATGATGCTTGCGTGCGGGAATGCGACCGTTTCGGCTGGGGTAGTGTAATGGCTTGGACAGGAATTTCCATGCACCATCGAACACAGTTGATCTTCATCGATGGTAATCTGAATGGACAGCGATATAGGGACGAAATTCTTAACGCTGTTGTTGTGCCGTTGTTCAACGTTAACGTCGGATTGTAGTTATTTCAGCAGGACAATGCCCGATGTCACGTGGCGCGTATCTGTTGTGATTCTCTCGAGGAGCGGAGTAGCGAACTTTCTCCCCCGCCCCCACTTTCGCCAGATTTGACGCCAATCGAGCATCTTTGGAATCAACTGAACCGTCTAGTACGACTTCATGGTCTTCAGGCGTTAGGCGATTTACGTAATGTTCTAAGGCAGGAGTGGAACGCAATACCACAGGATGACATCCAGAGACTTAGCAGGTCCATGCGCCGTCGATGTCTTGCCATCCAAGAGGCAAACGATGCTCATACACGCTTTGACTGCATGTGTGAACTCTTCATTTCACCCAATGTCTCAATTGCGATGTCCTGACGTGACACTGGCAACATTAAGAACATGAAATTATGCTAATTTATACAGCTAGACTCGAAATATGAATTTACAATAATTTGTTTGGGATAAAAGTCGATAATACTAAAAATATTGCTCCTCAAAGTTTATTATACTTTTCTTTTTGACTCAGTATATATTAAGGTAGCTCCTCTACTCAAGGTTTATTTATAATACATATAGGGGATATGGAATGAGTGTTTTTCTCATATTAAATTTATGAAACGAGTCTCAGAATTTTCCGTTTTGGCGAACCTCTGGCGAGCCCAAACGGAAAATTCGGACGAGTTCCATATATATTATATGAGAAAAACACTCATTTCATATTCTATTTATCATATGACACACACACGGATAAATTAGCCACTTAGTATGACTTTTTAACTCATCACCTAACTTGAGTTGCAGGCGGCACTTGGAAAAAAACATCCTCGTTTTACTAAAACTTTTCATTTTTTGCTTCCAAAACATAGGCTATGAACCCTCATTTAAAATGAGCTCGTCGAGCTCGTTCCAATGAGGGATCATAACCTATGTTTTGGAAGCAAAAAGTGAAAATATAAAAAAATGAATGGCGATTTTCTTGTAGGTAAAAGATCAATACAATATAACCCACCCTAAATAGGACAGATAACGTAAATTCTCCCTACTGAAATTATGCAAATGTGACCCAGTTGTATTTTGTTTACCTAATCAAATTGTCCAGTTTTGAAATTGACCAATGAAAGCTCCCAACTCTAATTATGGAAATTATGAAAATGTGGCCCAGTTGTATTTTGTTCAGCCAATCAAATTGTCTAGTTTTGAAATTGACCAATGAAATTGACGGAAGGCTTTATTTATCACTTATTAATATGAACACAAAATATCAAACGTTTTAAAGTGAACAAAACGGACGAGTCATATGATAAATATTATTATCAAATACTCTGATGAAATTACTGAATGGTCTAAAGTTAAGTGAACCGGTTGTTTAGGGTTCAGTCGTGAAAACATTGCCCTTGATCATTCATAGTATTTGATGAGCATTGATAACAATATATCGCTAGGAATAAAAAAAAACGATTTATTCACAAATACACGATGAATCCAGTTTTTATTTAATGAAGCCGTTTTTATACAGAGTGTGATCGGGGTGGGGGGGGGGGGGGGCACCAAAAATTTGCAAGACGTGACGTGGGGGGGGGGGGTCTCTTGAGTGCGCCAAAAATGTGCATTTCCAACTTGTGCAATTTTTTGAATTTTTTAAAAATTTCTCAATATATCAGCTAATATATACCATCATTTGTGTTTCAAACCTTAAATATGATGTACATCACACTCTTAACATAAATACAACATTAGGAGGCTTTATATGTGAGAATATTGGGCTTAATCCTGCTTAATCTGGGAAAATGTCACACATTAGTAGGGTGTGGGTATCTTGTTCGAATTGTAGAAAATGTGCAGACAATATTTTTGGAACAATTCAAATGAAAATTTGTTCCCGTATATGTACACCTGCTCAGGCCAAGCCTGATAATGAACAGCTTGTCATTTGTAGATTGGGGCCCACAGCAGCCCACAGAAGTTTAAACTGTTAGTACCAGTTTAAGAACATTATGAAAACCCCCCAAAAGATAGCTGTGCCTACCAAGTTTATAAGTTTATTTTGGATTTTAATGGGAGAGTGGGGGTGGGTGTTTGAGAACGGTAGTATAAAATTTGCATGTAGTGGGTGGGTGGGTGGGTGGGTGGGTGGGTGTAAAAGGAGCCGAATAAAACATAGGACGTCACGTCCTGTAAATTTTTAGTGCCCCCCCCCCCCCCACCCCCTCCTGGTGTGATAGAATAATCCACGTATACTGCTAAGTCCATTGAACGCGAATATATCTCTCTATACAGCAGGAGAAAAGTCAAAGTATCTAATCTTCTTCGTCATCATCTGTCATCTTACTGGCTTCATTACAGTTGATAGCGTAGTGTTCATTAGATCCACATTTCAAACAGAATTTATGCCCGAATTTCAGGAGGGCAAGCCGAAGCAAAATGTCCAGGAGCATTACACAGAAAACAGGTATGTATTTTGCCTTTGGAATCAAAGGGTGTTGAACTCTGTTTCTCTGCAGTTTTAGACAGCCGATACATGCAAGTCATGCAATCCTTTCTTATGGATGATAGCTCTGTGTATAGCGTTTGCAGATGAGATTTGTATTTTTCCAAGTCTGTTACTACTCCTTCACTCTTTTCGAATTCACGAATCATCGTTTGACGTTTTTGTTTTTCCTTTTTCACTGTTGTTGGCTCCGATCTTTTCTTCATTTTCTTCACGGGTTCTTTTACGATTTCCAAGTCGTTCTCCAAAGAGTTTCTTAATGGATTTTTCTAAAATGTATAGTGGCAGGACGAGATTTGAGAGAATGTCCTTGCTAATAAAGAGACCAGAACCGTCCAGTTGAACGTAGTATATACCTTGATCCGGCGAACGCATACAGTACGTGGAGAGTGGATTGTAACTAAATCACCCACGGAGTGGAGTTATCACCCAAGCTATAACTTTCGAATTGTGTACATATCGACAAAAAATACAAGAAATGTTTCAGCCAATGGACCTTGGCTGAAACTTTGCTTGTACTGGTTATGCTTTGCAACAAATTTGCAATTATTGCTTGGGTGGAATCTCCACTCTGCGGGTGATTTAATGATATTACACTCTCCACGTACTGTAAATCCACGTTTCAGAAACGTTTCAGAAACATGGTGGATGATGATACATTTCTGTGTATAATTACATACCATAAGTAAGACACGTTGCTACGGGGAATGGTGATTTTGTCTTGAAGAGTTAAGTTCTGTTTAGCCGTCCAAATCCACGGACTGTCTGTACACTTGATTGTGTCATATGTTGATTCGGAAATGTATAAGGAATCGTATGTCAAATACACACGTTTCCGTACGTACCTCTTCAGGTTAGGTTCTTCATTCATAGTTGTCAGAAAAAATTCTGAATTTTCAGTCAGTGTGAATAATTCGGGTCTAGTTTGATCCACGGTAGCTCCGTCCAATATTTATTCAACTCGCTTCTGTTTGGTTACCCGTAACCCATGATTGTTTTAAAAACTCCAATAAGTCGAGGTAATGGAGTCAAAGGCTTGATTGAAATGTATAAGCGCGTTGTGGTCCCTATGCACCAGTTGATTTTGTTGATTTTCTCTGCACCTCTGGCACAATTCTAACATTAAATATTTACACTTCTGGATTAGTATTTGAACCAAGACGCGTTTTTTCCTTGAGCGTTGGAATCAAGATGAAATCCTCAAAGATGGCGGCCTATGTTCAGATGTTATATTGCTTGATACTGTTTAACCCTTTACCTAACATGAAAAACAGACGACACTTGCAAACATAATTCTTGAATAACTATTTTTTTTCATTTTTTTATTTTTTGTCTCAAAAACATAGATCATGACCCCTCATTGGAACGAGCTCGACGAGCTCGTTCCAAAGAGGGGTCATAAGCTATGTTTTTTAGACAAAAAATGAAAATATAACGAAAATTAATTAGCGATTTTTTTAGAATAGCGCTGGCCGGTTTTGCCTGTTACGTTGGGTAAAGGGTTAGTAAGACACTAATGTGTGTGCTTTCTGTAATGTGTATAATTGTCGGCCGAACCGATTCATGCATTGTTGAAATACATTGGACAGTGTATTGCTGTTTGACGTAATTCTCTACGTGATCATTATCGACTGGTGCGTCCATATCCGAGATTCGGGTTATTAATGGCAGGTCGCAACACCCGTCTGTTACTAAGGAGTCAAATTGTTTGCGCTTTCTTTGCGATAAAGACAGTGAATAATGCTTGGTTGTCCAATCTGAAGTGTTAAACTGTAGAAGTCTTCAATTATATTCCTTTTGTCGCGTTTGGAATGCGCTCGCTTAGATCGAATGTTAGTGGACTGCTTCTTAGCACATAGACAGAATACTAATATTACGTACCAGTTAGGTACAGCAGGTTTGAATAGGGTGTCCACATGGCTCGTTTTTACACGTGGAGCAAACGTCAACATCATAAATCGTCTATTATCCGGAGAAGAGTTTGTTAAAATCGTCTGAACAATTAGTGTTACACAGGTATATGTAAGCGCCCAGAAAGTCCTTTTCGGTAACACTTTGAAACGAATCTGAAGTGCCGCTGGATAGGAGAAATCCGTAACACCAAAGGTATTTATCATGAGATTCCATGAACGGCAATGTGGATATCCTTCGCTAGCAGTTAAAGTAAATGAACATCATCTATCAGTAAGTTTTCTTTTAAATAAGATGTCTGAACGCATAAGCGTAATATTCGTAGTTGTTTTGGATGCAGTCACTGAAACAAAACTTGCTACCTTTTTATTACAGGTAATTGTATCCTGGATCCGGCCATAAAACGAACTTCCCGTCGGAAACACGATTCAGCAACACGATCCGGAGTACAGCATAAAAAGATCGTATACCATCATGTATGAGGACATCTCAGACATAGAGAAACCCTCAGAATTTTTAGAAAACTGGTACGAGATCATCACTATAAAGGACATTAAATCGCCCATATTTAAAACTCAGAACCAAGTTTATACTATCGAATATAAAGGACTAGGAGATGAAATGGTGTTTGGGGAAACGGCCGAGGCAATGTTCAATTATATTTTAAATCGAGTTCAACAGGACTGGGCAATGATGGGACAGAGTTATGCGCATTGCGTTGCAACATAAAGAATTTGATCACGAAATATTTCTTCTGTTCGCGCGAGTTATCTCTGGCAAAGACATTCTCCAAGAAGCTGAAAAAGTGTAGCAGAGTAAACGAAACTTTCATCTTGATAAACATATGGTTCTAGATGTAGTTGTAGTCGAAGTGTCCAGTGGTCCTGGAAAACGGCGTTCAATACTTACACCAGCAGAATATAACATTAGGTTTACAGCTGTAGTATCTATAAAGGAAAGGGTATAGGGAACCTCGGGCTCCGTTGACCATTGTTTGTGTCTACCGACTCCTTCAGTTCCAACAGGTATTATGTATGATGAACCAGATAAAAATGATGAATCACCTTATACTTCTTGGAAGAAATATTGGACAAATATAAATGCGGTTATATGCAGAAAAATATAGACGAAATGGCAAAACAGCTTTGTTTAGAGGCTAGTGTTGATCCGAACACACCTTGCAACCGAGATGATGTTACAAAGTTCCAAATGCACTTGAAAAGTAGGTACAGAATACTTGTTTATGGCGAACAGGAGACGCTGCGGAAAATGCTCAGCCTGTTTCATTGAGCTACTTCGATAAACATTCCGATTTAGTTAAAAATATCGCTGTCTTTTTTAGCAAAAGAAAGTTTTGTGCAGACTGTATGGAAGAATATTCTAATTTAGTCCAGGCACATTAGACATAAAAATGAGAAAGTAAGGAAAAAAATCGGAGAAAGCTGATTTTTTTATATGTTTCCGGGACACACATTGCGGATAAAGTGTGAAAAGTCCCCGCGAATCCGAGTTGAGCTTTTTTAGTTATAGCGTTTTTTTGATGAAAAAAAAAAATTTAAAAAAAATTCGACCCAGCTCCATATTTCTCATTCTTATTCGCCTTAGTAGGGTGAGAATCATAAATATCGTGCTGAATTATATTGAGAATACATATCCCCAACAGAAAATGCCAACTTTGTACCAATCCTCACACTCAATGGTGAAATATTCACGAAAATGTACAAAATTACGAAAAAAAAATTATTGTTTTCATACACACAACGGTACACAACGTCCATTAAATCAAATCTACGACTACTTTGGGAGTTAAATTATATATCAAAAATTGCAGAAAAGCAGTGGCTTTATAATGATATATAACAATAGTCATTTATTCCATAATGAACTGGTGAAATGTGTGAAATATTAACCATACCCCCTAAACTCAAATTCAAACGGCATCGACTTTTCTCATCCAAATACACAGAAGAGTCTCCGATAAAACGACCAACTGGTGATCATTCGAATATTGGCTCTGGTGAATTCGGGTACATCCCTTTGAAAGGTTACAGTAAACCAAGCAAATCGGGTCTTGACGAAATTGTGATGAAGGATTTATCAACTTTGGGTGAATCTGATCCGAAAAATTTGAAACTCGCAAAAACAGTCGACAGTCTTTGGTCTTTGACGCATGTACTGAGAGTACCTTGCCCATCTTGGGCTGGATATATGCACATTGTCACATCATCAGATGATTATGAAACAAGTGATGTCGAGATACTTCCCTTTATTAATTTTGATCCATCCAACCCGAGCACAATTTACACTGCTCTCATGTTTGCACAAACTGAATGTGAGAAACAGGGACTGAACGTTTGTCCAGTGACGTTTGACCAACCACTTTATATCAAAGCAGTGGAGATTGTGTCTTCGTCAGATAAGTTGACAAAAGTTTTCGTTAGACTCGGCGGCTTCCATATGATTAAGTCATATTTAGGGGCAATTGGTTCGATCATGGCTGGTAGCGGCTTGGATGAACTTTGGGGGACTGTTTATGCTGGTGGGTCAATCCATCATTTGATCAGTGGTCATGCATATTCAAGAGCAGTTCGTGCCCATTTGCTAACACAAATTGCCATTACAAAACTTGTGTTTGATGAAAGCCGAACACTAGATAACATAGACTGCACAGAAGTCAATGAAATATTCTGTGGACTTGCCAGAGGTGACTGTACAGCAGCTGACGCTGTCAATCAAGAAAGTGTCAACCATCTACTGTCAAAATTACACGAACTGCTCCAGAATGCGTCCGTAGGACGCACAGGAAAGCTTTGGGTACAATACTACGAGCAAATAGGTCTTCTCCAGTTGTTCTTGAGAGCAGAGCGCACAGGCGACTGGGAACTCCACACATATTGTGTTCGCAATATGATTCCAGTATTTCACGCAGGTGGTCATTTTGCATACGCAAAAAGTTCTCATCTCTATTTGCAGCAGATGAATGAGCTAACAGAAATAATGCAATAGGATGATTTGAAGTTGTTCACTGAGAAAGGTTACTTTACCATAAGGCGCTCAGATAAATTCTGGGACGGGATATATTCTGATCAGACCATAGAGCAGTGTTTAATGAGAATGTTCAAGCTCCCTGGTGGTCTCACACATGGTAGGGGAATAACCGATAGCACTGTTGCGAAATGGGTACATGGACTACCTCTTTGCTTTCCGATATGTAATGCTCTCGAAAATTTTGTTCATGTTCACACTGGTCATGGCGAACAACATCGGGATCTCCGTCAAAGTTCACAATTGACTGATGCCAATGATATCACCAAATTATTGAACTGGCTCAGAGTGCATTCCCCCTTTCAGAAAAGAGATCCACTACAATTAGTCTCTATAGCGACCGGGCTTGTAGCCGACGAAACTGTGACCAAGTTCGCAAAATTGGTGAATGTTGCGTATCGAATGTTGTAAGCAAAACGTTCAACAGCATCAAACTACGACGTGTTGACACTGTGAAGTCTTTCGCATCGATGGCAAATAGCATCAAAGTCCGTGGAAGTAAGGTAGTGATTGACCCCACAATTCTGTTCAACCGCATCACATGTGTTATTCAGTCACAAGCAGAGATGGAAGAGTATCTCAAATATGAACTCGCCCCGAAACCACCAGCATTGTTTGATTCTGCTGGAATGAGGAAGACACAGAAAAGCACGCTCGGTAAGATCCTCCAAACATACGGGTCCGAGCAAACTAAAATCCCAGAACATTCTCTGTTTGTTGTAGATGGTGGATTTTTATTGAGGGCAGTTGTATGACCTAAACAGTCGTCATATAAGGACATATGTACATCATATTCCAATTATCTAGTGAGACATTTTGGGGCGAACGTCGTGGTTGTTTTTGATGGTTATGCTTGTACAATGTCGACAAAGGGCATGAACAAGCCCGTAGATCTAAAGACAGGTATTCCATTGATATCAATATCTCACCCGAGTTACCAGCCACCACACCCCAATCCGATTTCCTTGCAAATGCCAAGAACAAAACCCAACTGATCGATCTTCTAATGCAGGAGCTATCTGCTATCAATATTCAGTCCAAGCAGGCCGAGGCTGATGCTGATGTACTGATAGCCGAAACTGCACTTGACATCGCTCAAGATGATAACACTGTTGTCGTTGTGGGAACAGACACAGACTTGTGAGTCATTCTTACCTCTCGAGTTCAACCGGGATGTAATATTCACATGATGTATTCCATTACCCCAAACTTACTAGTTTCAGTTAGTGAAATAGCAACCAAAATGGGTGACCATAGAAGCAACCTCCTTGTAGCACATTCTATAAGTAGTTGTGACACTACTTCTGCACTCTTTCGAGTTGGTAAGAAGAAAGTATTCAGTACAATTGTCTCCGATGTTACTAGCGACTCACAACAGTATGTCAACACAATTTTGGCGGATGACAGTACACCAAGTGCAGTAGCCGCTGCCGGGGAACAACTTCTCCTGATCTTATACGGGAGTAAAACTGTTTCCTCTCTCGACCAATATAGATATGTCACTTACAAGCGTTATGTAGCAAAATCTAAACTGAATACACCCATCGACCTAGCCTCACTCCCACCAAGCAGCGATGCTGCACAACAACATGTCTACAGATGTTATCTCCAGGTCCAACAATGGCTGGGCACTTCGCTTCCTCCGACGGATTGGGGGTGGTCGCTAGACAATGGACTTCTTGTACCGACTGCAGCCACAAAGCCATGTGCCCCCGATAACCTACTGAATCTGATCAGTTGTGGTTGCAAGAGTGCTTGTACAAAAAGGTGTGGGTGTAAGAAGGCAGGACTCTCTTGCTCAGGTTTGTGTAATTGCAGTTCGGATTCTTGTAACAACCACAGAAACACTGTCCTGTCGGAAATTCCTGAGTTCGATGAATAATATGTATATAGGTCATGTCATTTCTGTATATAGTGTTGATAATAGTCAATGTAACTTAATCCATGTTGATTGATTTGTACATTCTGTAAATATTATTTATTGATTTTTGTACATTCTGTAAATATTATTTATTGATCTAATGCTGCCAGACACAGACGTGTCTGTTCGGTCCCAAGCCCGAAAATAGTTGAGTTCTCATGCTGACGAATTTTATGCCAAAAGGGGAACTCGGCCAGAAGCAGAGGGGGTCTTCCATAATGTCTATTTTGTAAGCAATGATAAAAGTCTTCAAATGGTGGTGGATTTTTTATCGCCTGTCCAACTAACATCCCTTTCTGTACTACGACCCTTTGGGCAAATACGTTAGGAAAATCGTCATTTTTTGCGTAAATCCGATACTTTTTTGTGAATTTTCAATAATTTTTCGCAGAAATTGTCACAGAATGCACATTTTCCTCTAGGTAAATGTATATTAGACATTATGTAGCTCGAAATACGCGTAAACAAAAAATACAGTTGGATCAATTCGAGGTTACAAAGTTCGTGCGATTTTTTTTTATTTTTTTCAAACGCGTTTTCGAAAAAAGGCTGTAGAAAAAAAAGCTCAACTGGGATTTTAGGGGACTTTTGTCTAATCGTTCAGTGACATGTACTCGACATTCCCTGAAAAAATCAGCTTTCTCCGATTTTTTTCCCTAGTGAAACCTAATGTTCTTGGGCTAATTCTCGGCAGAGGTGTAAAAGTAAGTGCAGAGCCCATGATACAGAAGGACAGTATGACAAAGATTTTAAACTACAAAGCGCTGTGGTACATGCAGCAGGGTGTACAGCAGCGAACGGTGCTTCCAAAATCATATCGGAAATGAACACTGCAATAACTTTACCACGTGTCAGGGCCGCAACGCGATCATTTATAAAAGCATTCCACACGTTTGTGGAGCACACTATTGCAGGACATGTTACGTAAGGGAGAAAAACCATTCGTGTTTAATGCGAGACTAAAACTGAGGAGGATGACACTACGAGAGGCAAAGTTACTTTCTATGTATTTTTTGATATACCAACTATGTTACATGAACATAAAATACATATTCCTATTTTCGTAGGGGCTCAGTTGAGTTGTGAGCAATGCATAATGAAAGAAGACAATGAGCATTGTGGAAACTGTTTAGATAAACTGTTTCTGAGTTACAAAAAACAATTCTGCATCGATTCGTTTTGTGAATGGATTACACAATTAAATAATACAGCATTTAAAAATTGGAAGATTACATTGATAGCTCACTGTGGAGGTGCGTATACTTTTCAATTTATCGCTGAATATTTTGTTAATTTAGCGGCTGCTAACATAGTCCCAAAAATTGCTCAGAGAGGAACAAAAATAACTTTCATGAAAGTTGGTAATTTAAGATTTATAGATTAACACAATTTCATAGTTCAAGAGGTACTGAAAGGATTTTTTTCCGCACACAGTGTCATGGGAACAAAGTCTGAATTATATTTGTTTATTCCCAGCACCCAAAATGTTCGATATTGATCGCACGAAACCTGCCATGTTTGAAGAATTCTTTTGCTGGTATACCGGAAAGCTGACAAACAATTCGACTTCCAAAAACATATGATAAAATACTGTGTATCTGATGTTATGATACTGAGACGGTGCTGTCGTAGATACAGGGAACTTTTTATCAATCAGACAGGGGTTTGTCCACTATCCCAAACTTTTACCGTGGCTTGGGCGCGTCTTAAAATCCACAGAAAAGGTTCCTCGAGCCAGAACAAATAGCAATTGATAAAGTCACTTCTCCGCAGCAGTGTTGAAAGCCGGCTATTTGATGATTTTCTGAGTCACATACACCGCTACAGAATGCAACATGAATTCATTTCAACGGTCGAGAAGAACATTGCTGGTCGAAACATCGATGTGTATGATGAGAAAAACAATATAATTTTCCAATTCCAAGGTTGTTACTGGTTGCCCCAAATGCAATCCCGACAAAAACAAAATGTATCCTCAATTAAAGAGAACAATTGCTGAACTATATTAGGCACATAAACGTTTAATACCGAGTTACAAAAGCTTGGTAAAGTTGAAAGCATGTGGGAGTGCTAATTTGATAAGCTGGTCGCTCGCAACTACATCGGTCTCGCGAATTTCATGAAGACTGTCAATTTAAGTCGTTCTTGGAAACCGCGAGATGCCTTGCACGGCGGTAGAAGGGAAGAATTTCATTATTTCGCAGAACCCAATCTCTGTGAGGAAATACGTTTCGTGGACATCAAGAGATTGTACCCGTACATTTGTAAAACGGGGATCTTGCCCGTAGCACACCCCAAAGTGATAAAACAGTTCATGTCTCTCCCAACTGAGAACTACATCGGATTGATTATAGCCATGATTCTCGCACCTCAGATTTTATTTTTTTACCCGTATTACACTTTAGAACCTGGAAAAAGCAGGTGTTTACAGTTGAAACTAGAAGTCCTGTCACGAGTAGTGCGCTTATCTAGGCTTAATTGCGCATTGGAATTGCGCGCAATTGCCATATCAAATGGCATCCAAAGCACGGCAGGTTCTCTTGGTTACTCATAGAAAACACATGCAATGTTTCTGCCAATGGACCTCCGGGTAACCCGGAGGTCCATTGGCTGAAACATTGCTTGTGCATAGGCCATATGAACAGAATTTGATAGCCTTACTTGGGTCATAACGCGTACATTAACGCGCATATCAACGTGCTATTTGTGCGCATTTCGTGACAGGACTTCTAGTTTTAACTGTACTTTGTGCAGAACATGTGCTGAGTTGAATCAACAAACACCATGTCATCATCAAGAGTCCGAACGAAAGCTGACTGGTGCATGGGTTAATCTAGAATTACAAGAGGATTTAAAGAGGGGGTTATCAAATCAGTACACGAAGTGTGGCATTATGAAGAAACTACACAATACGATAACGACAAAAATAGCCGAGGTCTCTTCGAAGGTTATGACAACACGTTTCTAAAAATCAAGATGGTAAGTTCCGGATGTGCCTGAAGTGTGTGAGACCACACTAGACAGAAGTACATTTCTCCCGAAATTTAAGGACAGGAGGGGAGGGGTTCTAGCTCAATCCTCTGAATATGAAAGCCAATAACGGATTACGCTTCATCAGCAAGATATGTCTGAACTAGCTATGTGGAAAATTATCACAGCGGGACGATTTACCAAAAAACAAATTGATAACTGATACAGATGAATATTTTTTAACCCTTTACCCAACACAGACGATATCAAAATTTATTATTTTAAATATAAGTTTTTCAAAAAATTTCAACAAAACATGATATGGTTTTGTTGAATTTTTTCAAAAAATAATATTTTTTCAACTGCTGAATTTGCATATTACGCGGGCGGAAGCGGGCGATTCGTTGGGTAAAGGGTTATTAAGCTGTGTAGTGACGATAAGAAAATAATGATCAATGTCGTTGTCTCAATAACGCCGAATGTATTTATGTGACCTGCAAAAGAAATGAAGAGTACCCAAAAGTGTCGAAAAATACCGCGTTGTACCAGCAGCATTCGTCACTGCATAAGCGCGGTTAAAACTGTTGGAGCATTTGGAAACCGTGGGTGATTGAGCAATTTACTGCGATACAGATAGCCTCGTGTACAGGCATGTAGCCGACAAACCCAATCCACCCACTTGCACCCTCACGGGTGACATGGCAAACGATCTGAGATTGGGTGAATGATCTCTAAAAGGTTTTTACAGTACTGGAGCTAAAAGTCACGCCTATCGGGTGGTAGAATCGGGTAGAACCGTGTGAAAAGTAAAGGGTATAAATTTAAAAACGGAGGCTTTGGACAACATCAACATAGACGGCATTCGTGGGTTTTGTTATTGCAGACAGGGGGCTCACTGCACTCTCACGACACCACCGTATTTGTTCGGAGCAAATATATTCAAATCTATTCTCGAAAAGCCGACAAGATGATATCGCTGACAATGGATAAAAGGCGACTGGAGCGAGTTTTCAGCAAATTACCGTTCGGATACGCGCCCCAAGTAACAGGCATCGATTGGGCTGACTTTGATGGATTTCTAGCTCCATTTTCATTTCAGTATGGAGATGCCAAGATTTAAACATCCTTTCAAGGTGATTATTTCGGGCCCGAGTATGAGTGGAGTATGGCTGGCAGGTCCACATTCATTAAATTCTTAATTGTGCATCGTAATAAAATAATTATGCCTGACCCTGATCTGCTGAGATAATGTACGTTTGTCCGCACGATGATAGACGAGCAATTGAAACGAGATACGTCGGTTTGTATTCAGAACGAAATGCCGCATAAAGACAATTCAAATAGACACAACAGAAATCTACTTATTCTCGACGACTGTATGCATAGACTAAAAGACATTGTGGAGGACCATCACGAAAACGCATCGGTCGTTTATGTAGTTCAAAACAAATTTCAGAACGGCTTGAGAAATGTTTCTTTAAACATCCAATATTTAGTACTGTTTAAATCACCACGCGACAAGGGACAGATACAGATGTTGGGGCAGCAAATAGGAATAAGGAAGGAATTAACCCGAGGCGTTTAAAGATGCGACACTTCAACTTTATGGTTATTTATTAATAGATTTACCGTCATCAACACCTGGTAAACTCAGGCATCGCATGAATGTTTTCTCACAGACACCCACAGTTTATGGTCAGACGAAATGACAAGAACGAGACATTAGTTTCATACCGAACATTTCTAGAATGGAAAACACGTCAGCAGAATGTTTCATCATCAAAAGTCGAACAAGATAAACTAAATCAGTCGAAACAACAAATGCTGGGCATCAGCCAGAATGGCAACATTCTAGCACACTTAGCTCGACGAATTACACGAGAGTTACCAAGTGGCCAAGAAACACGCGGGTCAAGCCTTGGAAAAGAAGCCTATATCTATAGAAACTATAAAGAGGATGGGTTATTAAGGCGGAACCGATTCCTCTTACGCTGCAATATCGTGTTTACCCAAACCTTTTCGCAGAAGAAGGGCCAGTTACTTTTGCAACACATCTAAAAACATAACCCAGACATTCAGTGGGATGCGACGGGGAAAGTCACGTTACAGGGTCGACCCATCTCGCCGCTAGCAGACATTTTAAACAATCTAGTCGCCACCAGAACAGCTAAAAGGAGCCGTTACCCAACTGGCATGACCTTGCGACATCCTTACGTCGATTGAGTTTACCACAAACGTTTATCGGTAATGATCATCGGAAATCTTATTTAAATTCGCTCAAGCGGGAACGAGATGGCGATAGTCCGAAGCAGAAACGCAAGAAGAAAATGAAACAGGAAGTTTCCCCGATCAAAAAATGGGAGGAATACACATAAAATTCTGGAGGAGATTTATTACGATCCAAGAAATCCAGCCGGATTTGACAGCATGAAAGACTTACAAAAAGAAGCTAACAATGACATTAACAAGCACGATGTGCATGATTGGTTAGCTAAACAAGACACTTTCACTCTTCATGCGCCCATTCGTTGGAAAATCGCCCCCCCCCCCCCCCCCACACCCCCACAATATCTGAAGGAAACGACCACATCTCGCAGGTTGACTTTACGGATTACCAAAAATCTCAACGCGGAAACAAGGATCACAGATATCTGTTGTGCGTCATTCGATTGCACCAAGCTAGATCTCACCATTAAAGGTAAAACAGTCACCGGAAAACCATATAAACAAACTTTCAATGAAAAGCTATACACTACTTCATATTATTCGTTTTTATGCTCCATCGACGGGGACTATTGCCCCGGGCATTTCAGGATCAGTTACGCTAGGCCAGCACGGTATATCGATAAACCGATATATACCGGTATTCAAACCAATATCGATTGAATACCGGTGTAATTACACAAATATCGGTTTATCGTCATTATTTTTTAACCCACAATTTAATTTTCAAGATGTCCTGAGATTTTTAACTGCAGCTCAGAATGAATAATATTATCGCTTTACCCAAGGAATCGTTCTCATGTGCTCATGTAATATACACCAAATTCAGCAGTTGAAAAATTTTTTTTTTTAAAATTTCGACAAAACTATATCATGTGACTCCTCATTGGAACGAGCTCAAAGAGCTCGTTCCAATGAGGGGTCACATGATATTGTTTTGTAGAAATTTTTGGAAACATTTGATAAACAAATATGTAAAATAATAAATTTTGATATCGTCTGCATTGTGTGAAGAGGTTTTTCGAACCGCATCATTACGGCATGCTGATTCGTTCCAGACTGTGATGCCCCAAGTCTCGATTGTGTTACTCATGTTCAGATATCTGAACAGTTTTCGATATACCAGTATACCGCGGTATTTTTTTGAATACCGATACCGGTATTCTGTTTTGAATATCGTGCAGCTCTAAGTTACGCCGTTTACCTGAACGGTTACACGCTCTTCGGATTGACTTGACTCAGAATGTAGACACACCCATTTTACATCCTAAACTCAGCGGTTCTGGATGATTGAGCGCAACTTTTGCAGAAGCTCTTCCCACCACTCTAAACGTGATTACTTTTTCAGAATATGAATCGGTGACTGAAACAAACACGGAATGAGCAGTCTACAAGGACTTCGTTTAAGATGTTAAATACAAACGATTTTGAAACAGCTATTCTGTCAGATCCGAAATTATGTGCTAGCATAGTCTGCGTTTGCCAGCAACAAACTACCGTCTTTTCTAAAACCTAATACCGGGCTCGTGGCTAATACAAAACACGGCCATCATCCAGGCGAACATTGGATAGCGATTTGGAAGACTGCTGGCTCTAGCGTGCTTTATTTCGAACCCACTGGTAGACCTCCTTTACAACAATTCAAGAATTTTGAAAACGATCTTTGGATTTGTTCCTGCGTTTATTACTTTAAAAAAACGCATTAAAAGTATTTTGGCTTTGGTCTGCGAACATTACTGTATATATTTCTTTCATCCCGCTTGTTGAGGAATACTCCTGCCTTTAACCAAATTTTAAAAAACCCGGGCGTACAAACGATACCATTCTCATGACATCGTTTAGGGAGATATTCCGTCTATTGACATTTGCCTGAATGGAAACTCATTTTCCCCCTCACACCTACTATCCGCATTTTCTGTATCATCCGTGTATTATGAAACAATTTATTTGATATATATCATGTGCGATGTAACCTAATTTTGAATTTTGCTTTTTTCCTGTAAACATTCAGTATATTCTTTTTGTTTGTTACAATGTAGACAATTTCCCTCCTTGTAAATGTAAACTCACTTTATAACTCACTGAACATACAACCTGTTTTGTGTAGCATGTAAAATATGTTTTATTGGTGCGCGATGTCACATCAATATTCTGTACCGCATTAAAATATATATCATCATGTAAAACAATAAAATTGCTATTGTATCCACATTCAGTGCCGTCATTTTTTTTTTTCATTCATTCTTTCCTGTGGGGACATGCGACGGAGAAACACACAACATATCCGTCGAGCTCCCTTATCTAGATGAAAGGGTCCCTATACTACTGGGAAGAACAAATCCTTTTTTTGTTTCGATCGATCCCTAGTAGGAGGAAACAACCCTGAATAGGTATCCCGCGCACGCGTTTTTGTGGGTGGGTGGGGTTTAATCGCGCTCCCCTAGACATTCTGTTGATCCCTAAAAGGGGAACTTGTCAGGTTTATGATTCACTCATCGTTTACTAGACCGTGGATCCCTAAAAGGGGACTACTCTGTAGGGTTACTGGCCCCTAATCGTTTGCGACGTTTAGACCCCGTTGATCTCTAATGGGGTCTATTCTGTATGGTTCTTGGCCTCTAATCCTAAAGCGCCATCTTGGCCCCTCGCCCAAATGTGTTTTTTTTCTTTACTACTAGCTTTTATGTTCGAATAAACCAGTGTTAGGGCAAAATATATTGGGAACTCAAATAATTCATGACATTCGCGCTAAGGAGAGATGCATATTTCGAAGAAACCTGTGTGTATTTCGGGCTCAGACAACGCAAGGTAGTTTTTGACTTACAGGATGTAGATGAATACACAAACCAGCTCGTCTTTCATTTCAACAGAATTTGCCTGATATTAATTACTGTTATTTACTTAGCGACTGATGTTTATTATCACCCTTAGCTTGTTTGCAGATATCAAGACCACAATACAAGTAGGGGGACACGTTTGGCTAATCGTTCGTCGCTGCGGTGCCCACTTTAGAGGAGTGTCATCCGGTCATTTGTTACCAGGTCCCATTGTGTAATCAAATTTCAGCACGATTGCATTTGTTAAAATTTTATATGTATTAAGATTACGATGTTTGACTTTGTCATTGAAAATAATCGTTTGTGTTCACAGGGTTTTGAGATTTTTATGGTTGGAGAGAACTGCCAAGTAAAGGCAAGTAACTGTAAGATATCCGACTTACTAGCCTGTCACAAGTGCAACATTTACATCAAATCAAAAGTTGTCCTGAAAATCATATTAATCGAACTTGTCCATTCCAGCAAGACGTAAAACATGCTCCTCTAAATCTTTTATCTTTTTCATCCAATCCCGAACTTGTTGCTATTTAAATAAGCTCGTGGGCCAGTTTTTATGAAGATTCTAAATCTATTGCTTGGATAAACAATGTAACATCTTCGTTTTATGTGTGCTAAAAATGGAACTGATGTCTGCAACATTTAATGGTAGGGGTAACCCATGATTGATCCTATAGCTGAAAAGATACGCTGCGGACACAATTTAGTTTAGAGTATAATTGAGAAGATTTATGTGTTATTGGTTACGTTTCTAGTTTGAAAGAGTTCTCATAATGGACCATTAGAGATGATCCTACATGTAGTCCAGTAAATGACATTAGCTCAATTAATTCTGACATCTGTGAGAAAAAATATAAAGATAATAGACTTAATGATTCTGGAGAATCATGGCTTTTCCAGATGACATTCCATGATTTTCCATAACCCTAGAGTGCCTGAAGAACTGTTTTAACTGTATCACCGAAGTACCTTTATTTTTCATATGACTCGTCCGTTTTGTTCACTTTAAAACATTTGATATTTTGTTTTCATATTAATCAGTGATAAATAAAGCCTTCTGTCAATTTCATTGGTCAATAATTTCAAAACTGGACAATTTGATTGGCTAAACAAAATACAACTGGGTCACATTTGCATAATTTCAGTAGGGAGAATTTACGTTATCTGTCCTATTTAGGGTGGGTTATATTGTATTAATCTTTTACCTACAAGAAAAACGCCATTCATTGTTTTTTTATATTTTAACTTTTTGCCTCCAAAACATAGGTTATGACCACTCATTGGAACGAGCTCGACGGGCTCGTTCCAATGAGGGGTCATAACCTATGTTTTGGAAGCAAAAAATGAAAAGTTTTAGTTATACGAGGATGTTTTTTTACAACTGCCGTCTGCAACTCAAGTTAGGTGATGAGTTAAAAAGTCATACTAAGTGGCTAATTTATGCGTGTGTGTGTGTCATATGATAAATAGAATATGAAAAGAGTGTTTTTCCCATATAATATTTATGGAACTCGTCCTAATTTTCCGTTTGGGCTCGCCAGAGGCTCGGAAAATTCTTAGACTCGTTTCATGGGAAATTTAATATGAGAAAAACACTCAATTCATATCCTCTGTTTATGTTCTGAGAAAGTTGGGTATAGTAGTCTCAAATAACTTAAGTCTGATAAAAAATGTTTAGGTTAAACCCACCATTATTGTTGGGTAGGGTTAATATCAATATCGTCGTCCGACAAGTACATGACCGACAAAAGGAGTTATGTTTGTTTGACACATACCCACTTGGTGCTGTGGCTATTCAAGAACAGCCCATTTTATCTAAAATGTATCTAAAATTTTGATGTTTGGCAGAGAATTAAAAAACGCTAACCGGAATATTTTTTCCATGCAACTTGTAATGTCACACGAAGATCTGCGAATGGTCATTTGTTCTTGAAAATCTACAAAGTGTTTTTGGAGAAATTCTTGAAAAACATGATTTTTTAAGCTTTTGAGGGGTATCACACTTTAACCAGACCAAAACGGGTTAACGCTTGTTTTTTTTAATACCCTTATTACTTACAAAAATACTCCTTGATGAATTCCACTTCCAATAAGAGAGGCTATATTTATCTCTCCGGTACACGTTGGGTGCTCTGAGTGCCAGAATACAACCCATTTTTCACAATTTCGATATTTGAGAGACTGTGGTGGGTCAACAAACGCTTACCGGAATATTTTGTCCATGCAACTTGTAATGTCACACCAAGACCTGTGAATGGCCAATTGTTCTTCAAAATATACAAGACTCGTTTAGAGAAATCCACCGAAAACATGATTATTTAAGCTTTGCAGGTGTATCGCTGTTCAATCAGCCCAAAACGGATTAACGCTTGTTTTTTTGAATACCGTTTACCCTTATTACTTACAAAAGAGATCCTCAGTGAATTCCACTTCCAATAAAGGAGGCTATATTTATCTCTCAGGTACACGTTGGGTGCTGTAGGTGCCTGGAAACAGGCCATTTTCTGAAAATTTCGATGTTTGAGAGACTGTGGAAGGTTAACAAAGGCTTACCGGAATATTTTGTCTTTGCACCTTGTAATGTCACACCAAGACCTGCGAATGGCCAATTTTTCTTGAAAATCTACAAGACTCCTTTAGAGAAATCCATGGAAAACATCAACTTTAAAGCTTTTGAGGGGTAGCCCAACATCAATTTTAAAGCTTTTGAGGGGTATCGCAGTTTAACCAGCCCAAATGGGGTTAACGCTTGGTTTTTTTAATACACTTATTACTTACAAAAACCACACGGTAAATTCCACTTCCAATAAAGGAAATTATGTTTTTATTTCTTGTGTACCCGTTGGGTGCGGTTGGTGTCCAAATACAGTCCATTTTTATCAAAATTTCGATTTTGGCAGCCTGTTTAGCATTAACAAATGCTTAGCCCAGTATCTCTTGTATATCAATAGTAGTGACACAGTCAGGGCTATAGGTGATGAATGTTTAAAAAATCTACAAAATGCGTTTTGAGAAAGTCCCGATAAACCCTAATGTTGACAGTTTTTTGCCAATTCTAAGAAAGGTTGAATAAAACATTCCGCTTCGGTACATTTTGTGCCCCTCTATGCGTGTGCAAACTAGTGAGAAAATCGGTTCGAAAATGGCTTCAGAATCGTACAGACAAAATGTGTAGAAAAAAAAATAATCTGTTGAAAAACAAGAGTCTTTTCCGGAGGAAAAAAACTAACCATACCCGCCGAAAAGACATCAAAACGCCTGTCGTCTAGTGTTCAGATTTGGAATGGAACAAACGTGTAGTTCAAATATTGAACATGGTGATCAGGTGCTCTGACGTATAATGAATGGAACATTAATCCATACATGCTGCATTTAACCTAGTAGGAAAGTCCCCACAAAGTAGACCTTCTCTTTCTCAGACCATTTTTTGTAAAATTGCATGTGGGCAGGCTGTTTTTTAGTTTATTTTTTTATTTTTGTTATTATTTGTTTGCCATTAAAAGTTCATGCCCTTCGTTTGTTTTATGTTTTGTCCTTGAGTGCAAGAAGGCTTTGCTATGCTAAAGCATTGCAAAGCCTTGTTGCACTTAAGGGACAAATTTATCACTTTTATTAAAAGGTAAAGTATCAGACATAAACCATTTAATTATTATTTTCGTTAAGTTTGCATAGGTTATAAAACGAGAGCATGCGGCAGACAAAAGGACCATGCGGGAGAGCCTCAGGAACAGATTTTGATTTTTTTATGCTTAAAGCTGCTTTTTATGGATCACAAGCTAGAGAATCACATGATGTATGACATGTAAGTTTCCTTGTTTTCGCGTTTATACATGGGTTGGAAGTAGGATCCAGGGCTGGTTCTAATTCTAATTTGATTTCGATACGCTTCACACTGCTTCGGAAATGTTCCTGTCGTTCAGATCTTCTCAAGTTCCAACTAAATTCCTCCTCTTGAACTCTTCTAGCATGAGGTCTCCTTTACAAGAAGAAGATGTAAAGGAGGTTTCGCTTCCACAACTACTTTTACTCTGCTTTCGAATATTCCGCTTTTTGATAGATTTGTCCAAACAGACAAGTCGCCGTTCCGCTTGAGTGGAGACTGACAACAATTACGGCTGTAAGAAGGTACAATATCTAAAACTGAACAGGAGTTAGATTCGAATCGAGAATCGATTTCGTTCTTTTCCTGACTGACTTCCGATCTCCTTCGGTGTGGCATTCTGGTGGCAGCTTAAGATACTAATATAATCCTGCTGTCAAGACTTCTTAACTGGATGAGTGCTAGAAGCCACTATCAGGGCTTTCAAAAAATAAGGATACCAGAGCAAACGCCAACACTTCCCTTACTGATATTTCATATTCAGTCAAACACAAATCATTTTTTGTTCATATACATTTGTTTTATTACAAATTATTGGAGAGTGTCTGTGGGCACTCTCCAATAAATTGAAATGAAACAAGCTTCGAATAACAACTTCAGATCACCAAAAATAATCTAGACCTCAACCAGATAATCATTAATGTGAAAAATATCTTGTTATTTACACTTTCTCTTCTGACAAATTAGTCGGACGGCGCCTTTCTCGTCTGTCTAATTTGTTCTGAACCTTCCCCGATAGACTTTTGCGCGGTCGGATGGGGGGTCTTACTTGGCTGTTCTATCTGCTCTGTTGCCTTCCTCGAAGGAACATTTTCCCTGCCTGATAGAACATGCCATGGTTTCAGGGCTCTCTCTCTCTCTGCATTCTTTCTTGATCAGGACTACTTTTGGCCGGATGGGAATTCTATCTACGTTTTAATTGATAGTTCAACATACGTTTCTGGTTCTTTCTCCTGCCTTCTCTCCCTGGTTCTAGTGCCAGCTAATCAGGGTTAGCAGATTTCCATAAGCCTGTGCCTATGGTATTATCGTCCTTCACCTTACATTCGGTGTTCATTTCTGGTCGTCGGATAGGAGATGCCCGAGGTGGCCCCTAACAAGTGTGGTCGGGATACTAGTCTGTATCGGCGCCCATCGTCGGTCCCTGGGGGTAGTGGCCCACCGCCACCGCTTCCGACGGGAAGCCTCTCCTCCTTCGGGAACTTCCCACATCAGGCCGACTGAGTCTCCTTCGGAGATTCGGTATGCTATCCTTGATATCCACGATCCCCTCAATGTGCACAGGGTATCTCAACATCCCATGGGATGCAGTTAACGCCCCATGGTCGGACTCGGAAGACGATTGTGTTATGAACGCAAAGGTTATCAGACGTCAGATTTATCTTCGGCGCTTTCCTTCACTCGAGCCAGTCGGAAATGTTTGCAAAGCCTCGCTTTTCAATCGAGCGCTGTCAGTCTGTTGAGCAGTTCAGGTGCTAATTTTTCGGATCGTTTAAGTCGGCGCAGGTTTCGGACACCTTTGAATCTAAGTTGCAAGCAAAGTCGGTGAAGAATTGTTTCTTGACCAGAGCCGATACTTCTACGCCTCATGTACGTTTGCTTGTATACGATTCCGCGAACCCCCCCCCCCCCCCCCCCCCATGGGTTTCTGGTTGTGACACCTTCGGACGCTGGCTGTGCCTACCTCGGGCTTGTTAAGTTAGACTTACCTCGGCCTCCGTCCTGGAAACTCACTCTGAGTCTAACCAGGCAGATGCTGGGCATGCTCTCTCTCTCTCTCTCTTTCTCTCTCTCTCTCTCTCTCTCTCTGTGGAACTGGAACTAGTGTGGATAGATTCTGCCCAAAATTCTTCTAGACCCTTCATGGCAAAGGGTTGCCCTGCGATCTGCCACTCTGGCTGGGTCGGCACTCTTCCGTGGTTCCATGTGGACTGTTTGTTACGAGATTTTACGTCACTCGACCAACTGTTACTCAGTCAACTGTGTGCTTCCGATGGCACATGTTGTGGTCGCCCAAACCTGCTACACGTTCTGCAGCGCCGCACTTTCAAGCTTCTAGACTTGCTACAGTCGCCCGGTTTCAGGGTTAACGTACTACCCCTTCTCAGTAGTTTACTCATCTGGGAATGGATTTCGGCACCCACCTCAATACTGTTCCGGGTCCAGGGCAAGGGCTTTAATTATTGCAGCATTTTCGTTGAATGTGCGTTAAACCAGCATGGTTTCAACTCGTAGTTTTATTCGCCTGATAGGCCTTTCTGGCTCTGCGACGAACCCAATTCCGTTCGATCGTCAGCATGTCCGGCCTCTGCAATACTTTATTCGCAGTCGTTGGAGGCCAAACGCCGATTCCTTCAACCAGTTGATCGAGATTCCGCATTCTTTACGCTGTAACGTCTCTTGATGGACTAGTGTTCAGTGGATTACCGAACCTTCTCACCCCAGTACGAGTGCAGATGGTGGACGTCAGCGATCTTGGTTGGGGAACGACTCTGGATAACTTGGTCTTTCCACTGGGATTCGGCCCAGACAAGCCTTCACATTAACCAGATGAACCTGTGTGCTCTCCTTCTCATTTTCCTACTCTGACTCTCGCTTCTGTCGAACCGTAATTAACTCCTACTCTCCGACATTTCGACAGTGGTGGCATACACCCGGAATAAAAGGGGGCACTTACCCCATTCCGAGCTTGCTCAGGAATTGCTGCTTCTGGCACAGAAGTGAATTCCTGGGTGATGGTTCGTCAGTCAAACCCCAGGTCGCCTGAAGGTCATAGCGAGTGTATGTTTCTAAATGCGTGGATGGTCCATGGAGCGATCTATTAGGATCTGTGTGTTCTGCGAGGTGGTCTACACATCAATCTGTTTGCGGCCTGCTGGAATCGGAAGGTCGAAAAGTTCGTTTCTCCTTGCTCGATCCTCAGGCTTTCGCAGTACAAGTTCTTTCCCTCGATTGGTACGGAATAGCCGGCCGTGCCCTTCTTCCAGCACCAATCCTGCTGCAGGTTCTCGGACCATGCGTTGTAGCTTCATTTTGATCGCCCCCTCTATTCTCGCAGTGGGTTTGGGTCAATCAGTTCAGACCTCTTTTAGGTGCCCGTTCAGTCTGTCTCCCCCTTAGTCTCGACCTGTTATCTTCATACTGAGCAAGGAGGCGCCTTGCCATCTGGGTAAGCTGAGCCTTCACGCCTTTCTTTTATCAGACCAGCCTCCTCAATCGAGGTTTTCCATGACGAGGATTGGAGTGCATTCTCCTCCATGGAGTGATCCACTGGACACGCTTGCGCATCTAACTGGAAGATCAACTGTTGCGGGTGTGCTGAGTCCTTTTTAATGTTATTAGACTCCCCATTGTTCAGTAGAATCCGTCTTTTCTTGTTCGATTTTAATGGGCTTCAATTAGTTACCATCAAGAGGTGTTTGGTCCATGTTGGCTGAGACCGACTCTTCCGTGGAAAAGCTTCGTATTGTTTATAATGAGCGGCTCTCTAAACTTATTAGTCGCTTTTATCTGAAAGTTCCAAGAGTTTTGTGGATTTCACACAAATGGAATTTGTTTGGGTGCTCCATTGCTTAGGGTGTGGGGGCGGGTCCATTCGAACACCTGACCGATATTAATATGAGTTTCCACACGTACAAAATAACATTCTTGTTGGTCTTTGTCGCCGCCAGTCAGTGAACAGTGTTCACAGTAATACTCGACTGATTCCTGTGTGATTGGGGTGTAATTTTGTTTGCTTTCAGTTTGACTATATAATAATAACTCTTTGGCCAGCCGCTGATTTGTCGCGGTCCTCATAAGAGAAGGCCATCATTCCCCCTGCACCCCACCCCCTCTTCCCCTCCTCTCCTCCCAGCATTCAGATATAAACTGCTTAATAGTGTCCCTCACTTCCTCTTTTTCAAGTTCTTCAATAAGCATTCCTACCCTCTCCCTCGTGTCCCCCTTCAGCCATCTATCCTTTGTTTCTTCACCCCACTTCTGCATTATTCTTCCAGTAAATTTTATTCTATGAGGTATATACTGTGGGCATTCCAAGAGAAAATGTCCCAGGGTCTCCACTACTCCAGAGTGGCACATTTGGCATCCCTTTTCCCCATCTCTCCCAATTTTTCCCCGAAGCTCCAGTGATCTTGATCTCAGTTTGAACAGCAGTGACCCTCCACAGGTGCCATCTAGGTACTTCTCAAAAACTGGCTTTTCTTTATATTGTAACCCCTGCAGTGATCTTTTCAAGCTAACCCCTGCTCGCCAGTTTCGATTGCAATCTTCCATGACTCTCTCTCTGACAAACCTTTTGCCTTCTTTCATTCCTACTTCTATGTTTGTGACCTCTATAGAGTAATTGTCCATTAGTTCCCTCACATGTTTTGACCACCCCGTTTCTATATTAGAATTCCAAATGGTATCGAGCATCAATTTGCACCACCGGTTGTCAGGCAGGTTTCTCAAGTAGTTAAAGTAACACAGTTTTCCCAAATCTACCCTGTCCTTGATTTTCATCCACCCAAGCTCCCCCCTTACTGCTTCCAAAGCTGCAGCATTACTCGACCCTGTTATCCATCTGCCGGTATCATTCTGAGTACTTTCCAACTTCTTAATAACGGTTTGGTTTAATGGAATCACGTCCGTGCCATACGTTATACTTGGTAAACCCACCCTCTCCCTTTCACCCTTTTCCCCACAAAGACCTTGTTGAAACTATTTTTCCCTAAAAGTTTTAGTTGGTTCCGAATTCTTTTCCCCTTCAGAATCAGTTTGGCTGAGTAATTTCTGTACACCCCTCTTCCCGTTATATTTATGCTTACCCCTAGATACTCATACTCTCCCGTTTCTCCTACAGTGATTTGTTTGCTTTCCCCTTCGGGGATTGAGAACTCCCCCACTCTCCATCTCTTCGTCATATCTACCTTGCGTCCAACGGGTATTACCTTGCTTTTATTTTCATTTAGTTCGAGCCGCCAAGTGTTCCCATATCTACCAACAATTTCCAGCAATTTATCTAGCCCCTGTTCAGTTCTAGACATTAACACCATGTCGTTCGCAAAGAATAAGCCTGGTATCTTTATGTCTCCAACATTTACCCCCTCCGCACTCTGAATTAGTTCGTCCCCTAAATCTTTAACATACAATGCAAACAAAATCGGTGAAAAGATACACCCCTGCTTGAGGCCTATATCCATAGGGACTCGTTTTGTAGTGATACTTCCTAGACTGAGTTGGCTTTGCACATCTGTATACAGTGCTTTCATGATTCCAACAAAGTCACCCCCCAGTCCGATGCCCTCGAGCTTTCGCCACATACCTTCCCTCCACACTCGGTCGTACGCTTTTTTCACATCTAGAAATGCCAGAAACATCTTTTTTTCAGCCTTTGTTGATTCTACCAGTTGGGTGAGTGTAAATAGGTGATCAGTGACTCTTCGTCCTTTTCTGAAACCATTTTGAATTTCTCCTAAAAAACCTTTCTCTTCAATAACTTCCTCTAGTCTACTGTATATGACCTTACAGAATACTTTTCCGATGTTACTACTAACTGATATCCCCCTATAGTTATCTAGAACTTCCTTATCCCCCTTTTTGTGTATGAACGACACCTTACTTTCCCCAGTTCCAAAATACGTTTGAGCTCGAACCCCCCGTTTTCTTTATTGTTCTGGCAAGACTGCAATTGGGCTCCTTCCTATTATTATTCTTTATCTCATTCACCCTTTTCCGTGCCAGTTCATATTCTCCTTTCATTAGTCTCGTGTCATTGTTATCCACCCCTTTAAGCTTCCTACTTCTTCTGTAAGCAACGCATTTTACCTTCCTTTCTTTTATAGCCTTTTTCAGTCCCTCGTTAACCCTGTATCCAAGCTCTCTCGTTGGGACCCTCACCCTTCCTATACAACTATACAATCCTTCCCTGCCCCTGTTAGGCTATTTACTATGCCATCTGAAATACTCTGGACATTTGCATCCCTAGGTATACATTCAAGACTTGGTTTTAGTTTTTCCCGAAACTGCTTCCAGTCGGCTCCTTGTTTTAGTCCCCAAACTTCCTTGAAGGTATTTCTGTCTCTATTCGTCTTTTTGCCCATAATCTTAACTGTTATCAGGTTGTGATCACTACCCAAGTCATTTTTTCCCTCGTCATCTATTTCTACATCTATAACCTCCCTCCATACGCTAATGTCGGTGAGTATATAATCAATTATTGTTTTCTTATCGTTCCTCTCCCAGGTCCATTTACCCTTACATTTCGCAACCCTGTTCAGGATCTTTAAACCAAGCTCTTTTGATAGGTCCAACATCTTCCTCCCATTCGTGTTAATTTTCCTATCACCTCCCTGTATGCCCTCCTCGTTATCCCCGATGTGCCCATTGAAGTACCCCATTAGGACAATACTGAACCCTCTGCTTTCAAGCTCTGTGATATTCGATCTAAGAGTTGTATATATTGAACCATTCCACTCGGGCTTACTTCCCTCCACTGCTAAGTATACAACACCAACGGCAACACTCCTGCTTCCTAATTTGATTTTTGCCCAGACTATTTCGTTGGATACTGGAATCTGAGTCCTTGCTTCTGTGAGATCTGTAATCAATGAGGGCTGTAATTCCTCTTTAGCGTAGATGCCAACACCTCCATCCCGTTTCTGACCCTCAGTTCGCCCAGCTCCTATCCACACGCAACACTTCATCTGATCAACCCGCTCATCCCGTCGTATCCACGTCTCACTTAGACCCATTATATCGAAGTCTCCTTCGTCCATCATTGTTGATATTTCGCTTACTTTCTTGTGCAGACCCTGGATGTTGCAGTACCCAAACTTAATGAATCTGAGAATGCAAATCTGTTTTTCGTATATATTTCGTCTGTGTGTCAAGTTACTGTCAACCTATATTTTATACTGCCGTGTGCGGTAATCTATCTTTTATGCTGCTGTATGTGGAATTTACTGCTGGGTGCGGTAATGTTGTACTAATTTGTAATGATAAATGTCAAACCTTTGAATCCATATCTTTAAATTATAAATAATCTTGAAAATACAACATTGGCGTAACCGACTAAAAATTATGAAAAAATTTGAAAATTATCTAATTTTCGCAAATTTACATTTAGGTTCAAAATGTTTTGAAAATATCCACTCATAGAATCGTAGGGTTTGAAGGTTATTTGCTTACATTGATGATAATAAAATTTGTTCTAGTTCGATACTTGTTTGAAGGTTATTTGCTCATGAGTTGTGTCAGTTTTCCGTTTGGTGAATTATTCAATATTTTTTGTCAGTTTTGACTTTCACGCGTCATATGATATACACGAGTCAGAGACAAACGGTTCAGATACTACTGGTTCAACAGCGGATTAGTGCTTGCCTAAATCAAACCCAGAGGGAGGAAGAATGGTGAAATGTGTTTAATCACTGAGACAAGAACCAGGGCCAATGGATTTCATACGCCTTTAACAGAGTTTAAGTTCGATGTAAGTTGAATGAAATTGTTAAGAATCAAGACCACCTAATTACAATTCTGGAGAGCATGATGATAGGGTAAGAACTTAGCGATAACTGGAAGAAGCTGATTCAAGTCAAACATTCAAAAGTTGATGAGAGATCGACAAACCGGACTAGGAAATTGATGAAGAGATGCAATTGGTGCAAGCCCAACTTGCAAACATTAATGAGAGCGATACTCATTGCAGTGCGACAATGGTACGCAATTGCAAAGAGAAAGCCGATTGCTTTGAAATCGTTATCGCGAAGGCAACGACAGTGTCTGGGCGTACACTCATGAAAGTAGGTATTATGAAAATGTCGGTATTGAGAATGTTTTGACCAGCATCAACGGTGAAAACACGATGTTCGAGATGATCATAAACTGAAGCTTGAAGTTAAATTCGTCCTTTGCCATCTCACTGTTATATTGGAACACGATAACGTTGAACAGGGTACCAGCAGGGTCAGCTGCATTATTACAGCAGTGTACCAGGGGAGTATGAAAGTTAGCATCTGTACAGGAGAACACGACACATACCAGAAGCAAACATCAGCGCATTGCACACTTGGTATTAACAGAAATCATGGCTTGTCTCGGTACAGATATTCGCGGAACCGAAGCTGAAAATAGCCACGATGTCGCAGACTGCGGGAATTCTGTTGTAATGGACATACAGTTAAAACTAGAAGTCCTGTCATGAAATGCGCACAAATAGCACGTTGATATGCGCGTTAATGTACGCGTTATGGCCTAAGTAAAGCTATCAAATTCTGTACATATGGCCTGTGCACAAGCAATGTTTCAGCCAGCCAATGGACCTCCGGCTAAACCGGAGGTCCATTGGCAGAAACATTGCATGTTTTTGCTATGAGTAACCAAGAGAACCTGCCGTGTTTTGGATGCCAATATGGCAATTGCGCGCAATTCCAACGCGCAATTAAGCCTAGATAAGCGCACTATTCGCGACAGAACTTCTAGTTTTCACTGTAATGGGAAGGACCCAAGAACACCATGACGAAAATATTATTCTATTTAACAAGATTTTTAAATTACTGAAACGGAAGTGCGGCGACTCAGTGGCTACGGCATTTGCCTTCAAACTGAAAGGTTCCGATTTCGATTCCCGTTCTGCCCTTTTGCCCGTTTTCCCATGTCGGCGGCACGTTGGCGCTGTATTCTAAGGCGCACTGCACGTCGATGGTTCACTTGTCTTCAATCAATGCTAACCCTTCTTGTGTGGTGTTATTACGCTGGGGAGTCTGAGGTTGCTCGACGCTGGTGACCTTGGCTATCCAAAATGTCGTTAAACTCCAATAAATGAATAAATGAAAGGCAGTACTGAATCAACCAGGCTTAACCTTGAGTTTAACGACGGATTCCCGCCAAACACCGAGTAACTCGGATTGCTTGGTAGAACGGGTGACCTTGATACAAATTGATATAAGAGGGATATTATGAAAAGCCTTAGGTATCGGTCAAATTTTTGGAAGAATCAGTTATGAAAGGAAAAAAAACAAACACCCCCCCCCCCCCCAAAAAAAAAAGGGCTAACAAATAACAATAAATGTTGGCTTCACTAATAACATGGTTATTTTGCTTTGGGTAAATCATTGTTTTCTTTATAAGAAAGTCGATGAGTTCAACAATGAGATGATTCGCTTCCTTGTTTGACTGTTTATACGAATATGTTGTGTTTATTATTCTTCTTCTTCTCGTTTTTACACAAGTATTATAATTTTATAACAAAGTGTTTACTTATTTGCACGATAAACGTGTATCAACTGAGAAAGGTAGTAATGTTTATGTGGCTTGTCTCAATGCCACATTGGAAACTCTTTACATTTTTTACATATTTCACAATTCTCAAATACCGTCTGACCTCGAAAATCTCTAACCAGACTTCCTTTTTGTTAACTTTGTGTTAACCAAAACACAATGAAAAGCACTTAATAACGCGTCTGTCCGTCTATGTATGCCACTGTTAGTAATGTTAATTGTGGAGTAATCTAAGAAATCCAAGTTTTAATAATTACAGAGTTGTAGTCTATTTATAAATTGTTTGGTATTTAAAAAAAAAATTTAAAAAAAATTCTCCAAGGTTTGAAGAAAAGAAAATCATCATTTACCTCATTCATATCTTAAAAAACATCTGCTCAGTTTATACGTTTTCTCTGAATATTTTCCATAATAATAATAATAATAATAATAATAATAATAATAATAATAATAATAATAATAACACTTTGGTCGAACGCTGATTTTTCACGGTTCTCAGGTGAGAAGGCCTTGATTAACCTTGTTCTCCCAGATGCCTCCATATCCCATCCCGCCTCTTGTCTCCTCCCAACTGCCAACACTCTGAGGCGAACTGCTTGATGACATCCCATGCACCATTCTTCCCAATCTCTCCGATCAGCATACTAACCCTCTCATTTGTGTTAGCCACTAACCACATGTCCTTCATTCTCCCACCCCACTTCCCAATCATACTCTCTGTGAATATTACTCTGCTGGACTGGTATATGGTCTGTTTATATATAACAATCGCTGTAGTGAAGATAATCAGAAAATCGGAAATAATGGTTTAATCTGCTTGATCAGTGAGCGTGTGTATTGTATATATAAGGAAATATTATATCTCACGTGACTTCCTTGCATTCTGATTGGCTGACAGATGATACTCTATTTCGTTTAGTTTGCATCCACAGAATTGACCAGGCACTTCATAAAGGCACGAAACGTTTTCTATTTTTAGCACACTACTATATCATTTTTCTTTTCATACTGGGCGAATAAAATTGACCAGGTTAAATTTAAAAATCGATTCACACAGGCACAACATCCACAAAACGACCCGGAAAGAAATCTTTGTGGAAAATGTATCGATTTTCCATTGTTGAAGTCACATTTTCCGAGGCGTTCATTTTATTCTTGAGAAGATGATCCATATCTCGTTTCGAAGAGAATGATCCAAACCTGGGTCCAACGTTCATGAGAACGCGTCCGGATATGAAAAATCGTTTGTTTTGCTGCACATATTATTTCGCTATTTAATTGTATGTTTTGGGCAGTAAACGAATAAATAATGGAATTCAATTGAATCTTCGGAGTTTGTATCCCTTGCTGACCCATTCGGTAATGTATATGTGTGACAAATGTGTGGAAATTACCAAACTGCGTTGTCAAATTTCGAAACTTTTAGTTTTCATTCGCGAGTTGCGCGATTCTGGAATACACAGTTCCGTATGGGGGAAATGTTTTGTTTTTGCCGACCAATTCAAAATCCGTCTTCTGCTCATATCAATAATCCAAGTTAGCCGTGTTTTGGAAGAAGAAAATGTTTTTTAAAAACTACATGGTATTTTGTTCTATATAACGCTGGTTGGTAGGGCTGCTACCTTGGTAATAGATTAACAAATCGGACAGATGTTTTTCGTGATGGGTGTTCGATATAATATAAGGATTAGTGCATGTCTTGTCGTTGACTACGCCCATATAGTGCCCAGTGAGGTGGTGTAGTTCCCTCCGCTTCGCGGCGGGAACTACACCACCTCACTGGGCACTATATGAGCGTAGTCAACTCCAAGCCATGCACTATTCCTTAAATATATTCCAGAGATCCCAGAAATTCGATGAGATCATTTGCTTAATCGTATATTTTAGTTTATAAATACAGAAGAGATGTATACACGTCTTGATGGTTTCCTCCATTTCTGCAATCACCCGACATACAGATATGATTCAATGCTGACATAATGACGTAAGGAATGTAATATTATTGCTCTAGTGAAGACCTGTTGCCGACAGCCATCCAGTCATCAGTGTTCGTAGTAATGCGCGGCTGATTTCTGTGTGATTGAGGGGTAAATGTCCCTTTGATCTGAGTGCGACTGTGAATGCAAAACTGTTTAGGCGTATATATTTTGACCATGTGACAGCCTATCTTTTATACTGATGTGTGTGGCATTTTTTTACTGTGTGCGGTAAGATTGTTCTAGTTTCACGTCGTTTTGTAATATTAAATGTCAAACATTTGAGTTCATAGCTTCAAATTATAAATAATTTTGATAACACAACAACAAAACAATGACTCACACCAACTCTGACATTATCTATTGACTAAAGTGATTTTTTTGATTTGATTGGTTGAAAGATACGTGGTATGAGACCATATTCATTGAAACCCACGATACGTCCGCCCAGCCACTGACAAATTTCCCATACCCAATGGAAGCCTCGTTCCGAAATCTACAAATTGACCATACCCCGTAGAAGACGCGTCATTCCAGTTTTATAGTGTACATGTATTATATTTTAATTTTTTATCTCCACAATATAGCTCATGACCCCTTATTGGAATGAGCTTGTCGAGTACCCTCCAATGTGGGGTTCATAAGCTATGTTTTTGAGACAAAAAAGAAGAAAAAAGAAATTCAATTATTTTTTTATACTAGTCATATCGGCATATTTTCACAAAAACTCTTTTGCACAAAAATTCCACAGAAACCTGTATGGCTCAACAATGGAAGATAAAAGATCTCATGCTGTGTGTGTTCACACATGAAATAGATTGTACTTCTAAAACGGAAAGTCAATAGATAAATTCGTTACCCCGTGTCTGATCACGTGGTACGGGTTTTTACCTCCCCGAAGCCAGCCGTATCCCATTCGGCTTCGGCAGGTAAAAACCCGTACCAGTGATCAGACACGGGGTAATTAATAATACCCATGGCCGGCTTTGCTACACCTGCAATGATAGCGAACTCAATGCGTTGGGACATTAAATCCATTATTTCCGTTTGTTAGTTTCGTTTTACCTTATCTGTCATTTCAGTTTATAATCCCGTTTAAGTTACTAATATCAAAAGAACTAATCTAATAATGTAATATTATTAGTTTATTATTTACAATTACTAACGAAATCCCTTAGTGTTCCCTCAAAACCGCGCAGCTGCTATCATCTCACGCACTGAGCACAAGTTTGATCGCTTTTTCCACACAATTATCCGACATGCGAGTCGTGTTTCACGTCTTGGACTTTGCCTCTCACACCAAAGCATGTGTCATTAGCTCACTTTTAATAGAGTTCAGTGCATACTCAATTTACACTCACCGCGGCTCTGCCAGCGGCAAGTAATATTCACTTTCTATTTTACTAAGTTGCCTTCAATTCCCCCTGCCCACCCCTCTCTCAGTTCTATCAATTAACTTTCATCCTCTTTATCTGATATCTTTTCTCCAACAACGTGTCGGATGCTGAAATTGTTCAAATATAGTGCAGGATGAAATTATAAGTTAAAAATATCAAATATTATTAATCAACTCTCTCGCCATAACAATCAGAGGTTGAAAACTGTGAGCTGGAAACGGCTGATGTAAGTAGTAATGCTTACTGTGTAATCCCATTTTGTATTTAGTCTTATGACATTATTGTTCATTTTACTCATTGCACTTTTGTTTCTATATCCATAATTCTTTTCACAAATAAATATTGTTCAAATAAGGTATGGTTGTTGTTTCTGTCTATTTCTTGAGTTATGAACCCCCATGAAACAAAGGCTAAGCGTAACCCATTCACACTATGTTTGGCGTTTGTTTTGCGAGGTTCATAAAACAAGAGACAGACAGAAATAAACGATCATTCCTTATAATTAAACATGAGAGTTAATAAATTTAAACACTCTCTACTTTGTGGAGTTAAAATAAAAACCAGGTCGCATCATGCTTCCTTGTGATAACTGAATAAAAAAGGCATAGTTTTCTAAAATTCTGTTTGAAATAATGATACATTTCGCTGAAAATGTTCTTGTATCATTGCAAAGTTGATTGACCAATGAATTGCGTAAGTTAAAAGGAACGGCATAGGCCACGCCCACACAACTTCAATCTCCTTTTCCACTTGACGGGAGGGTTTTCTCATTCAAAGCAATACTGAGTTAAATTTAATTCTGATTTTGACCATTTCCTGAGAAACTGAAAGCACATTTTGTAAATATGGAGTTCGATATAAACCCAGATGACATGATGTTTGTTGAGCTTTTGTCTCAGAAAGAGTTCCTTCAGGCTATTTGGAAACTGGAATGTTTTGTTCGCGTTAGTTTCGTTCGTGGATTATTATGACAAGCCTTTGTTTACGTTTGATTTGGGTAAATCGATGAACGGAGACGATCGCCTATTACATTTTAACAAATTGACCATGGAATAAAAAGCATGATGGTTTAGTAAATTTTATTTTGAAAGTCCTCTTAATATGATGAGATAAATATTAATTACTTTTCATGTTGAAACAAGCATACAGGGGTTCTTTTCTATCCACACTGTGCAACGTAATTTTCAAGACAGATATTGGGGTCGTGATTTAGGGTTGGCCTACATGCGTTGTTTTCGGTTCTTTGTGCTATGAAAAGAAAAAAAGAAGAAATACTTTGGCCAATCATTTTTGTCTAAAATGCATGAAAAGAAAAAAAAATTAATTATATTCTGTTTAAATGGAAATCCCACAGATTTTGAATGTTGATATCTTGGGGTGATTACTCGGGTTGAGATTATAACATCTTGCATTAAAGGTCTTCTGTTGCAGAATCCCGTATGGTAACATTTCTGTTTGTATCTCGAACTTAGTCAAATATTTATTGATTTTGATATCTGGAAGTACGAATCCATTACAATATGTAATTGATTTGTTGTATTGGAAACATTTTTACTTTTGGGTTTGTCTGTTTGCATTTTTATGTTATCTTTCCATCTATCCATTAATTCTACATTTGAAAATCGCTCTCGCGGATTTGGGAGGTTTTGTTATAATTGTAACAAAAATATGTCTATGAATTTGATTGCTACCTCAGCGTTTGAGTCTGTAAGGTTAGCTGATTGAATTCCACGCGGAACATCTAGATTAAGTTGACAATTTTTCTCAAGATGGCTTTCCCTACATTCTATTTTTAGCGTCCCTTCTGTCTTGCCCTTCAACAAGGATAGTCAATCTTGCGTCGTTGTGATTTCCAAATTCTAACCATATATTTGTTGTAGGTATAATCGGTGTACAGATCATGTACAAAACTGGCTATGGCATTGGTACATTTATTGGTGGTTGTGTGGCATGCGCTGGTTTCGTGGCGGCTTCCTTCACCACAAGTTTCCCCGCTGCTGCAGCTTTGATTGGAAGTATCTCAGGTAAGTGTCTGACTGTGATTCCAGCCATGAACATCAACTATCATAATTTAAGGGATGATATGGATGACCCATAATTCCTTACTTCACCGTCTTAGATGACTCGTTTGCTACAGAGTTTAGGTCGGTGCTAACCAGAGAATTATTAGAGCACTTTGCGGTGAGTGACCTGATATGTTAATTATCTTCTACCAGATGGAGCCGATCAATCATTTACAAATTCATGTTTTACTACATTTGTCCTCAATCATTAATTTGAAATTATTTCCAGGCAGCACCAAAACATGACACATGTCTATTGTCGATGTCTGTTTAATTGCTTTGTTCGTAGGAACCAACAGTCTTCACAGATCAAAATGCTCATACTTTGTTTGCAATTGCCAAATGTACACTACAGTCGCCGTGGACTGGTCACTTTACAAGCGTGGGCAATATTTCCATAGACGCAAGAATATTGGATTCCAAACACTAATTACAGGAATAATCATAAAAAATTGAATTAATGAAGCACCGGGTACAACCCGTGCTTCATTAATTAAAATTTTGCTGATGATGATTTTTACTACCTGGTAAACACATGCGTGGACATAACTGCCCACGTGTGGATTACGACCAATCCACGGCGACTGTACTGTAGTGTGAATATCGGGGTTCGATAGGGTACATCCTACCTGCTAGAAGTCATTTAGAATCCAGTTCTATTATGAAAATAAAATTGTGTTTAAACGCCGTAGACATTCTATAGTTTGACCCCTTCGATGATCTACAGGTACCCAGGCCATACAGTGTTGGTGTTTGCATTTAATGATGGGCAACGAATCAATAACTACAACGAAACGGTACCATATAATAATATACTAATAATAACACTTTGGGCGGCCGCTGATTTGTTTTATTCAAGAAAGTCAACCAATTAAGGATTACACTACCTGTTAGTGGGGGTCAACACACAAGGAACTCTATATATGGGATTACTTGTTCCCACCCAAGGGAGATATGATACAGTGATTTTGCACGCAATGCACTTAAATATGGAGAACAACGCGTTTGGATGATTCGGATCAAGCAGTGGTTGGATGTGTGAATGCTGTACTGGAACTTGCCTCTGCCTCTTTTACCAGGGCGAGGTTGAGATAAATGATAGATGTCGGTCTGGTGAGACTTTAAGTGTCGAAAGTACTTACTGAATGTTTTGTGCATAATGCAAAAATGTTTGTATTCTATTTGAATGTGGATAACAATGAATAATACAGACATATACAGATTTGTTTGAAACTGGTATCGTTTAGATTCTTTTTCATATATATATATATTCGTCTAAATAAAACTCAACAGCACAGGGAAAAAACAAAATTTTCACCTAGCTTTCGGTCTGCTGAAGACCTTCTTCAGGGTACAAACACAACAAGAAAAAATACACACAGACGACGAAAAAAAAATAATGTGGCGATAAAAGTTCTCGTGAGCCAAGTTCTGACTGAACAGGTTTGTAATACCACCCGAAAAGAACAGAAACCGGGGTAAAAGTAGAAAGCAAGAGGTAAAAATTACTAAGACAAAATCTGAAAAGAGCCTGGGCAAGATTTCTGCAGTAAGACGGCATGGTGGTGGCAGAGACAGGGCAACATCTGCAGCTGAAGACCGGTTTTTGATCATTCAGGCCCGTAGGAACCGCTTTGCCACAGCAACCCAGCTTCGCAGTGACCTTCAGAATACATCCGGGGTAAATGTTTCGACGCAGACTAACCGGACAAGGTTGCACGTATGTGGTCTCCGATCGAAAAGATCATGTATTCGCATTCCGCTGTCCCAGAACCACCGCCAGACACGATATGAATGGGCCATGGACCATGTTGGATGGACCAGAGAAGATTGGCGACCTGTCCTTTTACAGATGAGTCAAGGTACTGCCTAGACCACAGAGATGGGCGTTCCAGGGTATGGAGAAGACCGGGAGAGCGATTCCATGCAGCCAACATTGCTGAGCATGACCGCTATGGTGGAGGGTCAATCATGGTCTGGGGAGGCATCAGCAGGGATGGGGTACAGAGCTCTGTGTCCTTGAACGTGGTATATTGACTGTACAATAGTATATTGAGGAGATCCTGGATGTCCACGTCAGATTGTATGCAGGTGCAGTGCAGTGGGTGATAGACTCATTCTGATGGACGATATGTCGCCCATGCTGTCGTGGAATACCGACAGACTGAGGGGAATGAGCGTATGGACTGGCCAGCAAGACCCCCTTACCTCAATCCAATCGAACATGTCCTGAATGAGTTGCAGCTTGTAATTTCAGCCTGTCCAGTCCAGCCAAGAAGTGTCCAGGAGCTTGGTGCCATGCTGGTCCAAGAATGGAACAACATCCCACAAAGGACCACCAGCAACCTCGTTGGGAACATGAGAAGGCGTTGTCAAGCTGTAATTAACAGTAATGGGTCTCATACTCGATACTGAACCCATACCAGTTCGCTCGGACAACTTTTTGGTAAATTTGAAAAAAAATCCTCTTTTACCAATAATATCCATTTTCCATGGTTATCGTATTCAAAAGTTAAAAATAATGTCAAACACAAATAAAATCTTAATTTCTGTACTTAAATCATTAAAGATATAATTAAATAAAAAATGTATACACTTTTCATTACAATATTGTAACTACAATATAAAACAGGTAGTTGTATATACTTGGTGCTTAGCAAACTTTGAGTAGTATATGTTTAAAATCCTAAACAAAACCGAGTAAAATCTATGCAGAAAATATACACTTAACAAAAAATAGTCGTCAAAGATAATTTTACATGATATATTTCAGTTTATCTCTTCAGAAATAATACTATCTGAAAGTGACCGTTCTTTTATACATTTGTTGAATAAAGGGTTGGATTGAAGATATTTAGTCGCCATTCTTCTGGTAACATTAAATTTTAAGAAAAATGCGACTTGTCTTATAAGTTTGGTTCCAGAAAGACCCCAAAATCTAACAAGCCCCAAAATTGTTTCAAGGAAAAAAATAAAATGACTCAAACAACCAAACAAACAAACCTTATAATACAAAGTAGGACTCGTGTATCGGATAGTCAAAATCAAATGAGCACGGCTTCTGAACCTACCAAAAAACGACAGTAATGCGAAGGAGTAACACCAAAAATCATCAACTTATCATCTGCAAAACGAACTTACAACCAAATAAACTGAGCTTAATTTGAAGTAACACATTTTTTCTCGCTCTTAGATATTCATGCGCAAATATGTCATGAAATGTGGACATAGTTTAGGTTACAGAGAAGTGCGGTCGTGAGCATTTAGCAATGAAAAGAAGTGTTTTAAATACTTAACTGCTGATTTATGGTTTTCTTTCTGAGTTATTGGTTAAATTGTCCGGCAACAAATAAATAAATAAATAAATAAATAAATAAATAAATAAATAAATAAATAAATACCATTTAATTGCAACGACGATAATTCTACTCAGAACATCATTTGTGGACATTAGAACTTGTAAAATTGTTCAAAAACGACATGAAAGCTAATTGAAACCAAACATTACATAACTTTTATGTTGTTCTTGGAACGTCAATGAAGTAACATGTCAATTATTTTGAACGGACACGTGTAAAACGTACTAGCGTTTGCTTCAAAGTTCCTGGACGAATGCGTTTCTGTAAATTATCAAAGGTATGAAAAAATTGAATGATTCTCTATATGTAACATTTGCACACATACAGTTAAAACTAGAAGTCCTGTCACGAATAGTGCGCTTATCTAGGCTTAATTGCGCGTTGGGATTGCGCGCAATTGCCATATCGAATGGCATCCAAAGTACGGCAATTTCTCTTGGTTACTCAAAGCAAACACATGCAATGTTTCTGCCAATGGACCTCCGGGTTACCCGGAGGTCCATTGGCTGAAACATTGCTTGTGCACAGGCCATATGTACAGAATTTGATAGCTTTACTTGGGCCATAACGCGTATATTAACGGGCATATCAACGTGCTATTTGTGCGCATTTCATGACAGGACTTCTAGTTTTAACTGTAGCCATAAATTCTGACTCTTTCAAACTGCAAATGAAGAGAAGGTTTGCTAGTGTGTTGTTGCGTTTTGAATTAATTGGCTTTGTTGCCTGCGGCGATGTTCATTGTTGCACGTAAGTTTCTACCAAAAAATATTACATATACAATGTACAAGATTGTGGTCACGGAGGCGGACAGACAATTTCGGTCTAATCACCATTGAGCTGCGACCCGGTTGAAACTATCTTTTCGCTTTTCTAGTTTAAATAATATATTATTACACATCCATTAAACGTTAAACCCTTGTATTCAACGGAATTGCCGCTATGATATAAATGATTCTGTATTCAACGGGTGATATACAAGCCGGAACTTTTTTACCGCACCGTTTAGTTACGCTTCGAAAAGTTTCTAAATTTCGTTATACAATCATCGACCATCTGTCGCATAGTGTGAAACTGAAAACGTCCAAAGCAAAATAAAGTCGGTTCACAAAAAATTAGTTAACCAAAAATGAGATAATATTTTTTAAAAACCCCAATCAATAAAAAAAATGTTATATATAGAATAAACGTATAGTGTTTTCAAGTAAAAAATGTATTCTACGAGCAGGAGTAAGAATGAAATCGACGAGCCTCTGGCGAGTCGGTTTCATTCTTAATTCTACGGGTAGAATAGATTTTTCACTTCAAAACACTACACGTTTATTTTGTTTATACCATACAGCTTCTACGGGGCAGTCGCAGCAAAATCGTGCTATAATTCGCTACAAAACACAGCGAGAAGTGAGGAGCACATTCGTCCAATTCGATCGACCAGCAAAATTTGCAAAAATAAACAAGGCGCAGTAATACATTTCTGTCTAAAAATAATCCTCTACAAACTCGAGCTAAGCTTGCAAAAATACTTTATTATATGAGCAGTGGGTGGTATTTTCTACTGGCATTGTGTACAACTTTCAAAATGATTTAACGAAATCAACAATAGAACTATTAATTATGCTAGACAAATGTGGTAGATGCCAGAGGTCAACAAGGCCGTCGCTACTAGGGGAATAATTTTTTTCAGTGTTAAACCTATGGGAAAAATTTATCACCCTACTAGGGGAATAAAGCAAAAATTTATCCAAGGCCTTTATTGTTCAAATAAACGGCCATTTATGGGATAAACGCAATTTAATTGGAGGCTTATGTCAGTTTAATACATTGTAGGAAATTGTTTAAACTAATATATAGAATATAGAAGTTTAGACGTTCAGGGACGTAGGACGCATTCCATGTTTGGTATGGATACGGGAGGATACACGACATTCATCCAGATGATGGGGAAGTTGTGACATTGAGGTGATGCTGGTGAGGTCGTCCGTTTTTCGTTTTGACTTTCTTTATCCCATAATTGAGGTTCCGAAACAAGCTGCGATTGAAAGAAGCAAGGAAGGAAGAAAAGCTCACAATGGATTACTCAGTTTAAACAATATTTTATTTCCACAAAACGGAGATTACTTGTAAAATTACAATGCCACTCTGTGAATGTTTGTGAATAATCTTTGTATGCCTCACTGGATAGAGACTGGGAGTTATCTTACGTCCCAAGAGAGAGCAGATAAAGGTGTAAAGGTAAAAAATAAAAAAGAAAAGGAAAGATATGGGGGTAGTAATCAGCCAAGTCGCAGACAGACTGTAAATTCATCAAAATATCGTACTGGACCGAAATGAATGTGTGCACGATACAGATTGAAGAACCCAAACAGCATGTGAAGTTATAAGAAAGTGTTTAAGAATGTGTTGGTCCTTGGTTTGAATCAGAGTAGCCTCCGACAGCGCTGCAGCACCCGACGCATCCACTTAACTTGATGAAATTGTATACAACTTAAAAAATAAGACGATTCTTGACATTGTCCAATGATTCTGAACCAAACAGTAACGATGTGCGATCTAGAATGAACGGCAGTGTATTGATTGTATCATTGTGGAAATTTGCAATTTGCATAGACTGAGCAGAGTAAGAGCAAATATTCGGGTGTTTCCACCAATCCACATTGGCAGGGGGGGGGGGGGGGGGGCTGGGGTGATAAAGTTTTATCATATAAGTGGGCGTTTAGGTAACTGCAACGCAATCGCACATACAGTGGTGTATTTAGGCTACACGAGATTTGTTGCCGCTATAAAACAAACGAAGGTGGTCGCTGTTGAGGAGAGCTTTGAAATTACTTAAAGAAGAATTCTTTCGGATAGACAAGGATAGACTATTCTATTGGTTGGTGTCCTTGTGAATGAATGAGCACTGGTACAAACTTGTGAGACAGAACGGAACTGGATGGTTGTGACAAGATCGGAGGTTGTGTCGTTGGTTAATCGACGAGATAAGCGGCTGTACATTGATGGCAATATATGGGGGAGTTACATGGTGATTCATTTTGATTCCCTTCTCCCTCAAAGGCCAGTGTTCACGCTGGCATGTGCCAAATGCACATTTTTTAAAAAAATCTGGCACACAAATGTCAGTGTTTGGCGGCAAAAAAAATTGGCACATAAATTCAAAATTACGAACCTGGCATATTCTTGATTTTTTGCAAAAAATAATATAAGTTTCTCCTAGAAAAGCGAACAAATTAGAAGTTAAATAAATTAATATGAAAGCCCATATCATTAATTACAAAACTCGTTCAACTGTGTACACAATGACAAGTCACTTTCCAATTGTCCTTACTGGTGAACTCGGATTAGGAGTTGTGTGTTGTGTAAACAATGCATATGTTTCTTGACCAGCGAACAATAGACCGGATTACCGAATGACTTTAATTGTCGGGAGTACTTTCCTCATTGACCAAAATCAAAGATTAACACAGAAATAAAATGACAAAGGTTTCAATCCACTTGTCAATCAGTTAACGTACTAGATCGTCGAGGTGCGAATTTCTATATAAAACTAAAATAATAATAGTTTATGTTATATTCGATTTTATGGAATTTTATGCGTTTGATCTCTCTTGAATAAAATATTAAAAAAGAATGTGTTTTTAGTTGTCACATAAAAATACCCATGACATAAAAAATTCTCATTTGGCACAAAAAAATTCAGCTTTGGCACCGTAAAATATTGAGCCAGCGTGAACACTGCCAACGGCACTCGGGGATCTCACGATCAAAACAGAAATATAAGAACACTGAGTGTGGGATGCTAATTTCGTTTGTATTTTATATGATTCTGTCTCGATTTTGCAATATTATACCACGATTGCTGTACGTATTCGACCCGATACAACGCAGACGTTGAGATATGTGCTAGATGCACCACTCGTGGAATTCCACATGCGTGTAAGAACGTTATGTAAGAACGGATCGTTACGCACCTTAGTGACGTTATGACGTGAATAAACCCTTTACCCAACGCAGACGATATCAAAATTTAATATTTTAAATATAATTTTTTAAAATTTTTCAAAAAATTTCGACAAAACCATATCAGGTGACCCCTCATTGGAACGAGCTCAATGAGCTCATTCCAATGAGGGATCACATGATATGATTTTGTTGAAATTTCTTGAAAATGTTTAAAAAAGGATATTTAAAATAATAAATATTGATATCGTCTGCGTTGAGTAAAGGGTTAGACCGACTGTTCAGACTATTACTGAGATAACTGATACAGACTTTGAGAACACAGCAGTTGTGAAAGTTAACTGCGTTGTGTCGGCTTTTTTGAACATGCTGACAGAGATCGCACTGCACGTGTCTTCATTCTGTTAATGGCATAGTTATTTGCACTTGACCCCATACAACAAAATTCCTATTACAGAGAGATTCCCATATCATTCAATTTATTACTTATCAACCAGCATCAGTAAAGAGAAATAGTCAACGGCAGAGGTATTGCCCGTCCTGGTAATTCGCCATTGCTCCCTCTGCAAAAAATATGCCGACGGAAATTGTTCCTCCCTCAGCAATTGCAATTCAAATTTAATTTAAGGCGCTATATAAGTAAGAGAAATTAGTTTACTTTGAAATTCCCACCTCTGATATTCCTTAAATTCAAATCAAATATACGCACATTATACATCAAAACGAGGACTGGGTGGTATAGCACACGAAAAATATATGCAATCAACACACTGAGTTGACAACAGGCATATGGGGCAGATATTTTGTACCCAAGGGATATTATTTACTAGGACTAACATGGCAGGAGAGTTTTAGATACAAAGTTGTTGTAACCCTTCATTTATCAACCCTCCGTACAATACCGTCATGCATCCATACATTTATAGATATCAAGCTGAAGTGTGTCACCTGAGGTAATTTTACCAAAAAAGGAATATGAGGTAAGTCCCGACCGTGAATGATGTTGCCACACTGGTAAAATCTTCAACCACAGCAATTCTGAGAACCTGGAGGGCTGGCGGAATAATCGTGCATAACACGATAACCTTTGCTAGTTGTAAATAAGTGTGAGTTGAACAAAATATTTTGATATTTAAATGCGGTGTGTTTGGTGTTGGTCGCATTGTATGGGGACATCAGTACACCAATTTCTCTAGAAAACCGACTTTCATTTGAATGCAGCTGTGATTGGATTATAGACAATTGATAGACAAGATTTATATTGTATGTTTGTTTTGATACCCTTTGCTGCTATATGGCTGTTGCCAAGGAGTATCATTTTCAGGGACATAGCCTGCGCTCCCAGCTTGGAGAAAATGTAATGAAACAACAAGAATTGCTGAGTTCAGAAATTTGGTTTGCACTCAAGCAACCGAAATACGGCTTGCTTTAAACTATTTTGTTTTTGTTGGTAACCATGGTAGCTTGGAAACACCAAGTAGATTTTAGTTAGCAGAGTGCCAAATTTCTCTACCCAGTTATTAATAGTGCCTGCCAAGTCAAAGGTGTAATAGGTGTGATACAAGCATAACAGGTTAATAGTATTTGCAAGCCTTCCCCAATACACATATAACCTCCTTGATCACGGGTTGGGGCGAGGGTTTACTTTTATGATATTTTCTGCTTAAAAAAAGTTCTGAAGGATTTTAAATGGTTTTATGGAATAACGAAAATCTCCATTTGAGCTTTATGACCCCGATTTGGGTGAAAATCTATTTGAGTGAGGTTTTTTCTGCCTTAACCCTTTTACCCAACGAATCGCCCGCATCCGCCCGCGTAATATGCAAATTCAGCCGCTGAAAAAAATATTATTTTTCACAAAATTTCAACATAACCATATCATATGACCCCTCTTTGGAACGAGCTCGACGAGCTCGTTTCAAAGAGGGGTCACATGATATGGTTTTGTTGAAATTTGTTGAAAAAAATTAAAAAATGATATTTAAAATAATAAATTTTGATATAGTCTGCGATTGGGTAAAGGGTTAAAATGAGTTTTGAAGGATTTCGAGTGAATAAGAGATATGGAGCTGAAATTTGGTAAGTGGGGTGGGGGATATTTTTTATTGGGACTAACATGGCGGGGGTATTTTAGGTACAAAGTTATTTTAACCATAGAATTAATCAACCTTTTATTTCATACAACGCCAGGTTGCAGTCCTACATTTACAGATATTGAGGTGAAATTTGTAACCTGAGGTAATTTTACCAGAAAGGGGGCATGGGGTGGGTCCCAAATTGCGTTTGATGTTGCCTTCATGGTACAACCTCCAACCACAGTAAATCTGGGTGGGGAGGGGGGGGGGGGTGGCGGGCGAAAGGCTAGTGGAATAATAGTGAACACCATGGGGACCTCAGGTAGTTGTAAATAAGTGTGAGTTTGTCATAGGTTTTGTTCGCATTGTTTGGGGAGTTTCACACCAATTTCTCTGGAAAATGGACTTTAATTTGAATACAGCTGTAATTGGATTACAGCCAACTGATAGACAATCTCCAAATTGTGAGCTTGTTTTGTTATAATTTTGCTGCTGTATGGCTATTGCCAAGGAGACCTCCATAAGAGGTACAAAAGAGCACACACTAGCTCGCAGTGATTCTTCGAAACAAACATTCTTTTGCCATTGCACCCATAGTAGTTTCCAACAGTTGGGGTTCAGATATGCGAATGCAGTCCATTACTGACGAATGTTCTGACTAACGAAGCTACTCCAAGCTTTGTCACAAACGCCTCTCTGAAAGTATTCGGAAGGAAACAGAAAGCGACCTATCACCACCCTGTCATACACAAACAAGGCAAATTTCACGATGGAGAGTTTCAAAGTGGTAGACTATGTAACCAACCCTACATCTCCGGTGTTTGGGCTCTAAATCAACCAACTCAGTCATAGAACCAATTGTACCATTTATTCAACAATAAACATTTAAAATAACAGGGATTCTGAAAAGAAAAGATAATACACTTTTACCACAATAGTCCCCAATTTAAACTGATTTACACATATTATACATTATCCCAACATACAATACTGACAACATATAAACAGTGATCTCACCAAATGATGATTCTCCTCCTGCCGCACTGGACACATACCTGTTAATACATGCCATTACAGTATTCTACAAAAATATATGTAGTTCTTACCAGATTGTGGATCTGAGTCCCGCTACGCCAATCATTCCATTTCCAATCAGACAATCCATCACCATTAGACCATCTCCAGCTTTCTTACAACAATGTGCTATATAGTTATGCGGAAAATATAACAACCCGTAACCATTCATGCAGTTTGTTAAGAACATCATTGTCATCGTCAACAGTCAACAGTCATGAAATCGACAACTCAAATGTAGATTTAATCGAAATAAACGAAAAGCTGATTGAATACGATTTAGGAGATCAAAGCGGTATTCGACAGAATGAACAAATACACCACAGTAAATACTGACCAAGTTTCCAGATAATAATCTAAACAGTCAACAATCAAAGGAGTATAACAGCATTACATCAAACATGGACGAAATGACCATCACCAAAACAACTCATTTCAGGGTCACATGACCTGTTCACGCGGGAAAAATATGGAAACACATTTTAACAATCTCGAACTTGCTTATTTCGGACATTGATCCCGAAATGCAATCAGGTGTGTACTAAACACCCATAGGGACTATGTGGATTAAATAATGTATGTTAAATAATAATAAGATAAAAATATCAAAAATACGTCTGCCACAACTATTATTCCCATAATTTCTTCAAAGGGCTAAATGTTTTTGTACGCCAGGAAAAGCTTGTGATTCCACAGAATCATTCCGTCTAGTTTTCAAATAAATATTGTTTAAACTAAACACCGAATACAATCGGACAGAGTTCGGGGGGAATGGAATCTACGACTATTGTTTAAATATGGAACACACCTTGTTCAGAGTTCGGGGGGTGGGGGGCGAATCAACGACCTTTGTTGGAGCTTTGCATGTAATTCACGCGCGCCTTCATCGCACGTGAAATTCATGAAAAACTGTAGCATGGATCGTTGCTTCCAGTCCCCATGTTCCATCCTCGTTGTGTACTGTCTAAATCGAGGGACCCTAAGAGTAAGTTAAATTTTAAACATTCAGTACAGCCCGAGTGAAATATCAGAAAAGGTTGAAGTGTGGGTTGCCCTCCACCCTGATTGTGTTCTGCCTTATACCGTTATAGACTCACTAATGTATAAACGTGTTACGAGGCGCTCCTGGTGTGATCAATAACAATACCACTTTTGTGATCACAGAACTCTTGAGTAAAACTGGAAAGCATTTTCGACTACCATTTAAGTCACGTTCTCGTTTGAAACGTTCTGTGTTCTCGAGGTGGCCGATTGTTTCGCACAGAATTGCTTCGAATAATTCAAAAGAACAAAAGAAAGATCCTGACCCCTTCAACATCTTTTAATGTTAAAACTTATTAGCAGTCTACATTTATTGAATGGATGCGCTTCCTTTTTAGCATAGCATTTCCTTCCATCCATGGATGTACAACTGGGTTGTTGGAACGCTCATTGGCCACATATAGAGAAGTGTCTCAACCACTGTCAGCTTTGTGGCTGGGGTGAGCAGTCTCAAATAAAAGCTTCTTGAATGTTTTGTAGTTTCCCGACGCCCACGCAATCGCTATACAAAATGAATAGTCACGGTTTCAAATTAAATATTTGATAATCAGTTACAAAGAATTCAGTGTGACCAGTTAGAGAAAATAATATTATGTATTTTCTGCTGCTTGGCACACTCTTTTCTTTGTAGCTGCATAATTTTAAGATGTTCCTAATGTTCGGTCCACCTGCTTCCCTCCAGGCTATTTGTATGGTAAATATCGTTTAAAACAACTTTCAACATTAATTAGGTAATTGGAAATCCATCCTGCTAGGATTAGGGGGTTTCATTTCCTGCACACTTGTGTAATGAGACACCTTATCTTTAACTGAAATCTTCAAGTAAAAGACAACAGCTTTTCTTTATCTAAGGTTTATCATTTAAATAGACCATAACAAATTCACAAGATGGCTGTTATCCTGTCCAGGGTAAGTGGGTGGAACTGACATTCTAGACCAATCAAACAGAGATGGGTGGGATTAAAGGTGGTACAAACATAGCCGGTCACCTGCAGATCGACGAAAACCTTTTTGATGTACAGGAAGATTGGCAAGCTCTTCAACAGAAGGTGTTCAGGGAGTCAATGTGTCAACAAAAATAAGTTATCAAGTCCAACAGTTCAAGTTACTTTGTTATTAAGTTAGGAGAGTGTTTAACATGTTGCCAGTTAATCAGTTAACAGGCAGCCATTTAGTAGCACTAGTTGCTAAAGTTGCCATGTTTTATCAAAGTAGTCATAGACTGATCCAAGAATGTATTTTACCATGGTTTGTGATAATGTTGCTAAGTGAGCCCACAGGGGTTAACTACACTTGTCAGCTCGGGTAAGAGCTCGAGCTCTTGGGGTCTTTGTCGGAAAATGCAATGGACTCGAGTTTATTTAACTTATAAGCTGATTTCCATAGTTTTGGAACAGAATTAAACACATTAATGAAATTACATGGAATTGTATAAACTGGCGACCAGAGTACAAGCGTACTCTGTGGGTACACGCCAGATGTTCTGTTGGCAATACCAGGCATACCTTTGAGAGCCAGTATCGTCAACAAAGCAGTGTTATTCGAAGATTTGTTGACAGATGGGACATAAACATTCGGCAGTATTACTGGGATGTTGATGTTTGAACTGTCTAACAAATCATAACATACTTGGTGAAACTCCCCATTGAACCGGGAACGCTGACTTGCAATTTTTGTATCAGTCACCAGAACATTCCACCGGTTAACCGGCACCCGGCGGAATACTATTTAAGAGCCAAGAGATTCCATGGACTGCATACAGACTGATCAACAGCCTGCATGGCAGTATAGAGTCTACAAAATGGCGACTGCCACGTCAAGGGACTTTCCCTCAGTTTCCCTGAGTCGGGGAGAAAACTGCTGACAGTCGTCACGTACCCCAGGTATTGCATCAGAAATCTGGTGAATATAAGCACCAATTTCTGACTGCTTGGGCAAGTTGTCTCCTGGCTCCTGAAGAACAATGACTGCTCCACCAGAAGAATTCTAGATGCCGCCACAGTGTAAGGTATGAACTTTGTTACTTGTACATTTTCTAATGACAGGGACAACGACTTATATATATAATTATATATATTAGACTTAATAAAATCATAGATAACTTGGAACTGGTCTCCGTTGTGCTGTACACGACAAGTTCGTGAAGTTACTGAATCCAGAATCTGGAGCCTGTGTCTGATATCGTCTGGTAAGGAAACTCAAAATGCTGTGGGCTGGTGGATCCTCACAGAACCCCCAGTAAACACAACGTGGAAAAATCAGACTTGACGATCTTAGATCGATAAACTTTTCCTTCTATTCCGTAACAATGATGCAGCATATCATACTGAAAATATTTGATGGACAATTAATAAAATTTCATTAACTGAACAACGATGTGATTTATAACCTCTCGCTGCCAATCCCGCTGAACAGCAGCCATGCCTTAATGACCAGTAACCCCAGCTAGGTCATAAATGGTGTAGAATCCGTTAGATCCTGGTGAACTGTCGAGTAACCAGATCCATTCAATGCAAAAATCAGGATTTAAAGAGAGAAATTGCAGTTCTCAGAAGTGAGAACAATTCAAAAATGGCGGGAGCATCTGTTAATTTTAAGCCTTTCTCAGACAGAGAGCATGATGGCGCAGGACTCTGGTTACGCCAATTCCAAAGGTACAGTTTATTTAAAAAGGCTAGCCCAGAAGAACAAGTGAATCTGTTTCCTCTGTTTTTACAAGAACCAGCACTATTGTGGTTCGATACACAACCCTCAGCATCGAAAGACACTCTGACACATTTAATCACAGCCTTTGAAAAGCGATTTTTGCCAGATGCCTCAGATAAATGGGCCCTGCTGGATAAATTCAGGGCAGACGACAGGAATTGAGTGAATCCGTTGACAATTTCATTTATGATATTCAGCGTGTGGGACGGATTCTTGGCAAATCACAAGATGACATTCTTCAGACCATCATAAGGGGTCTACAGCCAGAACTTAAGTCCTTTGTATTGACAAGGGAGCCAACCTCTGTGGATGATGTGAAGAAATGGGACAAGATGACCTCCTCTACTACCCATTACTCCAGTGCAAATATCCTAAGTGAGTTGAGAAGTGAAATCAACAAACTGACAACAGCCGTGAACAATATGTCAACAGTTTCATCCTTTAAACCAATGACACAACCAATAGAGGGACCTGCGGCACCAACTAACACTTTGCATAATTCAATGAATTCCAGTCAAAGACGATTACACAATAAACCGTGTCCAGGATGTGGTGAGTACGATCATCTTAATACTCAATGTATGTTTCGGAATGAAAGGTGCCATCGGTGTTCGCGAATTGGTCATATTGCAAAATGTTGTCGCAACTCACGCACAATGTTCCAATAGGGGTACGAGCACATCCCTCATTTTGGTAGAGCAAAATCCAGTAAGGTAGAGGATAGGCCCAGACCACCAAATGCAACGAAGCCCAAAAAATGCAGGACACAAACCAGTCTTAAATCACTTTGAGCCAAATATGAGCACCATTAATGTACATCTGAAAAAGATATCTGTTAAATCACTTATTGATTCAGGGGCCGCAGTTTCTTGTATTGATTTCCAAACTTACAGGCATCCCCATTAAAGTCCACTGAAGCTACAGAAGTGGCAAAAGTAGTACTCTATAAAGAGTTCATTTGTCGCTATTTTGACTGATAGATGGAAGAATTGTATGTCAAAACGCATATAACAAATCTGTAAAATATTTGATATTACAAAAATCTATACAAGTTCCTATCACCCACAAACAAATGCCACTTGTGAGAGATTTAATAGCGTTTTTGCTCAGTCTTTAAGAGCTTACTGTGAAAAAGATCAGTCAAACTGACCTGACATAATACCAAGCATTTTAATGATTTACTGAATAACTCCACCATCTCAATCTACCAAATTTTCTCCTTATTTCATGTTGTTTGGCAGGGAATGCATCCTTTCTATTGATGCTGCGTTGATTCCTCAAAAGAATCTTGGGAAATCAGCAAATGAGCATTTGCATTTATCACAGTTTCTGGAAACACATAAAATTACCCAAACAATTGCAAAAGAAAATATATACTGAGTCAAAAAGAAAGTATAATAAAAACAAATGTGAAAAATAGCATAAAAGATGAAATACAATAGTTCTAATGTTGCATGTTTGTGGACAAGAAGTCGAGCAAAGAGTTTAAAGGCATGTTGCTGTTGTCCACCCAACCGTATACAATTTTGCTACAGATTTCAAAATAGTACGTGCTACCCGAGAATGTCAAATTAAATGGGTGACCGACTATTTTATTTGTGCTATGTTGTGCTTGAGAGCCTGGGTTATTGAGAAAACACGCTAGTTTTTGTCTTCCGACATTTTAAAAATTGCCTTAGTTAACCGAAAATTAGAGTTTGATTTCCATTGGTATGCATGAGGCTGGAATATCTCCAGATGAGGTCATTGCTGAGTTTGGAGTCACTGTGACCACTATTTACCCTATCATTGGAAGATATAGAACCACTGGATCTACTGCCGACCGATCTTGTTTAGGTCGACAAAAAGTTACGACCACTGCACAAGACCGACACATCAGGGCTTCTCACTTCGGGATCGCTTCCTTCTGGCGACGAGGACAGCAGCAATTATTCCTTGTAGAATTAACAATAGAATCAGTGCACAAACTGTCCGCAACAGACTCGCTGAACACGGCACCCGAAGTAGGCATCCATACCACCAACCAATCCTTACCCAACGTCATGGTACTGTCAGAATGGAATGGGTACGTCAGCGTGTTCGCTGGACTCAGCAGCGTTGGAGTACAGTTTTTTAGTGATGAATCACGATTTTGTCTACAGCGTGCTAATGGTGGGGCAAGAGTGTGTCGCCGACGAGGTCGCCGACGAGGAGAACGGTTCTCAGATGCTTGCGTGAGGGAATGCGACCGTTTTGGAGGGGTAGTGTAATAGTTTGGGCAGGAATGTCCTTGCACCATCGAAAGCAGTGGATCTTCATCGATGGTAATCTGAATGAACAGCGATATTGGGACGAAATTCTTAACGCTGTTGTTGTCCCGTTGTTCAACGCTAACGTCGGATTGCAGTTATTCCAGCAAGACAATGCCCGATGTCACGTGGCGTGAATACGTCGTGACTTTTTTGAGGGGCAGAGCATCGAACTTCCTCCCTGGCCCCTACATTCGTCAGATCCATTGGACCGTCGAGTACTACATCGTGATCTTCAGACGTTAGGCGATTTACGTAATGTTCTGCGGCAGGAGTGGAACGCAATACCACAGGGCGACATTCAGAGACTTATCAGGTCCATGCACCGTCGATGTCTTGCCATCCAGGAGGCAAACGGTGGGCACACACGCTATTGACTGCATGTGTGAACTTTTCGTTTCACCCCATGTCTGAATTGCGACGTCCTAGCGTGACGCTGGCAACAGTAAGAACATGCAATTATGCAAATTCATACAGCAAGGCTCGAAATATGAATTTACAATAATTTGTGTGGGATTAAAGTTGATAATACTAAAAAAAAATGCTCCTCATAGTTTATTATACTTTCTTGTTTGACTCAGTAATATAATACTCATGTTGTCATGGTCACCTAACAGATTATTATAAGTTATGCTAAATCCTTGCTTAATCTCAGTAGGGCTTCTGTAAATGCATCTGTAAGTCATGCTTCCTGTTGGAATTCCGTCATAATTTTCTATGTCAGTTTCAAAATTTGTGATCACAAACCATTGACTTTCTCTATTTATTTATTTATTTTTGTTCCCCTTATATGAATGTATCTGAATGACGAGCGATTATGTGTGAGGAACTGGTCTATTAGAATTTGATTGACTTGTCCATTGCGGGTGGGTCTTTTTAATGAACTCCATGAGCTCCTAGGAGATCAACAAGTTGGATAGAGACACCATACCCATATTCTACGTTATGCTTCTCTCCAGTCCAAGAAACTAGAATTAAGTTTAACCCATGTACATGTGGGTACTATCTAACTATTAGCAGTAAGATTGTACTGCCTTGTAATTTACATATGTAAAAGTCATAATTTACATTGTTATATGATTCATTTGATTTAGATCATATCAAATGTATGCTTTGCTATACAAAACCCCTCAGAAAAAACAGTTTGTAAAAAGTATTTAATCAAGTATGGCTTTGATTTGAGGCAAATTTCCACTTAACCCACATTAGCCATACATAACAGTGTAAATAGGACGGAATGCATTTTATATTTTGTTTCCCAAAGTGCGTATTTTTGTGATAGTTAAATTAAAAGTTATGATTTTCACCATGTGGGGAGGGGGGGGGGGGTCGGGAGGGGGGAGAGCTCAATATGCGATTTATGTGTGAAACTATTTCACAAAATATTTGTGAGCTCATCTGAACTTGACCATTTTGCAAATACGTGGATTCTTACTCGATTTATTTATTGCAATCTGGTTGCTTATTAGTACGATACGTAGTAGACCTTTTTTTCACCCAATAAATGATTGTTATAACAGGTTTACTCATTTCTCTTTCATTCAAAACCTCTGATGATGTTATATGATCGTACCTGTCATTATCATGATTATCAAAGGCTGGTTTTAGATGAATATCGTGCCAATAAACATTCTCAAGACTCATCAGCGAATTATGTGTATAATATTTCATTTTTATAATTAGCTGAAGAACATTTTTTTAGACAATACTTCGTTAGAAACTTCGATACCGTTTTTTATAAACCAGTGTGTTTTCGGTTATATACTTTTAAGGGACCTTGTCAATGAGAAGACAGTGGTACTTTATTTAAACACATGAACAACAAAACTAGCATTTGAACAATATGGGTCTATTTGAGTAACATAAATAGAGGATATGGAATGAGTGTTTTTCTCATATAATATTTATGAAACGAGTCCAAGAATTTTCCGTTTTGGCGAGCCTCTGGCGAACCCAAACGGAAAATTCGGACGAGTTTCATAAATATTATATGAGAAAAACACTCATTTTATATTCTATTTATCATATGGTACTCACACGCACAAATTAGCTACTTACTATGAACTTTTAACCCATCACCTAACTTGAGCTGCAGACGGCACTTGGAAAAAACATCCTCGTATAACTAAAAATTTTCATTTTTGCTTCCAAAACATAGGTTATGACCCCTCATTGGGACGAGCTCGTCATGCTCGTTCCAATGAGGGGTCATAACCTATGTTTTGGAAGCAAAAAGTGAAAATATAAAAAAAATGAATGGCGTTTTTCTTGTAGGTAAAAGATTAATACAATATAATCCACCCTAAATAGGACAAATAACGTAAATTCTCCCTACTGAAATTATGCAAATGTGACCCAGTTGTATTTTGTTTAGCCAATCAAATTGTCCAGTTTTGAATTGACCAATGAAAGCTCCCAACTCTAATTATGCAAATTGTGAAAAGGTGGCCCAGTTGTATTTTGTTCTGCCAATCAAACTGTCTAGTTTTGAAATTGACCAATGAAATTGATGGAAGTCTTTATTTATCACTCATTAATATGAAAACAAAATATCAAATGTTTTAAAGTGAACAAAACGGACGAGTCATATGATAAATAGTTGTTCAATTTATAACCTACAATAATAGTATCATGTACATTTTTTTCTTCATCTCCATCACCATAGTTTTTCAGAGAGATAGAAAAAAAATCTTTTAGGGCAACACATATTTTAATTATAGTTTATTTACAGTCCCTGCCAAGTTTGACGCAACAAACCTATGTGCCCAAGGGGATAGTATAACCAGTTACAAAAAAATCAGTGTGTCCAGTTAGAAAAAATAATATTATTTATGTTATGTTGCTTGCCACACTCTTTTCTTTGTAGCTGCATAATGTTAAGATGTTCCTAATGTTCGGTCCATCTGCTTCCCCCAGGCTATTTGTATGGTAAATTTTAAAACAATTTGCAGCATTAATTAGGTTTCATTTCCTGTAAAATTGTGTAATGAGACACCTTACCTTTAACTGAAATCTTCAAGTTATCTAGGGTTTATCATTTCAATTGACCATAAGAAATTCACAAGATTGCTGTTCGCCTGTCCAGAGTAAGTGGGTGGAACTGACATTCTAGGCCAATCAAAAAGAGACGGGTTGGATTATAGGTCGAACAAACATAGCCTCTCACTTGCAGACACATGGGAACCTGTTTGATATACCGGGAGATTGGCAAGCTCTTCGGCAGAAGGTGTTAAAGCAGTCAATAAGTCAACAAAAATAGGTTATCAAGTCCAACAGTTCAAGTTACTTTGTTATTAAGTTAGGAGAGTGTTTACTACGTTGCTAGTTAATCAGTTAGCAGACAGCCATTTTAATAGCACCAGTTGCTAAATTCACCATGTCTTATCAGTGTCGTCATAAACTGATCGAAGAATACATTTTACTATGTTTGTGTTAATGCAGCCTATTATAATGTAAATATTTGATGGACCATTAATAAAAGTTCATTAACTAACAACGATGTAATGTCGTCGCGTGAGAACCATATGGTTCTATCTTCCAGTGGAAGATAGAACCTTATGGTTCTCACACGACGATGTATTACCTCTCACAGCCGAGCCTGCTGAACAGCAGCCATGCCTTATTGACCAGTAACCCCAGGTAGGTCATAATTTACAACATATTATTTGTTATCGACAAAAATACAAGTATGTAGATAAGAAAATCGATGCTGTCTAACTAGTGGTCGTGCTAGGTTAACACCGAGATGTGAAAGCTGTTCAACAGACACAGTGTAACATCTTTCACGTGAGCGAACGCCATCGATTAGAGGGATGAGTTGTTGATTAGCCTGATGCCATTTTGATTGGGATGAGCAGACGTAATTGTGCCATTCTTTTGCTAAGATTCAAGCAGTTTGGTTGTATAGGGATCAGTGCACACATCCAAATAGCTGCTCCGCTCTCACATCCATCAGTACATGGCCGAAATCCTTGTCCATTGTAAATCAAGGGGGATAATCAAATTGCGTAAACGGGAGTTCGCGAAATTAAAGTGTACATGTGTTGGTCCCATTCACTGGCCACTAAACCATCATCTATGCAAACCCCAACCCCAAATGACACTCCAGAGACAGAGTTGGTACACATTCCACGTCTGGAGGAGATGCGATGGACGACGTAGAAATAAGCACGCAAACACGCACGCACGCACGCACGCACGCACGCATTATAGCATAGATTGTTTCTGACATCATTCTTTTTTAGACGCCAGATATGGGAATTTGATATTTTCGATTTTTGGAATAGGTCTTCCTTTTACAAATGTCATAATGTTGTAGAGTAAATGTTTATGACATCTTAAAAAAACACTTATTAGTATCGATTTTTTCTGAAAGATGTGAGCTCTTGTTAACTTATCAGCATTCTGTTTTCCAGATGAGAGAATGGTAGAGATGTTCGATTTTCCGTGTAAAATACATATAACATTTGCATTCAGCCCTTAGTGTCGCCATTCTGGCGGCTATAGGCGTGTTCAATTTATCTCTGGACCTATATCTTTGCAAGACTCGTTTTACAAAAGAGATTCGACGTTTTGGAAATGAATAAAGCTTTCTCAGCTTTTCCAAACAATTTCGCTACGATCATGGCCAATTTTCAAAAACAAAGCATAGAACCTTCCATTATAGTTGCATATGACAAACGGATTGTGTTACTGTGTTATATTAGTCCATTGTTTTCTCATTTATTTATACACTTTCATTTATTTATACATATGTCATGTCATATGTATTAAAAACACGCGCCGGTGCTATCGAAGTATACATACATACAGTTAAAACTAGAAGTCCTGTCATGAAATGCGCACAAATAGCACGTTGATATGCGCGTTAATATGCGCGTTATGGCCCAAGTAAAGCTATCAAATTTTGTACATATGGCCTGTGCACAAGCAATGTTTCAGCCAATGGACCTCCGGGTAACCCGGAGATCCATTGGCAGAAACATTGCATGTGTTTCCTATTAGTAACCAGGAGAACCTGCCGTGGTTTGGATGCCATTCGATATGGCAATTGCGCGCAATTCCAACGCGCTATTAAGCCTACATAAGCGCACAATTCGTGACAGGACTTCTAGTTTTAACTGTAAGCAACACAATTTTTTTTGTTCTGTATAATCTCCATTGTAATTTTCAGGTAGGACAATGGCCCGATGGTCACGAGGATCCATATATGACTACGTACTTTGGCGGTTTTTTTTTCGTTCACTTCAACATTCGTTCAAATGGAAACATATGGTGCGCAGATAAAATACGAAAGTGATGACGAGTGAATGAATGGACTGGTTAAACGGAGAACACATTATCTACACATGTACTGTATGGAGATGCAACACGAAACTTTAAATTTTAGCAGTAACACGAAACTTAAAATTTTGGCAGTACCTTAACTTTCGGGATATTAGACGTGGATATAAAATATTGTGCAGAAACATATTGAGTCTGCAACATCTTTGTGTTGGGTATTACGCTTCCTCACCGTGAGTGTGACTTTGTTTTGATGTCTGAATAACGCACCCGCGATATCATAATAGTATTATTTTCACTGGAAATAAGCAATATTAGTTTCACCCCAACTTAAGCGAGACCATTCAATTATGAGCTCGTAGTGTAAGGGAGTTTCAGTCCAAAACATTGTATTAAATATTTACCACTCTGCATTAGGTTTCTTTCACCCAAACCTTTAATTTGTTGTCAGGTCGAAGACCTTAAGATGAAAATAAAATCTCAAAACTTCATACTCAAGAACATACTAGGCTTTTAACTCTCTGAACACTAATGTCAAAATATCAAAATTTCAAGCTGCCAAATTTTCCCATAATACAACTATGAATTTTACCAATTCAGTCTTGTTTGACAGAGCTCATCAAGCTCTGTCAAACAAGATTGAATTAGTTAAATTCCCAGTTGCATTATGGAAAAATATTGCTACTTGAAATTTCAATATTTCGACATCAGAGTGCAGAGGATTAATATTGACGCGTTAAATAAATTAATGTGTGATTCGAAAACACCGCAACAGATTGACAATTCCTTCATCGGTATTTGCGTTGTATACACGCTGTTTCCAAGGCCATGTTACGAAAAGAATCATGAATACGTCCTATATTTAGGGAATTTATAAACCTCGTCAACTTCCTCAGGACCAGCCTCGGCAAACCTCAGCTCAAATCGAAGTAAGTGAACTAATTTAATAAATTCCGTATGAAACAAGTACTCATTTGAGATACTCTTTTAACGTGTCGTCTTTATCTACAAGCGCAAGTCTTTGGTCTTTGAATCATTCTGAATATCTGATTAGTATTACACAAACATATTTTTCTCCAAAGTAAGATATAAATTAATCTCATTGCAGGTTGTGGACAATCTCTCTTACTAGCGTCTTGTCTTACGGCACCATCGCAGCTAATGGATGAAAAAAGACGGCATATTTTAACAGCAGCAGTGTCACTTTTCCTTGGATTAGGCCAACCAATAGGAAGTTTGGTTTTGAAGTACCTGATGGACATTTATTTCTACAATGGAACCATGATCATTATTGGTGGACTCTATGTTCAAACGTGTGTAACAGGGATATGTTTATGGTCAGTCTTGAGATCACGGTAACTATCATTTTATCATGTTAAAGCAGTGAATGGAGGCACTTTGGGCCCCTATGGGAATTTACTATAGACAAAAAAATCCTATGGTAATTTCCCATTACTCATTAGTTGGGAGGCACTTTGGACCCCTAAAGGAAATTACTATAGGATTTTTTTTAACAGTAAATTCCCATAGGGAACCAAAGTGCCTCCCCCATAATGGGTAATGTAAATTGACACAGGGTTTTTCGTTCTATAGTAAATTTCCATTGCCCAAAAGTGCCATCCGTTTATGGGGACTAACACTATTCATCTCTCATTCTTGTGTATGGGGGAAATTCAGTGTTAAATGTTGGGGATTACATGTACATTTTATGCCAGACTGTTTTTAGGATATCTCTGATTGACTCAACATTCATTACAAACAATCACTCACAGTAAATGTGACGGAACTGTGTTTCTCTTGTTTACATCAGAGAGCCTCCAGGGTCGTAAATGGGGAAATTAGTGTCAAATGTAGGGGATTACATTTTATGCTGGACTTTTTTATGACATCGCTGATTGACACAACATTCAATATCAACAATCACTCACAATAATGGTGATGGAACTGTGTCTCTCTTTCTGAGACATTCGTTTTTTAAGAAAATGTGCTAGAGAGTATCTTTTGAGAATGTGTGGGCCATGCATGAAAAAGCCCTTCACAGAGGCATTTGTGAAAACACTCGTTTTGTAATACCAGAACATTAAAACGAACTTTTGAAATAAGAAGAATTGAGATAAATCAAATTAACATGTATCCTCAATGTATATCAGGGTAAACCTTATAACCTACAGTACGTGGAGAGTGTATTATCACTAAATCACCCGCAGTGTGGAGATTCCCCAAGCAATAATTGCAAATTTGTTGCAAGGCATAACCAGCACAAGCAAAGTTTCAGCCAATGGACCTCCGGGTTAAACCCGGAGGTCCATTGGCTGAAACTTTGCTTGTCTCTTTTGTTGATATGTTCAAAATTTGAAAGTTATAGCTTGGGTGATAACTCCACTCCGCGGGTGATTTAGTTATAATCCACTCTCCTCGTACTGTATACTTGGATTTTTGGAATCCTCATAGAATTTACTCAAATCCGGGTATAGGTTATTGAATTTATCCTCCCATTTTTACATTTTCTTTCAGGTTTCCAATTAAGATCAGGATACATACCAACCTTTTTTACCCGGTACTTCTCCAATTCATACTGCTAAGAACTGTCTTATCACTGCATGTCGTTCTAATTTGTCAATAATGTGGTTCCACCACTGACGAGAATACTTCAGAGGACCAGCACGACGCATACAGTACGTGGAGAGTGGATTGTAACTAAATCACCCATGGAGTGGAGTTGTCACCCAAGCTATAACTTTCAAATGGTATACATATCGACAAAAAACACAAGCAATGTTTCAGCCAATGGACCTCCTGGTTTAACCCAGGGGTCCATTGGCTGAAACTTTGCTTCTCCACGTACTATATGTTCAAAACAATCTTCGCATAATTGTCTTCATCGCATCTTCTCCTTCTCTAACCTTTCATGGTCTTCTTCCAATCGCTTATTCCATTCTTTATCAGATAGTTCCCCGGTCCTCCACTTTCTGTGCTTTTCTTGATCTAGAAAGAACTTTACATTCATTTTCATGGAAGAAGAAACGATGAAGACATGAAATGTTCACTGGTTTTTATACACAAGACAAACTGTCATTTGGATCAAAATCTCTCCAAAGAATGCTCACAAGCTATTTGATTATAAGGTGGGGAAAAATCAATCATTTACGAAGTTTACTATCACGTCATTAGCATAAATATAAGATTACCAGCTCAAGCTAAAAATTACTTCGTTGACATGTTTTTTTCCAAAATAAAGAGCTGATGGAAGAGGTTGTGGGGAGAGACAGAAAGAAAATTCTGAAGGAGAGAAATCCCTTTCTTCATGGTGGAGTTTAACCTTGTCGCCTGAAGAATACATAGAGATGATGAGAAGGTTTCCGGAGGAGGGAGCGGCGTGACCACCGTTTGGGGAGATACAGTACCTTAACAGACGAGGCGATCATGTTTGGCGGAAGAGATAGAAAAACTGGGGAAAAGAATTATTTACAGATAAAGAAATAGCAATATCATCACCTCAACGCCGCTCTTTGACAGGGTGAGCTACACCATCAAAATGGTTTGATGCCGGCCCTTTTCGGGGCCAACACATTCTGAAAAGAGATTCTATAGCACATTACAAGTCTTTTCTCAAAACCAGTGCCCTTCCCTTTTATTTCCTCTTAAAGGTGTCTGTGGGAGTTCCTACAGTGTTTCTGAGCTGGGGGAATGCATTTTCAAGCTTGGAGAATAAAGAAATAATGTTTTTCCCCGCAATGCTTCAGAAAAACATTAATGGTATGCGTTGTGGTCTAACTCTCTGTGACAGCTGTTTTTTAGGTGGAAAATATTTATGATTATATGATTGTCTGTCAACTTTTCACATTTTGAAAGAGTATTTTCAAACTATTAAATTTGATAGAGATCATACATTTTTAACCTAGCACTTGCAGTAAACAAAGAGAAGTGATTCTTGACTCTATACCACTGGTGGGATGTGTGGAGGCGGTGGTAAAAGGGGATTATAGGACTATCCTAACAATTCTACAAAGCTGTCACAGAAGTTTTAACAAATAACAAAATTTATTTAAAGTTAATTCAGTATATTGTCATGAAGTGAATATATGTACATCAAGATCTGAGTTTCCAAATCTATGAAAAACCTATTTACATGGAGTTGTTTCTGTGTTACATAATGGATTTTCTATGAGATTAAAATAATAGATGAATGACTTTTTTAACTTCTAACAAAAATAAATAAATAAAGAGAACTTAACAAAGTATAATGGAAAACACCTTTAGAGTTTTGTTTTGACACCTGATTTTTTACTTCTACACAATCATTTTAAATGATGTCTATTGTTTTGCTCAAACCAATGTAGAACATCTCTGTCGTTTTTTGTTGGAAATGTTTTGGATGAAATTTGATAGTAAGAACTGTCTCTAAATCATATCCTTTTGCAAGATGATCAAAAGCAAATATACAGTACATTCCACACACAACACTAAGATCACTTTGTAGTTTCATTGTATTTATTGTCCAGGAATCTCTGTTTTTCACTATATCATTGTATATGTCTATATCCATTGGTGATAAACCATCTCTACTCCATGTGGTACTTGCACAAATAGATCTAAAGTGTAATTGTGCTCTTAACTGTACAGATGTACTTGTAGCAATTAATTCTGCACATTCAGCCAAACCTTTGTTAAATGAACTTTTTGTACTTTCCATATGTGTTACCGGAGTATCTGTTTTGTACTTTTAAATTGAACTTCAAGTGTAGATGTTGCAAGATCTAACCACTCGGTTGATTGTCTCGGAATTAAAAATTCTATTGGTGAAGAATTGTTTAAAAATGCTGTTGAAAAATTGTTCAATTTCTCCAATATTTTCTATACCACTTTATGTTTTTGAAACATTATTTGGATTAAAACTACTTCCAAACTGTTTGCATGATCCGTGTAACATCATGATTTAACCAAATATATCAAGCGGTCTTAAATCTCATTTTGTTTTTAATATGCTTTATTGATATGATTCAATACTTTGCTCTCTCTCACAATAATTTTAAGAGCAGATTTTTCATCTGTAATATTTTTTTTTGCCTCTCAAGGTAAAATTACTTGAACGAAACCTACTTCCCATCGTTCTTTATCAAGATGAGTGGGTTTAGTTAATTGTGTTTGAAAACAACATTGTGTACCATTTGGAAACATATTCATTGAACTATCATTCAGAAATGTTACATAAAACAAATTTATTTTTCCCATCTTACGTTTTTTCAAATATTTTAAACCTGGACTTGGAAGAATACATCCTAAAGAACCACGTAATAACACTAACCACAATTCTGTATCAGGGCTTTGTAAACTAAGATGTGCAATGACAGTAATTAGTATACCATAAATGATCCTAATCTGTCTAAACTAACACGACTCCCACAACATTCAAATTGTTGACTGTCTTGACTTTGTACATCAACGCTTGTGCTTTCATTAGGTAATGAATATTCATTTGATGACTTGTTTGTTTTTATACCAAATCAGTTTCTGCTATCCAACAATCAAATTTCTTTGGATATCCTTCTCAATGTACTTCAAGTTCCCTAATAATTTTCTTACCCACACGCCTTGACCGTCTATCAAGAACTGAGTCAATCACATAGTTTTTATCATCTTTTATACTTTGAATTTCCTGAGGATAAAAGGTACCTTGAATTCTTTCTCCACCCAAATCTTCAGTGTTGTAAGTGGGAGGTATTGTACGTTTCACGTGCGCTTTTTGAATTTAAATTATTCTATTGTCCAGCTTGGTAAATACCCTATCTCAAAGGTATGTTTGGTTTTATTAATACATACCACATCCCCCACTTGTAAATGTAATTTGTTTCTTTTGAGGTTTTTGTCAATACAAATGTTGAAAGACTTCTACTTCATTTTTTATAGCTACTGAAACAGGAGTTCTTTGAATGCTCTGAAGAAAACTATAATTGTAACTATCTTCTAAGTTTTGTAACACATCAATATATTTAATGCATGCTTATGCGTGAAACATTTCCACATACATGTTTCAACATACGTTGAAATCGATCTATAATACTTGCTTTTGTTTAATGATTTTCTGTTTTGAAAACATTTTCTCTTTTCAAACATTTCTGTACCACCTTATTTTTACATTCAGGACCTTTATCAGATTGTAATAATAATGATTTATGACCAGGAGTTTTCAAATAGTTTGAACAAATTTTGTTTATGTCTCTCTCATCTTATTATGGGTAGGCAACACCCATGCACATTTTGAAAATACATCAATGGCCCAAATTAAGTAACGCAAATTGATCAGTGAAAGATTGTAAACTTTGTAAATCTGCTAAATTAATTTGCCATTGAAGATCAATATCACCAACTATAGTTTATACTTTCTCCAGATAGGTTTGTGTAAAGTATATGCTCTTTTTCGCTTCAACCACTCTTTGACTTGTTTGACAGTGATGGATTTATGTTTCATATGGGCTGCATTGTAGAATTCTTGTACAGCACCATAATCAGAGGACATTTTTAATACAATACAGCTCAGTTAGTAAATCATTCAATAGGCATCTCATTCATCCGAAATTTACGTTTAGATAATTTACGTTTTAGTAATGATTGTGGTGAATCTTCACTTCACTGTTTTTTCTTGTTTCTACATCTTGGAGATATTGAAAACGGGGTTCCTGGCCAACTATCTTCAGGAGAAATCTGATATTCACTGCTATGAGTGTGTTGTCTATGCATCCATAACCAACGCTCACGATTTCCAACAACGTCTTATATTTATATCTTTTAATGCACATGTGAATATTTCCCAACCTCTAATGAACTTGCTTTATGTCTCGTAGTAATAGGTACACTTTCTATAATATGATCTCGTAAAGATAATGATTTTTTATCTTCTGAATTGGGCATAACAAGAAGGTTGGAATGCTTTCTTGTGAGACATATGGAAATTCTGCAATATTTCCCCATACATTAGTTCTTTCGCACTTTCTGATAATTCTGATGTTTTTGTAAAGGAATGGACATCTGACTAAAACATGTCCAAAAATAGGAGCATGTTTTACTGTCATGGAAAAGGATATTGGATTAATGAATGTGAGTTGAAAAATGAAAAAATTATCTAATCTACCAAAGTGGGGGACGCTAGCGGCTCCAACACCTACTACAGCGCTTATCATTCATCTGGAGCAGATCAAAAGAAAGATTATTTCACCATTGGTAATCACAACACCTAATACCTCAACAAATCAGACTGTTGATAATGTGTTACCAGATTTTGGTAGGAATGTTTTAATGTGTGACTCACCATGTGAAACAAAAACAGATGAGGAATTATATCCAGAGAAAGAACCACCACCAATGAAAGATTCATGAAAATGTAAAGCTAAGGACAGCAAAGTGAAGTGACAAAGAATCTGTTCAAGAAACTGTAACGAACATTTGAAAAGTGACAACCAAAAACTGACATTCAGAAAATGAATAAAATTCAGAAAAGGTAATGATGCTCATTTTATCTCTTGAATGAAAGAAAAGTTTTTCAAAACATAATATATATGATGTTCTAAAAAATCGTTTTTGTGTTGCACATTAGTTTTTGTATTATTTTCAGAATTTGTGCATTGATCAAAGTCTAAAAAAAGACCAAAAAAACTTGTGTGACACAAACAGGTTTTTGCAGAACAACAAATATATTTTCTTCTGAAAAAAATATTTGTGCAAGTAAAAAAAAAATCATGTTAGAAAAAAATTAATTTGTTGAACTGCAAAAACGTTTTTGTGTTACACATTGCACAAATTCTAAAAACAAAAAAACCTATGTGTAACACAAAAGAGTTTTTGTAATACAGGAAACTTATTTGCTTCTGAAAAAAATATTCGTGCAAATAAAAAATAATTTCATGTTAGAAAAATAAATTTGAGGTACAGCAAAACCTTTCTTTGTGTTACACATAAGTTTTTTTTTTTTTCAGAATTTGTACAATGCACAAATTCTGAAAAAACAAAACCTTATGTGCAACACAAATACGTTTTCTTGCAGTACGCCATTTGTAAAATGCAACACTTGCAGGCTAAAATCAAAAAGTATGTAAATCACCTCATACTGATGTGAGTGTTCTTTGGAGAGATTTTGATTCGAATGACAGCTTGTTTTGCCTATAAATACCACATAACAATAAAAAAAGTGATGATTGTATTTGATCAGTCAAGAAAATATGGCAGAGCTCAACTTTTTATCGGACTTCAACGATTTAATAAGCATTGATCCTGCAACACTAGCATCAGGAGATGGAAAAGGAAATCTATAGCGACTGATTCGACATCAGCCACTACTTCAGCATCCACAAATCGTAATGAAGGTATTCTGAGGGATATTTTAAATGCAAAACAATAAATAAAATCTTGTCACAACCAAATAGAGAAGGAGAGGAGAATCAATACAAATTCCTCAGTGGCAAAAACTTGGATGAAAACTATGTAAATAATATGCTACCGTTGCAACACAGACTGGGGTTTTTGAAGAGGAGAAAATGGAACAGATCAAAAAGTCCCTCATTCCTCTATCCAACATGAAACGTGTACATCTAATAGAATTGGAAGATATTCGAAGAGGATGCATAAGTGATTACACTGACCATGTCAGAATAAAAAGACCCTTTTCAGGGCTACCTCAAATGAGTAGAAAGACAAATACCTGATCACATTTTAAATTGAACAAAAAAACGTGTCTAAAAGAGAAACACACACTCTAAAAAAACAAAAAAAGTCTCAGAAAGAGAGACACAGTCCCATCAGGCTTTCTGTGAATTATTGCTGGTATTGAATGTGGTATCAATCAGCGATATCCTAAACCAGTCTGGCTTAAAATTGAAAAACACAGTTCCATTGCTCTTACTGTGAAGGATTGTTGGTATTGAATGTTGTGCCAATCAGCGATATGCTGAAAAAAACAGTCTGGCGAAAAAAATATTCTCCTACATTTAACACTGATGTCCCCATAGACGACCCTAAAGGCACTCTGGCATAAAAAAGAGAAAAACAGTTCCATCACATTTACAGTGAGTGATTGTTGGTATTGAATGTTGTATCAATCAGCGATATCCTAAAAACAGTCTGGCATAAAATATATTATTACACACCCATAACTGCATTCCCCATGATCACTTGGATTTTAGAGGCATTTGGTAATTTTAACCAAAAAGCTCTACTGCGATCCAATAAAAAGTACCCTTCGCGTGAACAAGTTCCCTCGTTGGACTAGCTCTTATAGTTTGCAGCGTTTAGTGAAAAATAACCAATGAAAACCATCAGCTATATTTATCAATCGAAATTAACCGATCTCATAGCAAAATATTTGATGAAAACTTTACTAAAAAACTATCGATAGTCATCCTCCTAACAGGTAAATTAACACTGAAACTTCATCTTTGCTGTCGTTATTGAAAGCCGAGGAAAACTTAATTAAGTTTGTGCAAAAAAGTCCAAATGGGTTCGATATTGACGCCTGGCACTGGTACAGTTCCCATAGAATTTTATAACATTGTTACCCTCAGGGCAACGTGCTTCCGACGAGTCGATAGAGGTCTACTGTGTAATCCTATTCGAGTCACACTTCGGAAATGAAGCAGCAAGGTTGCCAACCCCAAACATACCTTGAAGAGCATATTAAGTTGAAGTAGTTCTCAGGATGCAGGACTAAATCAATCGTTAAAACTGGTTATCGCGAAGCGGAAAGACCGACTGCGACACACCGACAGTGCCTGCAGATGTCTGACAGCTAGTAGTACTTTCAGTTACCGATTAACTATCACCAATTCCACCCTTAGTAGACATTACTAAGTGACCCCCTCCCCCCGCCCCCACACCACAGCCACACAAGTTCAAAGAAAATAAAGTGAAAAGACAGGTTTAAGAAAAACTCATTTACATTTGTGGAACCAACGTTTCTTTTTACGTGTTTGTGACAACGTTTTGGGAGGCTTTTGGGGTGGAGGGGGTGGGGGTGTCAATGTAGTAATGCCGAAATATGACTTTCTGTAGTTTGTACTGGGGAAAATAAAATTGCTAACACCTACCACTACTGATAGTCTTTAGAAGGGTGTTAGTGAGACCACGAAGAGGGTAGGAGTGGTAAATACATGTTGTCTGATCAAATATATTGTCAATTTTATGAGACGCCGTCCATGAAAAATAATTATTAGAATATTTAAAACATAGTATGACAATATTTTCAAAGCATAGATTTATGTGAATTTTTACTGACTAATGAAGAGTTTTTGCTAGTACTTCTGTTTTGTACAATCTTGAATGTTATTTTGCTTTAACTCTCATCATCATTACTTAAATCGAATGCCACCTATATGAATTAGCTACATGGACCTATGAGAGAAGGTGGGGTGGGGTGGGGGTGGGGGTTGCTGCACTCTTATCCCCCTCCACCAACAACCAGCTAATTTTGCTGGCTGTTTTTCATGGCAACGGAGTGGTATTTTCAGATCAAATTGTTCAGAGAGGTATTTGTTTAATTTTGACAACTATCAGGGCAGTGGGCAGAGCATTTTTATGGGTTACCAGGGAAAATTTGAAACAAAAATTCAGGGCAGTTTGATTCATCAGTCCCCATCCCCAAGAAAATGTCCACCAAAAGCCTATCATTAGCCATATTCTGTCACTTACAAGTCCTCTTTAAAACTAATTACTAAATGTAAATTCAAAATAATTCCAAATTTAAGACTGGTAAGATATAGGACCAGACACATAAAGAATTATTTTTGTTTTGAACAAGATACCAAGACAAAAATGTTGATACAACTGTTCAGATATTAACAACTTGTACAAAATAATGAAAATATTAATCAATCTTTAAAAATATTATCAACAAAAACATAAATACTCCTACCCCCTTTATTTTTCTTCATCACCTGACAAAGACGTTTTGATTCTCATTTCGAGAGCTTTAGAGAATATTATAATCCCTGATGGGTACGGGTGTGGGATGGGAAGATCTCACCCTCGGGACAAGATATTTGGTCCAGACACTCGGCAAGCAGCCGAGTGTCTGGACCAAATATCTTGTCCCGAGGGTGAGATTTTCCCATCACACACCCGTACCCATCAGGGATTATTCCCCCCCCCCCCCACCATACAGCGGTTACGTTAGCCAGAGGTAATCGGCGGTCACGTGCTGATATAATCAACTCATTTGGCATTCGTTGTTTTGAAAAACTAATGACACCATCGAAAAGACCATGCAAAAGTTATGTTTATACCAAAGGTATATACCATGAAATCAATTAGGAACGATGGCATCTTGGGGTTTAAAGAGTTTTAGAGCATCAAACTTTGAACACACGGCATTCTGATGACGTCAATATGAATTAGTTGGTAGCCAAAAACTATGCATAGCGTCATAATAACGTTATGAATGTATAACGTCACGTGGGTGGGGTGGGAGACATCTGTCTGTCCCTGCTATCTCACCCTGGGCAGACGTATGTTACACATGCAGTGGGGGGGGGGGGTGCTGTCTGGCTAGTGATTGGTGGGGGCGGAGAAGTTGTAAAGGTGTATACGCTTGTATAAACATGACTGGATAGTGATGGGTGGGGTGGAGATGTTGTAAAGGTGTATAAACTTGTATAAACATGACAGTTGCAGTTATCGTATTATTTGTTTCTCGCTTTGTACAGTTAAAACTAGGAGTCCTGTCATGAAATGCGCACCAATATCACGTTGACATGCGCGTTAATGTACGCGTTACGGCCTTACGGCCCAAGTAAATCTATCAAATAATGTACGTATGGCCTGTGCACAGGTCCATTGGCAGAAACATTGCTTGTGTTTGCTATGAGTAACCAAGAGAGCCTGCCGTGCTTTGGATGCCATTCGATATGGCAATTGCGCGCAATTCCAACGCGCAATTAAGCCTAGATAAGCGCACTATTCGTGACAGGACTTCTAGTTTTAACTGTATGTAGTGCATGTGGACTAAACCTTTAATAGGTCTTATTGTAAGTGCAGTCCATTTAAAACAATGGCAATCAAGACTTGAGGTAAAATAAACAGAAGGCTAAATATCAAGTCATAAACTTTACCATTTGAAAAATAAAGTGCCAACTCACCAAGCTGCAGAGTTCACGCAGAATATAATCACAAACTGCCCCAGTTAATCTAAACGATCGAATGGATGCCCCGAAAGGTTAACTATTGCACAACAATGTCTTTTCTCGTCCAGTGTGTACTTTTGGTACAGTGCAGAACAGCAATAACCGATGTCCACAAGCGATAGCTCAATCCACAGTCAATCCGAGTTTTACTTTACTACTAGTTTTTATTTTCCGTTTAAAAAGCACGAAATTTAAACAGAGCGACCAGTTTGCACCGTATATTAAAATTAAAATCCTTGTACATTTTCCATCCTCCAGATATCATGATGCCTGCACAAACACTTCTCAAAACACATTTCAGAGCTCATAATTGCTGATGTCTGATGTTGAACACAATGTTTTGAGTTTTGAGTTTCCAGTGTTCGGACTGACATTTTCTGGCGGATAAAATGAATCAACAGCGATTAAGCAGGTGACTAGGTCCATGACTCAATACTGGTTCTCTGACAAAATTGCCTGTTTCTCAGTAAAATCATTTCAACCGTTCAAATCGTCTAAAATCCTAGACATTTTAAGATAACCCTCTACATTTGTCACTGGCATAAAAATTAGGCATCACTTGTAAATATAGATCTTGAAAAGCCAAATATGTTTGCATCAAATAAAACTACATCGGGGCGAGATAAACGATTTGTTTTGTACTGTGCAATAATTTACACAAATCAGAAGAAATGTATATGTTGAGGTAACAGTTGATATCCGTAACATGAATAATAGTCAGTTATTACACCCAACGTGACCACGAGGAATCTTGCCCTAACTGCTTGTAACTTCGTTATTCCGTTATTAGCGTTTGGTTTCTGGTTTGAATATCTGATAAGGTATTATAATAATATATGATAAGGCATTACCGATAGCGTCCTTAAAGACCTGTGGATTTCTTGCAGGCCTACCAGAAATTCACAAGTCTTTTTGAACGCTATGGGTAACGATTGGTAATTCCCAATATGATGAGTTTCTTTCTGTTGGTTATATATTTAGCAAAACTTAGGAATACGCCGTATTAATATCTTTACTTTTCTTTTATTTCCAACATTACCTACCAAACTACTGTGAAATGAAACACGTACGTGTACTGCATACACTCAGATATTTCTTCGAATTTTATTTTATTTTATTTTCGTTCAAATTACTTAAATTACCTTATCTGGAGTCATGCTCTCACCTGCTTGCATACGTTTAATGAAACGTACCATACTCGTATGTCTCAACATAAAAATAATTATTTGGTAATAACGGTACTTAGTCATATCTAGTTCCAGGTTTGGTGGTAGCTGTCCTTGTTTTATGTCTTTAGGTTCTTTTAGTAACGCTGGTTACTTACACGGCACATTTGCAATTAGTGTGTTACGGTCAAGCTATCCTTTAAGTAAACACATTTTTATCAAAATCTGACTTACGAAGTATTAACGTTCTGGGGAGATAGGGCTTATAACATTTACAGAAATGAATCACTACAATGAAGCAGTTCAAATAAACAACTTTTGCGTTGTCATTTAACCCTTTACCCAACGAATCGCCCGCATCCGCCCACGTAATATGCAAATACAGCTGCTGAAAAAATATTATTTCCGAAAAATGTCAACAAAACCATATCATGTGACCCCTCTTTGGAACGAGCTCGTCGAGCTCGTTCCAAAGAGGGGTCACATGATATGGTTTTGTTGAATTTTTTTTAAAAAAAGTAAAAGAATGATATTTAAAATAATGAATTTTGAAATCATCTGCGTTGGGTAAAGGGTTAATAGGCTAAAATAATCTCACAGTAGCGTGCGAAATGGATGGTATGGGAGTTTAACTAACAGCTTTCTTGTCGAGGTTTTTTGTTGAATATCGTCTGGACCTCCAATGAATGACTGCTACCGTCACACTGACTGCAAATTACCATGCGATCGCATGGGCAATTCGAAACCACGCTGTGCTAATTTTTCAATGGTGATCGTATTGGAGGTCACTACAAAACGTTTTTCCGTTGAAAATAATGATTTCGAATATGGAACACTGAACTGAATTTGGCCTACTAAAATGTTTTAACCAAAATACTGAGTCACACAGTGATTTCGCTGAAAATGATAATTTCCAGCATTGTCACATTATAATGGACCTAACATACTTGAATCAGGTATAATAATTACCCTAGCATGCATCCGTTACGTTCCAGTTACAATACTGAGAAGAAATCTTGATCCGTCTCAACATTCTTCCACGAGTGGGTCGGGATTTCAAGAACAAAATATTCTGAAGTCAAGAATGAATCAGATTAAAGCCAACGAATTTTTAACGGCTTGAACTCAGTATTCCAAGTTTCATTTTTCGTCTACATGTTTGTGGGGAGGGAACCGGTCAGCGAATTTAGACCAGATCGCGAACAGTCGAGACGCGGTCAAAATACTCTGTCTGTTTCCATCACAGTAAAGTGATAAAATCTCCAGCATATGTTGAAGCAACTAACATTGACGAAGAAAGAGTAAACCCCCAGTCCAGGTGAGCACTCTTTTTGACGTAATGCTGCAGGTGTACGTGGTATTCGTCATCACCTCCGCATTCTTGAACTGACGAACCACATAGCTGTAGAACAATATCTGTTGCAAGGGGATGTTCCACACAGATCACTGATAGTAATTCATCATGCTCTATATGTCCGTTATAAGTGGACTCAGGTAAATCGTTTTTTTCCTGACATTTTTGTACCATTTAGTTGTTGACATGGTAGCGGCCCAAGCCGTTACATCTGACTCAATATTTTGTGAAGATAATTGATTATTTCAAGGAGAGTGTCCTGTAAATCCAGAAAAGTGCCACAGAAAAAAAACAAAAAACAAAAACATTCCCTAAAAAAACAAAAGAAAAAAAAACGCTGCAAAAAAAGGAACTAGCTACAGAATACCCTATAACTTCAGAGACGGTTCTTTGCTTGATTTAGTGAATTTGTAATGACTAGTTTTGAGAACTTTTAATTGGGATGGTGGAAAAGTGTGTAACGTTTACGGGGTGTCGTTTCGGGAGCCCGAGAGATTATTAACTTTGATTCGACATCGGTTACCTTGCAACACTTTGCTATTATAAGTCTTTGGTCGAATGGTCGACCTATTCAGCTGTTGCGGGTATCTTAATCGCGAGTACGCAAAAAGTCGAAACTCCAAAATGGCTCAATACTGGATTCCTTCGCCAGCTGTGGACCTTATAGTCAGTCAAGCATGACACCTTGAGCTGCGTGTACATTGCATATAGATAAACCGTTCATAATACTGTTTTTAAGTTCCATTTACTCAAACTCTAAAGTCTAAAATGAGTTAGAATATCTTCAAAAAACCGTTTAGTCGAATAAAGGCAGAAACTCAAACAAATTAAGAGTTGATTTCTCCATAAGATGTAACCCTTTCCTTTCCATAACAATGATGTTCTCCATGGCTGCCAATTTTATCATTGAAAGAGATGTACAAGACAGTTAGCTTCCCCTAATATTCCGAAAGCTGTCAGTAAATCTAACACTAAGGGTATGAGAATTTCATATAAAAATTGAAATTTCGAAATGTTCGCGAAGTTATAATTGATGTGCGCATCATTTCACAAAATTGTGATCACCCGGTTGTAAGTGAACCTGACACAATTATATTTGACCGAAACTCTTACAGTTGGAGTTGGATCAAATGTGATATTTCATGAATAAAGGGCCGGCTGGATCATATACTTTTTCCAATTAACCTTGCCGATTTAGAGCTGTACTTATCACACAGAACTGACACAATTATATTTTGACCGAAACCTTTACAGTTGGGGTTGGATCAATTGTGATATTTCATGAACAAAGGGGAGGCTGGATCATATAATTTTTCTATTTAACCTTGTCGATTTAGAGTTTTTCCAAACTTGTATCTAAATTCCATAAGAAATAATTATTTGAAGATTAGCAATTTTGGGTTAGTTAAAGCGTAAATCTTCTGTCTGCTTGTAGTCTTCATAGTACGCGGAGGGCTGTTTGGCTGCCATGTCAGGATGGCATTGGTTTCCCGCTCGATGGATGTCTGCATGCTTCCGGGGTTAGGTGCCTGCAGATACCCGGCTCACGAACCACCGGTGATAGCCCGATGGTTCGTCGGCCGAGTCTTTCTTCAGATGAATAATGGGGTTTTGTTTTCGGAGATTGTAGATGTGTGTCGGGAGGTGCATATGCTGTGCAGTGCCCTGGATATCGATCAACTCTGCGCATTCAGTGGAGATTTGAGATGAGATGTGTTTGTATTAAATCTATAGGTTCCCTCTGCAGAATGTGCCATTCGCTCGAGGAGGGCTTCGGCGCTGTAAGGAAGGGTGGGGTACAGTCTGCGGAGGGCATTAATGGATGAATACTAAAATGAAAGATACTGTCACTCGAATAGGAAACTTCCTACTTCCTACCTTTTTAATACTGTCTACTGATAATAAAGATTATTCTGTTGGACCACCATCAAGCGAATCCAGTACCATCCGCATTATCCATTTAACGACCATCAAGCGAATCCAGTACCATCCGCATTATCCTTTTAACGTTTCTGATGAAACAAAACGCCTTTGTATTTATTGTTTTCTTATGTATTTACTTTTCTTTCCATGTTCAGCTTTATTTTAGCACAAATGGTGACTTTATAAACTTATCACAGTATTTTTCTGCAAAGCATTTCGATATCCATACCTTAAAAGGCCTTTCCTTAAAAATATATACTTCTATAACAATAACAGCATTCCCTAATGGTTGACAACATAACCACATATAGACCTAGGATTGGTCTTTTTCATGGCGGAGACTCGCGCTCGTCACTCAGTTTCGTGACAGTAATTCTAGTAAATCTTATAAGTACCTGAGGTCTTCGTGGTCTTACCCTAATGATTTTTAACCATTTAATTTTAAGTGGGGATATTGAACTTAACCCGGGAACTATAAACATAATACACATTAATGTAAGGGGACTTCGAAACAAAAAAGAATTACTCCATGCAGAGCTAGGACACTGCGATGTTATTGGAGTGACGGAGACCCTGCTGAACGTAGATGTGGATAATAAAATTCTTGACATCCCTGGATACCATAGTCTATTGCGTAGAGATCGGGATGGAATGGGAGGAGGGGTAGCTGTGTATATAAAGTCAAACATTGTTTTTAAACGCCGAACCGACTTAGAACGACCTGGTTTGGAAATAATCTGGACTGAAATACGACTACAAAACCAAAAATATATCGTAGGTGTTATCTATAGACCACCTTCTGCCAATAACATGTACTGGCATTTAATCGAAGATTCAACCCAAGCGGCCAGAACTGATATGTCACTGAAATGTATTATAACTGGTGACTTCAACGCCAACTGTCTCCTGGCAAAACATCCCAAAATCACTCATTTGGAAAACTACTTTAGTTTGAAACAAGTAATAGATTCTCCATCTCGCATTACTAACAACTAATGTAGTCTGATTGATCTTGTTCTCGTATCATGTAAAAATTGTGTAGAAAAATGTCTAATTATTCCACCATTCTGCAGTAATCACCACTCAAACTGGGGTAGTTTTAACAACACAAACTCCCCGTAATAAACCTTATCAACGAACGGTTTGGAATTACAATGAGATGGACATCAACGGGTTGCGTAATCACTTCTCGCAAACATCTTGGGTTTGCTTCCTTAATAATGACATAAATGACTCTACCGAAAGCCTGACTAAATATATCATGGATACGGCTACTCAATATATTCCCCAAAATCGGTTCTAGTCCAACCTATTGATAAACCCTGGATGAACTCTTCAATACGGAAAATGATGAGATCACGTGACAGGTCTCACCATAAAGCAAAATTGAGTAATATGATTGAAGATTGGGCACATTTTCGGCAAATCAGAAATGAAACCATTACATTAATTAGAAAAGCAAAAGCTGAGTATGACATAAAACTTGAAAATTACGTATCAACTTGCAACTTTGTTCAAAAACATTGTTGGGCTACTCTGAAAACTTTTTCGAAGGAACAGAACAATAACGATAGATTCCCTTCCCTAGAAGAAAACGGTGAAGTGATCAGTGATGCAAAAACAATAGCTGGGTTACTTAATGATTTTTTTTATAGAACAATCAAGTTCGGTTGGTGAAAAAGAGTTACCCTCATTGACTTTTAGTAACTTTTCTTTAAACGAAATACAAGTCACTGAAGATGAGGTAACAGCCGTTCTTCATAAATTAGACCCACAAAAGGCGAGCGGACCAGACAAAATTAATAACAACATTCTAAAATCGTGTGCGCAGGAATTTGCTTCCCCCCTGGCTAGGTTATTCAACTTATCATTCACTAGCAAAACGTTTCCAGATTTGTGGAAGAAGGCGAGGGTAATACCTATACATAAGAAGGAATCAATACGTAATAAAAAAAAATTACTAGTAGTGTAAGTAAAATTTTAGAGAAAATTGTACTCAAACATTTGTTTTCCTTCTTAACTGAAAATAATCTCCTGACCCCGCTACAGTCTGGATTCATTCCCGGAGACAGTACGATTTATCAAATAATTGACATTGATCGCGATATCTCTGCAAGTTTAGATACAAATACAGATACAAGAGTCGTGTTTCGTGATATCAGTAAGGCCTTCGATAGAGTACGGCACAAAGGTCTATTATACAAACTAGGTTCAATGGGAATAATGGGTAACCTTTTGTCGTGGTTTGAAAGTTATTTGTCACATCGTTCCCAGTGCGTTGTTATTAATGGAGAAATGTCTGAGAGTAAAATAGTACAGACAGGAGTACCACAAGGCTCAGTATTAGGCCCCATTCTGTTTAATGTCTATATTAATGATATCGTTGATAATATTATGTCTAACATAAGACTGTACGCCGACGACACAACTTTGTACTTAGCAACTGAAGATGCCAATCTCTCGGCTAAAATTCTAAATGACGACCTATCGAAATTCGCCACATGGTCAGAAACTGGGCAGGTCTTATTCAATATCCAAAAAACAGAAACACTAAATATATCCCGCAAAACAAACCCCCTTGATTGCCCGAGACTGTACTTACATGGAGAGCAAATCGAAGAAAAGATTGAGCATAAACATTTGGGTCTAATTTTCTCTAACACTGGTTCCTGGGATACCCATGTCAACAGTATTGTGAACAAGGTTAGCCCTATGATAAATTGCCTCAGAAGTCTAAAATACCGACTGTCCAGATCAGCTCTAGAAACACTTTACAGGTACTTCATTCTTCCGATATTTGATTATGCGGATGTAATATGGGACAACTGCTGTGACACGAAAAATATTCTTCTTGAAAATCTACAATTAGACGCTCTACGTACAATTATCGGGGTGCCAAGATGGACTAGTCACAATCTTATTTATAAAGAATCTGGTTTCATATCATTAAAGGAACGCAGAAAACGAGACAAGATCATAACTATGTTTAAGATAATTAATAGAGACGTACCCAATTACATTCGTTTGCTAACTCCCCGACCGGTCTCTGAAGTAACCCCTTATCCTCTTAGAACATCCAATTTATTACGTGAAATTAAATGTAACACTCTTCGGTTCTCAAACTCGTTTCTACCATCCACCGTGAGGCTTTGGAACAACTTAGATGAGAATGCCAGGAACTCTGAATCAGTGAATACTTTGAAACAGGCTTTAGCAGCTGATGACCACGCTGTCCCTAAATACTGCTATGTCGGGGAAAGAAAAGCACAGATTATCCATTGCCAACTTCGTCTAAACTGTAGCGACTTAAACGGTCATAAGTTCGATAAATTTATTAGTGAAAATCCTGAATGTCCCTGTGGCTATCACTATGAGGACGCAAGTCATTTTATACTTTTTTGTCCTCTACACGTTCAACATCGCCAAATGGTGTTTGATAAACTGGAAAACAATGATAAAACCATCGAGGTCCTACTTCATGGTAATTCGTCAAAATCTGACTTACACAATACTTCTATTTTTAAAATTGTTCAAGTGTTCGTTGTCAAAACAAGACGGTTTGAAACTGTCAGAACTTGAATTTTATGTAAATCCTAGTGGATAGATTGTAATTTCTACCACAATTCATAATTATTTTCTTGAGTTTGACATAAAATAGACATACAAATATGTAAAAAAAATCGGTAATGGGGCGCGGGGGTGGATTATCCACTCGATACAAACTTGGAGAACATTCCTTTCGTGGATCCCCGCGTTTAAGTCACAAGCAGAGGGGCCTCTGACTGTTTCCTTGTGTTTTGTTCTCAACATAGTTAACGTTTGTCAAGTGGGGGATCTACTCCGCTGTGACCTAGAGGGAGCCTGTCTTCCACTTACTGAACCCGAGCCTTCCACGTACTGTAACTGACTTGTCCGTCACTTTTGGATGTTGGGAGAAATGCTTTGCGATATACTGTGGTTCATTACTGGAAATTAAACTTTAGTTTAGAAATGTTACTTAGAATTATTATACAGTCACCATAAACAAAACTGCACAAGCACCTAGCAATGTAAATTCTCGATATGTAAGGGTACGGCGTTAAGATAGGCTGTTCGCCAAACCCAATTTCAGAAGCATGAAATAAAAATATTGTTTAGAAAAAAATCATTTCACAAACATCAGGCAGTGCAGAAGTATAAAAAAAATTAAATAGAAGCTGGTTTTGTACACTTTTTCCTAATCAGTTTGAGCGTTTGACAATTATTCTCTATTGAAACCTATTTACAAATAAGAAACTAGCGTTTTCGCCATCTTTTGATGTTCTGCGTCTTTTTTGTGTACGTTATATTAACCCTTTACCCAACACAGACGTTATCAAAATCTAATATTTTAAATACCATTTTTTTAATTTTTCAAAAAAATTCAACAAAACCGTGTCATGTGACCCCCTCATTGGAACGAGCTCAATGAGCTCATTCCAATGAGGTGTCGCATGATATGCTATTGTTGAAATATTTTGAAAAATTTAATTTTTCCAACTGCTCAATTTGTATATTACGCTGGCGGATGCGGGCGATTCGTTAGGTAAAGGGTTAACTGTTCATGCATCGTGACATATAATACAGACACTATCTTTCCCATTAATATTAATGCATATAGGAGGTAAGATTTACTATTTTTGTTCCCGGGAAGAACAACAACTTGCAAATTAAGGTAACACACATTCGCTAAGCAAATAGCCAAAGTGGACACTAACTCGTGTAGAGTTTGTTATAGTGATACTGATACATATTCTTAATGGCGGATTTTCTTTGAAGTACTTACTTATAATTAGCCTGCTATAATACTCCAAGTTAAAGTGACAAAAGGAAACTTTGTTTTATTTTTTACTGATGACATGCGTGTTTTAACAATTAATAGCTTCTTAATTAGACCTTCCCAGCCTATCTAATAATTTCAAGAGAGGTAACTTTATGGAAAGTCGTTTTTAATGACGATAGAAGTCAGGGATGTACATGTATGTTGAACAATAACAGTAACAGCACAAAAGGACAAAAAGGCGATAAATGAAGAATTCCGTCATCTATATTCATGTGGCACATCAGCAATATGTTGGCTTATGCCCTAAGCCAAAAGGTGTTAGGTAAGAGGGGAGATGTTTTCACCATAATATTTCCCTCGTTCATGAAAAGTTTATTTTTCAAATCAACCAAAGCCAGTAGCTTCAAAAATGTAAAGAATTCTAACTGTTATAATACAGGTTATACATCTGTAAGTTTTCATTCTTTAAACTACAAGTTCTGGTAGGAGTTGTGTTCAGGCAATAACAGTAGCCTGCTTCACAAAAAATATGAAATTTGTGACACGATTAAGGGCAGAAACTCAAATATAATTGAAGAATCATTCCGTTATATATGTACATTGCTGCACATCAACAATCTTCTTGCAGTGATTATGTACGGTTTCACTGCTTTAAACCGATTAATTTAGAAGAGGATCGACTCTACCATCACAGTATCATCCTTTATAAAAAATGCTAAATGTTCCGAGGCGATCAAAGTAGTTAATTCCCAGACACGAAGAATCCCATAATCTATATACATCAACCATTTTCCGGAAGTTAACCCTTTGACGAAGGACTTTGCCACATCCACTCACAAAATATACAAACTCTGCCGTTGAAAAAACATTTCAGCAAAACCATATCACGTGACCCACATCATTGGAACTAGTTCGACGAGCTCGTTCCAATGAAGGGCCGCGTGATATTGTGTTGTTGAAATATTTTGAAAAATTCGAAAACAAAACATAATATTTAAAATAAATGTTGATATCGTCTGCATTGGTTAAAGGGTTAAGGGAAACACCTTTTGGGGAATTATTTGTCGGGACTTATTATTTCGTCATGTCCTCAAATTTTAAACCTGTAGCTTTAAGAGTTAGGGGAAATGAGAGCAGAAGTGCTGACGGAAGGACAGCCTGGTGGGAGGTCATTGTAGACAGATAGACTCGCACAACGTTATGTGAGTAAACATTATATAAGTCGGAGACGGTTTTTAATTACGATTAAACATGGGATTTACATCAAGCCGACAAATACAGTACAACATTACTCGCGTGACTGACAAGTTGTAGTTTATAGAAATAAAGATGTTCCCAACAAAGAACACACACCTCAGTATTATAACAATAACATCAATTTGAAGGAGATTGTGGTTTATTAACGGCTCAACAGAACTGAATAGCAGCCTTGACATCTTATAATAACATGGATGGCTGCTATTCATTTCTAGAGGGCCGTTAATAAAACCACAATGCCCGACAAAGATATGTTATTACTATTATTTCCATTTTTAAGATTTCTGTCTTTTGCACACCCATTCTTCAAATTTTTTAATTCCATACATAAATTGTGGCTCTTTATGTATTATTAGATGAACTATATTCCAAAAGTATTAATTGTGCTTCATCATTGAGACATTTTGAACGATTCAATTATTTTGTCGTCTATTTATTTACAAACTAATGGGGAGCGCGGTGGCTCAGTAGCTAGAGGTGCAGGCTGCAAGCCGAGAGGTCCTTGGTTGGAAACCCACCTACGGCAACCGCGTTGTGTCCTTGGGCAAGACACTTTATCTCCATTGCTCGCGTGCGGGCACGATGACGCTGTGTACTAAGGCGTACTGAACGTCGATGATATGTATGTCTTCAACCAATCTAACCCTGCCTGTGGTGCAGTGCGGAGTTACGATGTTGGGGAGCTGGCAGCTGCTCGTCGTTGTTCGGTGATTCTCTCCGGGTACTCCGGCTTCCTCCACCCGTAAAACTGTCACGGTCATGATATTAGCCATTGTGCATAAATATGTGACCTTAAACATCAATAAATAAATAAATAATAAATAAATACACAAACTAATGATAGGTCACATTATCAATCAGCTGAATTAATTTTACGGCAGAAGCGCGAAAATGAGAAATGTGATGCTAAATTATTCACTAATATTCAACATTTACTTCCAATAATGGCCACAGTTAATCAACTAAATGATCGATAATTACGTTAAGGGGACGTCCAACCTAACTTTGGTCAAATTTCATGTAATTTTCTTTCAAGTCTAAAAAAGTCCCAAAATGAATAACCCCAATAATTTATATACCGAAATGTTTGGAATGAAACATAGAACATGTGGAAACTGAAATTTGCCATGGAACTGCTGCTATGTGTAAATAGCACCACCTGAAAGTCTGCTGTGGCATAAGTAAGAGAACAAAATTTTTACAATAAAATACCTCAAAATAAAATAACAGCTGTATTCTATAAACATTTAAGTACATACTCGAAGAAATCTTTTCCTAATTCATGAAAGTAATAAAGATTGAGACCAAATGTTATAAGTGGAGTGCTCACTGACTGAAGGCAGACATTTTCTTTTGTTTATGTTTTGATTTGGGGAGTGCAACAAAGGTCAACTTGAAGGAGTCCAGCAGAAGAAGTATGGAAGGACAAAAGAGTGTCTCCTAATATAAAAATGTATGTGTTACTGTAATGGTTTGGAAAGAAAATATGATATTCTCCTATGCAGAATGCACTGCAAAGTCATACATTGTAGCTGAATAAACATATTTACAAACCCCTTGCACTGTAACCCCTTTTATCCCATGCACCAATTTGATAATGATTAAATTGTTAAATTTGTCTGGTTTATCAATACGTATAATAGCTTTGTTTAACTCTTGGACACCAATACACTCATGATATCTGTTGGAGAAGAAATAAGGGTAACTGTAACCTGTCACTGCAATGAACCATCTAATGTACTTAAAAGTACATTGTTATTCAAAACACATCGAATCAACCTTACATAACCATTATTGCATGTACTTTCCCCAAGAAGGCTTATTGACATATTGAGATCAGAAGGGCACATCCAGAGGGTCTCACATATTTTTTTTAAAGAATGCAGTACACAAAGCAATCCCAAAAAGGTGACAAGTGAGCTCCATTTGACACATAAAATTCCTGGGGGGGGGGGGGGGTGACTCGCTTCCTTGTATGACTCTACCTCCGGCACATGCCTATTTTTCTCAAAGTTTAACTCTTTTTTTCTTTTTAAAGATCCTGGCCACACATGTTCCAAACACTATAAGACAGGTAACCCTCCAAATAAGTGTATCTGGAAAAATCATGTTACATTGCAAAACATTCTTTTGAGACTTTTAGTTCTGGACCTTTCATGCTTCTTACTTCCAACTATAACATTTAATTTATCGATTAATGGGTGAATAGAAAAGTCCTGCCATAATCAACATTTTGAGTTCCATAAGCCTTCAAAACAGCTCCGATAAAAGTGTCAAACATCAGATCTGTGGCTTTATACAGAATATTTATTAGGTTATTGCTTGATAAGTAATAGGAACAAAATCTTCACAAGAAAATTCTGTAGCAATACAATTGAGGGTATTAGCAGGCACTTTGCAACAAATTGTAACAAATCAACTAGTTATAAACAAAATTTTCTAACTCAAAAGAGTGAAAAAGTACCACAACTCTGAAAAAAATGTGGGAAGAAACACATGCTACAGCAGCTACACAGGTATTGTTTCCCCATGATGCTCGATCACAACACCAAATATCCTTCAAATTGGAGTAGCAATGGTTGAGATACAAGGGAGAATGTTGGTACATGTAATGATGAATGGGTAAGACTAAGATTAAGAGGACAGGGGTCACCACTGCACGGCCCTAGATGCACCTTTGATTTTCCAACTTCCAGGTCTGGGGCATAATAATCGCAACACACCCACCTTATCAGTTCATAATTTCAGTAAAATAAAAGAAATTATCAATTTGAATTAATTAATAGATGATGGAAAATATTAGGCTTCCTTCGTCTTCTCGTACTATTTAATTACCACAAACAATATCAGTTTGATGCCGACAAACGAAACTGAACGCTTGTGGTCTGGTTAAAAAGTAACTCGGCATGAATAATGATAAAATTGCGAATATTTCGTGTATTTCATTTGTTTAAAAGCCAATTGCAGCTAATATTGACCGTGCATTCGATAATTCGTTTCGGTTTTGACCACACGGCCACGCTGACACTCAGTGACAGCGGTTATGTTTATTGTGATATGCAAATTGGGGGATGCTTTCCGGTGAAGGAGATTTGTCACATTTGTCAGTGTAAAACGATCATAAAAGACACTGATCGACGCTTGTATTACTATGGTTGGTTGCAAGAAAAAACTAAATTCTCAGCATCGTCCAAGCGCACCTTATTTAAAAGCACGAATGCATCATTTTCAACCCATCTTCAATCGGTCCTTTGCAGACATCAACACAGTCCGTGGTAACTTACAACATCACAACATCGGGAGAAATCAACACGCTCAATATAGTTCCAGGTCACTTGGAATAAACTTCGTAAAAAGGTGATTTCTGAAGCATTCTGCTTACTTTGTTATGAATATTGCCTTATTTTATGTGTATCGTCCCGATTTTATACACTCGGTTATTTTTTACAAGTGGTTCATGTTGTCTTTCTAGTGCGCAATAATTCAGATTTTTTGTCAACAAAAAAGTTCAGACGGCCTGTAAACACGAGAGGGAATTTCGAACCATATTTTGCAGTTATGACATTAACAACTCAAGTATTTGCTGTCACCTGTTTGCAAATCCGTTCAAACATTGTCTCAAACAAATAAAGGGCGTGATCACGTCCTTGCATTCTTACGATTGCCCAAATTAAGTATTTCTGCAAGAACCACATCGTAATCACATGACCGGAAAAACATCATTGAAACATGGCCACATCCGGAACATCCAAAATTAGTTTTGGTGTTATTACATTCAAACGTCAAAACCCACCAGAGTGTGTGTCAAAAAAATGCTTTCTCCGAGTCTGTAGTATGTTATCATTATATTGAGGACAAGGCTTTCGAATTACCGATTATTTTGTGGTTTTACCGGTTCGTTACTTACGCCATTTGCAAATTAATCTTCTTCAAAATCCTAAAATTCACTTTTTTTCCTGAAAAAAATTATATGTACCTTTTCTATGCTCTTTACTCATTATTTTGATATATAATTTGCCTTTCCTTACTTCTCTTATCTGTTTCTGAGGCATTGGGAAAAATGTCAAAAATTGCCCAAAGTTAGGTTGGACGACCCCTTAATTGTGAACTAAAACTGTCACCAATTAATGGACAGTTCGATAAATCCCATAGAAAACAAATTATCGCATTGTTTTTTCATTTTGAAATTCGAAGTGGCGGAACAATTACCGGGAGCTAACTCTAAATTCTTTGATCACGTGACACGAGCTTAAAGCGACGGGTCGATGTGGAAAATTGATTTCAATATGGGCCTGCCACTTTGTCACGTTACACGTTTTCAACGCCCGGTAAAACATAGTTATAATACTAGGGAACGCCCTGTAAAATGGTAATAATAGGTGGTATTAGAATTAACCTACACGCGTGTCTTACTTGTTCAGGCTGTCTGTGCACATTTCAGCCAAAACGCGGTGGTTCTGATATTCGACTATTCTTTGAATAACACAGGCTAAATTAAGTATCCAATAAATAGAACCTGAAAGAATGCATACCTCCACCTAAACTGTTGAGGTCGCATTCCAGCGAATCTTGTATATTAGCTACTGCATTTTGCCCAGAACTGTGAGAGGAGACAAATAATGTAAAAAAAACCTTGTACTGCAGACATTTCTAAAGTGCAAACAACCACCGGAGTATATGAGATGGCAGTTCTGTTATGAGCTAATAACCGTATAACATAAATCGTAGTTGTTAATTTCGCATTTTTACCGAACAATTATTGTGTTCGCAAACAGGCGAAACCTGAACAAAATGTGTTTGTATGTAATTCGCAATGGTTATCAATATGCAACTCATTAACCCTTTACCTAACGAATCGTAAAAAAACTGTCAACGAGGAACTGCCAATCTCTAAAGTTGGATTCACGGGGGCTTATAGCGCTCTCCTCTGCCCCTACACTCACCCTCCCTATCATTACCACTCGTTCTCTTGTAGTATAAATAATGGGGTAATGACAAGGGAGTGAAGGGGCGGAGGCCGTGGCCCGGGTTACAAGCAGGGATGTGGCTAGAGAGTTTCAGCTGTGAGTGGTTTCGATAGATGGTTGCATTGCAGCGCTGGGTGATATCTTTTAACCCTTTACCCAACGAATCGCCCGTATCCGCCCGCGTAATATGCAAATTGAGCAGTTGAAAAAATTAAATTTTTCAAAATATTTCAACAAAACCATATCATTGAGCTCGTTCCACTGAGGGGTCACATGATATGGTTTTGTTGAAAGTTTCCTGAAAAATTTTAAAAAATTTTATTTAAAATAATAAATTTTGATATCGTCTGCGTTGGGTACAGGGTTAATGTTTTCGACATTCATCGCAACTTTGACATTTAAGCCAATAAACTATGTGTCTTTCAGCAACATTCAACTAATAAGTCTTTTTTTGCGATTGTGTTTCCTGAAAACAGCCTGCACGGTTAACAGGAAATATAATTTACATTTACATGTGAATGTTTACATTTTAAACTTCGTGCTAATAATATCAATGAAGTGCAGTTGAAAATACTTTTTCAGCGCGCCAATATCATGTGGATGGTCCCATTATAAGGTTTGGGGTTGAAATCGTACAGGATAGATTTATAAGGTGCATTTTCAACAATACTCATGTTTACAATACTATGTAACCAACTTACAATTTTATGTAAGATGGGCGATGACATCCAGTATATCGATAATACAGAGTTTAAAACACGATTTCGTGTTCTTCTTTCAGGCAGCCAGAGCTCTCAAGTAGAAAGGTAAAAGACGCTTTTGGTAAGTTTTTGTTACTGATCAAAAACTCAACGTTTTTGCTGGTCATAACTGTGGAATTATTCAGTCTGTCTTTGGTGAGTGCTTTCTCAGTTTTTATAGTGGACAATGCAGAAACTGTTGGGTATACGAGACAGTCGGCCGTGTTGCTTGCATCGGTTTTCGGACTTTGTTCTGTTGGAGGAAAACTAATCAGCGGGCTTCTACACCAGATTAAGAGATGGCATGGCATTTATCAGTACTCGTGTATCATGTTATGCTATGGTGCTTGTCTGACAGCGGTTCCCTTCCTGACAAGGTACTCAACTTTAATGTCTCTCACAGCTGTTCTTGGAGTACTTACTGGACCGATGTTCACTTACACGTTTTTGTTGCTGTATGAAATTGTTAACATCGACGTTTATCCATTAGCTTCTTCATCCCGCATGGCCATTGTCGGAATTTCTGCTGTACTCTCCGTTCCCCTTGGAGGTGAGTTTTTTAATATTTTTCTGCTGACCAACATGCCTGAACGTCAGGCTAAAGTGTAGGTTGTGCACAGTAGTGTGTTTACAATGTAGGACAGATAATTTCCAGCGGATCACGACTGCAGCGCGATCTGGTCGAAAGTCTCACCCCCTTGGCCTCCACACGACATGGTAAAAGCTGCCTTATCAAATCATAAAATGCAATACATTGAATCTCAGGTGCTATTCAAAATCTTTTCACTTTATTAAGTCTACATTTTGCAATATTTTATTTAAGAATTGAATGCAATTTTTATAATCTTAAGTGGAGTATGAACGTGAAAGGATTCATGCAATTTGTACCCATTCCCACACGTTCATACTCCAATAAAGATTATAAAATTGCATTCAATTATTATAATTATATTCCGTAACTGTTTAAACTACTTTTTACCAAACAACAAAGCAGAAATACGAAATAAAACATGTACGAACGAACGAGGCGAAAAACCACCCCCACACAAAAGACAAAGCGCACAACCCTGGGTTGTGCCGGTTTTCGACATTGACCCAAATTTGTCAACTTGCCGTCTTTCGCAACGAAACTTGGAATGTTCAAAACAAGTTCTTCAACATATTAGTAAACTATAATCACTGATCACTGCGAGAGGCGCTAAAAGTTATAAACCCGCCCAAACACCGCCCGAATTACATCCTGTCAACTGCTCTCTACCGTAAATGCGGGTCAAAGTTCGTCCAAATGTATTCATTGGAAAATGAATTACATTTGGTAATGACGTTTTCACCCAGCTGACCAATGGGAATTGAGTATTTGGACCCCAAAAGTATAACTACATTGACAATGTAATTATTTATTTATAATCTCCCGATCCATTGGTGAACGTATCTTGGGGACATATCGCTATCTGATCGGGAAAACGTGTACTTTTGTGGTCACTTTTCCATAAGAAAGCATCCAAGAAACATATCCCGAGACGTTGATCGAGTTGAACATCAAGAGGAAGATAAAAATAAAAGGTGATTAAAGTTTTTTTCTGTACTTAGTTGTCTGTCGAACACTTGTTTATACCATTTTAACTCCGTGTCCCCAAACAACGTTTCAACGTGTATGAAGACAATTTCTCAGAATGAAAAATGTACTTATTTTTTATGAAATCACTGTTACACATCCCTGCAGTACTCGGCTGTTTCAAATAAATTTGTAACCACTACTTACCGTTCGAGCACGCAAGCTGGGATGGTGCAATATTAACAAATAACAGTGTTCAAAGTAACCTATTTAACATGTTGCTTTTTCTGTTAACTGCGTGCTTCCATATAAAAAAAAATGCTGTTAGACGTCTATAGTTCAGATATTTGTTGTGTGATTATTACGTGTCCAACAGTTCCATATTTGCAGATCCGTACTGGACAAGTGTTCCAACGTATTTCCGTTTACGGACTATTTTTCTAGTTGACGTCATGGACTCATCAAAAGAACTGAACGCCGCCCATTTTTTTAATCAGCCAGTTAAAACGCCACATTCTGACCCAGATCAGTTTGAAAACTACGGTGACAACCAATGAATCGATTGTCATTTGGAAAATATTTTTAATCAAATCCACCGAAATTATCGAAATTAAACTTACTCTATAAATGGGCAGTGATTTTATAACTCTCAAGTTTTGACTTTGAAGCGAATATCTCTCAGATAATTTCAGCTAATCTCTTAAAAATCTGCGGACACATAACCTATTTGGACACAATTTTCATTTATATGTTTTTGTTAACTCACCGAACTGTCGCACGTGTTTGCCAATGGCACCTGATAGTGCGTGAGCTGCTCATAGACCCTGCCCCTCTCTGTTAGAAAAATTTGCAGATTAGGATTTATTTAAAATGCGACAATTTGCACCAATGTTTGTCATCAGGGATTGAGGCATTACTAAGTAATGTACACGTAAATCCACGACCTCGGGTAAACAAATTTACCTGTTAGTAGTTACAGTACTAAATTTGACCTTTGTTTGTATATAAATTATGAGTGTGTTTACCACGACAACATAACATGGTGCCACTGGGTCACGTGGTATGACGTTACAAGAGAACTATCAGATGAGATCCATAAGACTGAGGATTGAGAGGGCGGGGTGGGTACATGTTGTACTATTTTTATCAATATAATAGGCGCATCTCTATTTTTATTCCCTTTCCACTCCACCTTATGAATCTCATGTGGTGAATCTCATGTGACATGTGACGTCATATTCACGAGACCCAGTGGCGCCATGTTGGGGTGTCATGGTACCCCCGTGAGTGGCCATTTTATGATGTAATTCCATAGTGATAGATGGTCTTATGTACAGCGCGCGTAGTGAGGGTGATACATTCTTGGTTTCTATTGTAGGACATGGTTGCTATGTGATACAAAATCCTCTAATAACAAAGTGGGGTGGTTAGAAGTTGAGTTCAATTGAACAGGAGTAAACTGAATTACCCAAATAGACACGATAATCCATCCATTTCACCAAAATCAACCCAAAATCACTTTATTTGGTACAGATTCCCCCAGAATCCTCTTTTTACATTAACAGGTGCATTCATTTGTATAAAAGTCAATCTGATTGCCCAGAATCTTTAGTTAGAATTACCATAAACAATCTGATGAGTTGCACCATTTCAGATTCTTTGGGAATCCTTATTTAAATAAGAGCACATATAAGTGCAAAAGCACCATAAAGGCTTCTAATATCCCCAGGAGGATTATTAAATCTTAATTTATTCCAAAACTTTTCAGTCTCTCAACTGCTTGGTCTATCCTGTCTATGTTGTGACTTTCCTAGATGTTTTTTATGTGCTAGTGCACAATGTGTAAACTGTACATGCAGCACATAAGCACATGCTGGATGTGTCGCTATGTGCCAGTTTTGCTACTACACAGTGTGTACACATCACGTGCAGTACATTGTCACATGCAGGTATTTGAGGATATTTATGACATGGTGTTAAACTATTTGAGGATACTTTTTGAGGATACCTGTTGAGGATACCTTTTGAAGAATACCTTCTGTCGGATATTTATCTGGATACACTTATGGCCCATAATCCTGTTCAGCTCCTGGCTTCTAATCCACCCCATGCGCTTTATAGCTTCAGGATTAGCGCTGCCGATTTGTCCATACTCACCAGCATCCGTTCTGCATTGTATTCACTTTTAGTATGGTGTTCTACCAGCATTGCTGCCCCCTGCCATTGTTGAATTGTATCATTACTATTGGCTGTTCATTACATGTACATCTGAATAAGTTGAAAAAACATTATATTACTGAAATTTGAATTCTTGGTTCTTTCTTTCGTATATTTTATTTCAACTTGGAAGAATAAATAGCAGCACGTTTTGTAAACCTCCACCCGACAGGTGTGTATGCAATGGGTTGGGTGGCGTGAGGGTGTTTTTTTTTAGCGGTGGCAGGGGGTGGGGGGTGGGTGGTACCTGCAGCATTTAAAAGAAGTGTGACCAAGGGGTGCAGTTGGTATTACCATAACAGCCATGGATCTTATTTTCAGATCCATCATGTGAGGACGTGATACCACACCTGGAATTTGGAAATAGACATTTGAAAATCCTGTTACCTGTACTTGGGAATGAGACCGGGATTTTCAATCACCTGTGTCGACATTTATAACTTTTTTATTTTCTTTCAACATTGGAAGCATAAATGGCAGCACGTTTCGTAAACTGCTACTCTACGGGTGTGTTTGCAATGGGTTGGGTTGGAGGGAAGGGGGAATTTCCTGCAGAATTTAAAACAAGCGTAACCAAAGGATGAAGTTAGTATAAATATAACAGCCATGGACCTTATTTTCAGATGCATCATGTGAGGACGTGATATTACACCTGGAATTTGGAAATAAAAATTTGAAAATCCTGTTACCAGTACTTGAGAATTTTCATTCATCATTGTCGATACTTATAACTTTTTTATTTTAAAGTGAGAAATTGAGTCCTTTCGTAATACCGCCGCATCACGTTGTACCCGAAGTCCCATACGTCCATCGCACCTGGGTGAGGCCTACACTCCCCCCCCCACCCGGGCGGGGGGGGGGTCGAACTTTTGAAATAATTGCACCAGAGGAGTGTGGTTGGTAGCATAATAACGGGAATCGGGCGTACTTTACGATACACCATACCGAGATGTTGTGCCGAACTTAAAAATAAACAGTTGAGATCAAAACCTGAATTATCGACGTGACTCTCGCGCATTAAAACGCAACGAAAGCTGTTATTTGGCGGTGACATGCACTCACTTTTATTCCAGTCGATCACACGATCTCTCGAAAGAAGATTGGGACAGAAATGGGAAAGATCTGGGCATTTTAACATACACAACAGCACAATTTCTGCTCCCTACCGAAAAACGTCTTTGTTCTACTCTATTTGATCCGCCATTTTAAAATGGCTGAAGCTGATAGCAGACCTCTATGTGAATACCTAGTGGGCTGTGCAGGAGACTAATTCTCTTTTCCCAACCGCTCCGCAGACCAAGACTTGGAAATGGTTCCCACGCGGATGACAATTTTTGGACTTGTTTAGAAAGTATGTACGTAAAGTTGGCAAAATACAAGTATTCCACCCAGGAGTGTACCATATGAATCGCATTAGAGCTGGATAAAATAATGTTAGTAACCCTACGTTTCTGAATGGTACAGTCTCATAGAGATTTATTGATAGCAACATGGGAATATGTATATTTTATTTATATGCATGTTTAGTGAATATATAATTTTACAGTTTCATAGGGTGCTTTCCAATCTTGGTTTCTTTATGCCATATTATAATGGAATGCCAGATTTTTCCTTTTGCCAAAAATAATACCGTTGCTAATAAATATGTCCAGAGACATTTAACACCCGACTGATATTAATTTTGCCAAAATTGACTTTCGAGGCTGCCAGTTATGCAATATTAACACTTTCAACCATGACGCCCATAACGGTACTTGTTTTACAGAATAGTGTTTTACAGTTGACCTATTTTACCCAACCTAACGGTCAAAACCGGCCAGCGCTATTCACAAAAATCACCTTTTAATTTTCGTTATTTTTCATTTTTTTTTTGGTGTCAAAAACATAGCTTATAACCCTCATTTGATCGAACTCCTTGAGCTCGCTCCAATGATTTGTCATAAGTCAGGTTTTGACGCAAATAATAAACAAAATAGTTTTCAAGAATTTTGCTTGCAGGGGTCGTCTTGTCTTTCTTGTTAGGTAAAGGGTTAATGATAAAAAAAAAACGTTCTGCACTTGCAGGACGACTCGGCAATAATTCAATTCTACAGTTTCAAATGACAATAGAATTGAAATACTGCTAACCCTCTTCCCAGGTTAGTATTCGAGCTGTCTCGGCTGACACTTTTGCCATGTTTGTGCTACGTGCTAAATTACATCTACATATTGCAATGTGGGAACGGAAACCAGGTTCACAGAATGATTTAAATGCCTCAGTGTTAATATATCATCGGTATGTTCCAAAAGCCCACTTTCGAAGGTTCATTCAATGATATTATAAGATAATTAGTGTATCGCAATGCACTGATACATTATAGCTATTATTTTATATTCGGTTATCTCCAAAACAAAAACTTCACAATATACATGTTGCCAGGCACTTAGCGTAATGATATAAAAGTTTAATTGATTAACTTTGTTTTTCATGTGAATAAGACCATCGCTCTTTTAAGTTTTTCCCGACAACCTCGCCTCCAGTAATTTGTAACTTCAAGCAGTAAATGCGACGTAAATGATGAAAAAACATCAGCATCAATTGTCGAAACACTCGGGAATTGGAGTGAGTTCTGATCGGGTCAGCAAGCTGGCTTAAAAGAACAATGTATTCATTACTTACACACATTTCTTCTTGATCGATATTAGTTGATAACAACCATCAAAGACTGTTCGATTTTCACATTTATGTTCCACCTTGCAAATTATTATTAAATGTTCTGTTAGATAATCGAACGAACAGATAAACTGATCACGAAAATCGGTCACCTCACAGAATTGTATATTCATTCTGCCAACTCGTGACGTCGAAGGCGTGAGGGAATTACAGGAACTACTCCAACAAATGTCGTTGATTCCATTCCCCCATGCACGGCCCGAGTTGTTTTCTGTGTTTATACCACGATTAAACTTGAATTGAGTGAATGAAGCTGATATTTTTAACGCCAAAATCACCTTCAGCGGTCTGATAACTTTCTTGCTTGGAACTGTTTGGTGTCGAAGCCTTTCATTCACGTCATAACGTCACTCAGGCGCGTACCGTCTAATCAGATGCGTTCTTACTAGGGCTGTCACGATATTTCATTTTAGGAATCGGTTAATCGTCGCAAATAATCGATTAATCGAATCTAGATGACCCCCCACCCCCATCCCTCTCTTTGAAGTCGATAAAAATGAAGTTCAAGTCTGCTGACCTACCTCAAGTAAACAACGAAGACGATCAACTTTTAGGAATATTCAAAGCTTTGATGTTCTGAACTTTTGAACAGTCAGTGTAATAATCAAAACCGGTCGGCAGTTGCGAACTTCGCAACTGTCGACCGGGCTTGATTATTACACTGATTGATTAAATTGAGAACATCAAAGCTTTGATTAATGTACATGGAAGACCAATGCTTCCAACGGCTTCTTGGGGTTTAACATCGATGTTCTTAACTCTTTACCTTTAGAAACAATAGTTTTTTCATCAAATTTTCTTTTAATTATTAAACATCTAAAACGGGATACAATTTACCGATTATTCGACAACGAAAAATACTAATCGATTTCGCCGTGACCGATCAACAATCGATTAATCGATTAATCGTGACAGCCCTAGTTCTTACGTAACGTTCCTATGCGTAACGGAGGTTACACGCGTGGTGTACCAAGAACATTTCTCAATGTCTGTTTGTATTGGATAACGTTGAATACACGCAACAATCGTGGTATAAATAGACCACGTATATAATAAACGGCACCCGAGCGCTCGAGCTGCCATTGTTTTTACCGCACGAGATCGATTTGGGCGGAGGGATAATACTGAACGAGAAGCCGAATGCTTCGAGTTTAATTTTTTCCCTCCGCCCAAATCAATTGAGTGCGATAAAAATGAGATCGAACGCGTATGTTATTCTATATTTACTGCACGTCTACAGTTTACAAAAAAGTTATTAATCGATTTTTGGCGGAGGGATAATATTGAACTCGAAGCCTTCGGCTTCTTGTTCAACATTAACCTTCCGCTGAAATCGATCTCGTGCTGTAAAAATTGACAGTTCGAACGCGTATGTTGTTCTGTATTTATTGCACGCCTACAGTTTACAAAAAAATATATTAAAAACACAAATTATTGCCAACAATAACCAAAACATAAAGAAAAAAATATTTTTCTATGGCAGTTAAACTTAAAGAGTCAATCGGCCGTCGAATGGGCGTGCTAAATAGTCCGCGGGCGCGTTCCGTATTGTTCAAGGACAATACAAACAAAATTATTGTTCCCTTCGGTTTATGCAGAAAAAGCGTGTATTTTATAAAAATAAAAGCACAGACGTGCAAGGAAATACCGTAATAAATAAATACCAATTCGAACAGGAGCGATATTCGTAAATCGCCGTCCCCAGGTAATTAATGTCGACTAGTTTCGAATAATCCTACGGCCCGAGTTACCCCAGCGAATGTATGTTTTGGTTAATGAAACGAGTTTGTACTTTGATCTACAATAAACACTAGGTATAAGTGGACAGTCGGCTGAAACGGAAATTGTGAGCTGTCCGACGAGACTCACCTAACTGAAAAATCGGAAATTGAAAAATTACACGCGGGTTCCCGGTCATTTTGTAAAAATGTTTTCATTTAGTGGATGTACCAACGACATCCGGACTCACACGGAAAGTAGAATGGTTTACTATTATTTCCAGAACAAATTGAGGTTCGATTCTGTGTGGATTTGTCTTTAAAAGTAGAATTTGTTGACTTGACTCACGACAATATTTGCTTAGGTCAGCTGCTGTGCTTCCTCTCTCCCCATGGCACTTATATTCATCATGCATGTTCCTCAATTCGTTTTGCGAACGAGAATGTCATAAATGGCATCGAAATACAAGATCAGAGGCGTTTCAAATACATATTACTCTAAAAATGCTCAAAACATAGAGGATATGGAATGAGTGTTTTTCTCATATAATATTTATGAAACGAGTCTAAGAATGTTCCGTTTTGGCGAGCCTCTGGCGAGCCCAAACGGAAAATTCGGACGAGTTTCATAAATATTATATGAGAAAAACACTCATTTCATATTCTATTTATCATATGACACACACACGCACAAATTAGCCACACGGTATAACATTTTAACCCATCACCTAACTTGAGTTGCAGAGGGCGCTTGGAAAAAACATCCTCGTATAACTAAAATGTTTTCATTGTTTGCTTCCAAAACATAGGTTATGACCCCTCATTGGAACAAGCTCGTCGAGCTCGTTCCAATGAGGGGTCATAACCTATGTTTTGGAAGCAAAAAGTGAAAATATAAAAAAAAAAATGAATGGCGTTTTTCTTGTTTGTAAAAGATTAATACAATATAACCTACACTAAATAGGACAGAAAACGTAAATTCTCCCTACTGAAATTATGCAAATGTGACCCAGCTGTATTTTGTTTAGCCAATCAGATTGTCCAGTTTTGAAATTGACCAATGGAAGCACCCAACTCTAATGATGCAAATTATGAAAGTATGGCCCAGTTGTATTTTGTTCAGTCGATCAAATTGTCTAGTTTTGAAAATGACCAATAAAATTGACGGAAGGCTTTATTTATCACTGATTAATATGGAAACAAAATATCAAATGTTTTAAAGTGAACAAAACGGACGAGTCAGATGATAAAGTCACTTTCCACTTTATTGGGCATACATACAGACAATTTGTAACAAGTGAATTGTAACCCGGGCTCATATTTGGAGCCACTGTAGTCTCCCCGACGGAACGACTAATTACTAAGTACCTGTCCAACTAACTAAAATGCACACAATATTTTTTGACCACCTAGTTGTACCAATATAACTGTAAGGATCCCAGTATATGTTCCAGTGCTTCTCTGCTTTGCAGGTTAGTCATGTCATTAATTTAATAAACACAAGTAGCACATCTTTCATCAACAGTTCCACTGGAATCTTGCAAAATTCGGCAGCGCCTACTTGCTTATGTGAACTGGTTCTGCCATACTGAAACATACATGTGATATATGTGATATTCATTAAATATCACAGGGAAATACGGGACTTAAATTTCGGTGAATCTAGATTTTAAGTACGTATTGTGTAGCACTATTCTCACTTGGCTTCTCACTAAGGTGAACGAAATATAAACCATGGTTTACGAACACAGTGTTAATAAAAGCTGATTTGTATTTGAGCACTAATTATTTGGAATCTCCTCTTTTTGGAAGAAAATGTAATAGTAACTCGGTGGTTCATTGAGAACGAGAGGTGAAGATATTGGAGAAAAGCGGAGATGAAGAGAAGCACAGAGATATGGGGTGACGGGGAGGGATTAGGGAGAGAAAGAGAGAGGCCGAGAGAGAGGGAAAGAGAGTGAGAGGGAGAGAGATGGAGAGAGAGAGAGAGGGGGGGGGGGGGTGCGTGCGTGCGTGTGTGTTTGCGGTTAAAAATTCGCACTGGCACAGACATTTCCTACCGAATCGTTTTTTTCTTTTAATATGCCGCCGAACAATTAAAATTGTTTTCATTTACTGAACCGTGATGGGTTTCAAACATGACAAAAATATATAAAATTGATTTAAACTAAGTGATGAGCTTAGGAAATGGTTAAACGGACTGGCAATAATTGATGTTATTCATTGTGAAACGTTTTTTTCTTTTAATATGCCGCCGAAAAATTGTTTTCATTTACTGAACCCTGATGGTTTCAAACATGACAAAAAATACATAAAATTGATCTAGACAAAGTGATGAGCCTAGGAACTGGTTAAACTGACTGGCAATAATTGATGTTATTCATTGATGGGCTCTAATTTAGTCTTTACAAGGATGTTACGCAAGCTTTTGTTTTTCTTATACGCGATGACAGGTCGAAGATTCAAAGGTTCATTTAATTTAGCATTGGTTAAATTGAATTCATCTTTTAATATTTTTGCTACTTCGATATTCATTCTGTTGTATGTTAATGTGAAAGGAATGATGGACCTCCTTTCACATTCTCCTTTTGATATGTTCATAACAAATGGTCAGAGGGTTTGAAGCGTATTGATCCAAAAAGCTTCACATTTTTTTCTAAATTCATCCGTTTCTTCTAATGTGTCTTTAATTGGTGGTTGTTCAATAGGATGGATTTCGAAATCGTCCAAAGAATGGCCAGGAAGGTTAAAATGTTATGCTACTGGGGCATCAGCATAATGTTTTATATCCTGTGCGTGTCTGGTAGCACGTTCTCGATAAGGATTTGGCTTTGACCAACATACTGCTTCCGACAGCGCTTACTCGTGATGAGGTAAATAATATTTTTGTTGAATCACAATGGAGGGGGTTACGGATCTGATAATGATTTTTCGTTTGTTCGGAGGAAAATTCCTCTTTCTGATCAGACATAAAAGTATGCAATCTACAACGAGGCTTTTTGCAATTAAATACCGCGCCACTACCATTCTGTAACGGTCTGTTGTGTTCAATTTTCCATCGTTCGAAACTAGTATTTTCAGCTGGACTTTCTAGCTTTTCAAAGTTTGAGATTTCAGGCTACACAAAAAGCGTTGTGAGTACCTCCTCAATCTGAGGGCACCAGATAGAGAAGAACAAGCCTCATTGAAATTTACCTTATCACTTGAATTGCGGTGGAAACGAATGGGCTGTGAGTTGATGATACCTTTAAATGTATGTTGAGGATGAAATGATTTTGTGTGCAACAATTCACGTGAATCAGGTGGTTTAAAATATACTTTATAATCTAAATGACCGGATGCCTGAACTTGCTTGCTTTTATACACGGTCACACCGAGAAAATCAACAGAACTGTCACTGATGGTAGCTTTTAATTTAATGTTTGGATCATGGTTGTTCAAAATTTCTAAAAAAAAATCGAAATCTTCTTTTGAATGTTCCCAAATAATAAAAATGTCATCTAAATACCTGAGATATACGAGAGGATGCTTTGCACATTTGCTTAAGGCATTTTCCTCACATTCCGCAACATAAATGCTTGCAAACTTAGGACTGAATCTTTTGCCCACAAGACAACCCATTATTTGTAGAAAATATTCTCCATTGAATTGAAAGTCATTACCCTTTAAGCTCAGCTCTAAAAGATCCAAAATTTGTTCATCCGGGCGTTTTGCATCCGAATATTTTTCAAATGCATTTTTAACCGATTTAACACCTTTATCAATATCAATGTTCGTATACATACTGTCGATACCCAATGAAGCCAGGATAGCATTTTTCGATATTTTCAATTTCGAAATTTTGGACAGAAAATCCTGTTTATTTTTTAGGTAGCTTGGATGTCTATTTGCTACAGGCTTCAGATGATAATCAATTAGTTCCGAGGTCGCATAAGATTCCGAATTACAATTTGATACAATTGGCCTCCCGGGTGGAGTTACGTCATTCGTCCATGAAGAACGGTCCTTGTGGATCTGTGATAGGATGTAAAATTGTCTTGTTTGAGCACTGAGCTCAGCTGTTAAATATTTCAATTGTTTTTTGGTTATGTGACCTTCGTCGAGGAGAAATTGTAAGATCTTATTGAACTTTTCGACACTACTAGGCCAAATAAGTTAATCTATTTTCTTATAATGGTTAATATTACTGAGTTGTCTCATGGCTTCCTTTATATAATTATCCCGAGATAGAACGACTACCGACCCACCTTTGTCTGCTGGTTTAATTACTAATTTCCTATTTTTGCGAAGTTTTGTGAGGGCTCTTCGTTCACCAGCTGTTAAATTGTCTTTATCGGACAGTATGTTCATGCTGAACACCTTTTAAAGTATTCGTTTGCTAGCCTCAATGTGTGTGTGTGTGTGTGTGTGTGTGTTGGATGAGGGAGAGTGTGTGTTTGTGTGTGTCCCATGAATGGATTTATGGGGACTGTGATCAAATATAGTCAGAAATGTATGTGGGTGAAAAGGATACTTGTTAACACAAGAGGCCCCATGTGGCCTGGGGCTCTCAGCTGACCAAACCTGTTTATAGAAGGATTTAATTACCATCTAGGACTAGTTTACACGGCATACAAATGAAGTTATTTGATTATATATAACTATTTCTAGTATTGGGATGCTGCCATAAAAAATAATATTAGGGATTTTCAGTAATGCAAAAATGGGGAGTTCAAATATCAACCTAGGCACTTTAACGTGAACACACTTGAAGGATATTGTTTACCAAATATTAATAGCTTGTAACTGGTGGTTCTGGAGAAGAAGATCGTAAGAAGAGTTTTGAAGATTATTCCTCATATTGGGCTGAGTAATAATTTGGGCTCTAATAAAAGACTAAGCTAGAATTCAGTTCCACCAGGGAGCCCAAACATTAACCCAGGAACTTGGTTTGAACAAAATGAGATCTTACCTCCCTAAGGCTGCTCTATACCAAACATCAGAAGATTCTGATTGGTGGATCTGAAGAAGAAGATTTTTTAAAGATTACTCCTCATGTTGCACTAAGTTAAAATCCCCCCTCCCACCCCAGAGGAAGCCCAAATATTAACTGAGGTGCTAGATTTAAACAATCTTGTATCTTTTAAAGACTATTTCCCATATTGCCCTGAGTTAAAATTCGGGCTCCTGTCTTGAACCCATATATGAATCAATGGGATTAATTTTAACAAACTTGTATCTGTTCTCCTATGGATGCTGCAAACGAAATATCAGATGATTCTGATGAGTGGTTCTGAAGAAAAAATATCTTTAGGGGCAAATATGCTAACTCAGCCTTTTTTCGATGCTCCTAACAAAACACCTTGGCACAGCCGATGGCACTTTTTATACCATTCCATTCGACGGATCCTAATGATGCTTCATACCAAATAACAGTTCTCTGTTTTGTGAGGTTTTGGGAAATATGGGCGTTAGAAAATATTTCTATTTTTAGATCCTGGGGTTTCCACAGGACATGGAAATTCGTTTCACATGCATCAAGTATTTTCAATAATACCACATACCAAGTTTGGTTCAAATCGTACCACAAGTTCACAAAACAGAAATTCTGGACGTGGTCAAAATCTTTCCCCTCCCATTACAAAGGCAAATATTGCTTCACGAACTTCGTTTGAACAAACTTGAACCTACACCTCAAAACGAAGCTCCATACTAAATATCAAGTAATGTACCCACTGGTTCAAGAGAAGTCGATTTTTAAAAAAAAATGTCGGAGCATCCCCGCATTCTCCTTTCCTCCCTATGAGGCTTGGCAAGTTGATTTGAACAAAAACAAATTGCGATGTTAGAACAAGCAAGCACCACAAATTTAACTGAAATCGGTAGAGCAGTTTTGGAGGAGGAAGTGAAAACACCAAGTTCACGGACGACGGACGGAGAGTGATCACTGTAACTTATCCTGACTTTCATTCAAGTGAGCTAATCACCGCTTCATCTCTCCGGGTCGGGGAGAGAGTGTGAATGGGCATTTGTGCGATTTGTATTTTTCTTTATAATTATTTTTCAAGGTCTAAGACAAATTTTGTGCTAGACACATTCTTGACCTATTGACCCTATTGGGGTTTGTGTGTGGTGTTGGGGTGGGGCGGGGGTAGTTTTCCTTTGCATAATACAAAAATTGAGTCGGTAGTGTCTAGGGTTTTACTGCCAATATTATGGGAACAATTATATTGGGCATCGTAACAGTAACCTGGGCTAAGGTGGGTGGCGTTCATTATGGGCAGAGTGTATGCGGAACGTAGCCTGAATTAGCCTTGTGCCACGAATTGGGTAAAGGCGGATGGTTGCATGTTGCATTTTATGGGCCTGTATCGTGGGAACATGAACGGTGGACACAATAACAATAAAAAGGGGCACTATGTTGAGTCTGTCCGATATGGTATGATAGGTGAGCTTATAGAGTCAATGGGGTGGGGTGGGGAAGGGTGTAATATGTTGTGTGGTCATTGGCAGTAAAGATAACCTTTCCACTTCGATGCAGTTGAAAAACTCGTATCCGTTTAAAGCCCAATCCTGGACAACTTGCACCTACGGCTAGATGGCGAGCGCGGTGGCTCAGTGGTGGACTGTTGTACTTCTATGCTAGAGGTCCCGAGCTCGATCCCCGTCCGGGACGACCCGCGTTGTGTCCTTGGGCAAGGCACTTTATCCCGATTGCCTACATGGGGGCACGACGTGTACTAAGGTGTACTGCACGTCGATGGTGCACATGTCTTCAACCGCTGTAACCCTGCTTGAGTGGAGCTTGAACAGAGTTAGAATGTTGTGGAGATGACAGTTGCTCGTCGATGCCCGGTTGTTCTCTCCGAGTACTCCGGCTTCCTCCACCCGTAAAACTGTCACGGTTACGATGAGCCATTCTGCATAGGTATGTGACCTTAAACCCCAATAAATAGATAAATAAATAAATAAATAAATACGGCTGGATAACTCGTATCCATTTCTCTTTGAATGGGTTCAAGTTGTCAAAACGTGGATGCGAGGTATCCAAACATAGGAGTTGTTCAGTTGTGGGTACGACGAGTCTAGTGCAAAATGTCTCGTTAGTAACACGACTATTCACGAGAGACAGTTAGGCGTTCATGTATATTATTCCAAGAAGTCTTTTCAATTCCGTTACAACGGTTTGCTGTTTGTCGGATAGTGTGAACGAACTTGGTCATACAGTTAGAAAGTCTGTTCTCGTAATTAGTAGTACAGTCAGGAAGCACGACAGTGACCCCAGTTGTGAGCCCGGTTTACGATTCAAGTGTTACATATTTTTCGTGTGAAGGGCCCACTGAAGTGAAAAATTATTAGATTCTTAAGCATTTCGAGAGTAAAATGTATTTAAAACGCCATTGATCTTCTATTTCGATATCATTTATCACATTCTCGTTCGCAAAAAATACAAATATTGTCTTGAGTCAAGTCAAAAAATTCTATGTTTAAAGACAAATCCACACAGCCTTGGACCTCAGTTCTTTTTAGAAATAGCGATAAACTATTCTACTTCTGTGTGTAGGCTGGATTTCCTAGGTGCAATCACCAAATGAACAAATTCTCACAAAAATGACCGGTACCCCGCGTGTAATTTTCAATTTCTGAAGTTTTAGTTAGGTGAGTCTCGCCGGACAGCTCACATTTTCCGTTTCAGCCGACTGTCCGCTTATACCCTGTGGTAAAGATAGCATCGAGTAAAGTATATTTTTGACAAACGGACATTTTCAAAGGTGACTTTATTTGATAAAACGTAACGGATCTGCCAAATTCACCCAACACATGTTTGTATAGCGCTTCACTTGGAAATTTAGTCGTCCTAATTTTACATCTTCTAAAATCGAAACGTTGAATGTCTCAGAGTATTCGGTGTTACGTACACGTAGAGGGAAAAGGAAGCCACATTCTTTAAGTAGGAGAACCTATTGTGTGATGAAACTGTTCAGTATATGGCAATCGAAGACCGTGTCCTCCAAAAGGTAATAAAATTAAGTTCGTTTCCTAAGCGCTTCACAAGAACCAATTGTGTGATGAAACACTCCAGTATATAGCAAACGATGATCGTGTCTTCAAAGAGGTATTAAAATTAAGTTTCTTTCGTAAGCGCTTCACAAATACATCCATAGAAGAATTCCGAGATAAAATCATGTTCCATTGTCCATAGTTTTTAAAAGATAACTGGTCGCTTCCCTCCTGCATTTGAAAGACTTAAACGTTTAAGATAAACCTTCATGTGAATGGCGTTTTACTCCCATTCCGCATGACAAATTCATTCTACAGTTAAAACTAGAAGTCCTGTCATGAAATGCGCGCAAAGAGCACGTCGATCTGCGCGTTAATCTATGCGTTAGGACCATGGTAAGGCTATCAAATTATGTGCATGTGGCCTGTGCTCAATCAATCTTTCAACCAATGGAATTTCGGGGAACCCGGAGGTCCATTGGCAGAAACATTGCCTGTGTTTGCTATGAGTAACCAGGAGAATCTGCCGTGCTTTGGATGCCATTCGATGTGGCAATTGCGTGCAATTCCTACGCACAACTAAGCCTAGATGAGCGCACATTTCATGACAGCACTTATAGTTTTAACTGTAGTTGTAATATAATAACATAAATATAGGTTATTACCACCACGTGGGTTTTCGAGATGGGTTATTGAAGTCTAGACCTCGTTCCTGGGCAAATATCGACGAGTCCGTCAGGATGAGTCGATATATGACCCAGACGCGATGTCGAGCCTTTAACACATCATCTCGGAAACCCACTTGTTGGTAATAACAGAGTTATATTCCAATATTTCCCACTTTCGTGACTTGGTCGCATATATTTTGACAATCATGCGGCATCTATGAATTGACGTTTCTTATGAATGAAGAACATGTGCTATGCATCACGTAATCCCCATTCATTGTTCTACTTGTACTATAACTGCCGAAGTGTATATAAGTTTTTCAGCTGTATGTTTCTTTGTTTTATTTCTCAGGTTTAATGCATAGTAGACCTCTATAAAAATATCATCGTGGCAAAAAATGTTCTAGTCTAATTTTTGTCGTTGAGTTGGTGATCTATTTATTATCATCTAATTACCTTATCAGAAACGGTGACCTCGACCTGTGTAATCAATTTTTGATGACTACAGGTAAAAAAGGTTATCTTCTCTAAATCGAAGGTTGCTACCCTCAATACAGATTTGTATTTTGTCTAGACGTTTTAACTTTTATTGAGCAAATACCTTCCTCTTGTGAGATAATTTATCTTCCGAAGAGAACACCCACTCGGTGATAATATTTGAGGAACATAGAACCACATGATTAATAAGGTACAAAGCGTAGAAAACTAACGTATGCATGAGGATCCTCTTATGAGTCACTCTTTGCTTTTAATATATTCCCGTCATGTTAGCATCGTCCTTCATTACTTCATTGAGATTTTAGCAGTAGATTATTTTCTCCATTCTTATATTAGCACACACAAACAATCCAGTATAATTATCAAGTGTGCTATCAGCCCATCTGTTAGGAGACTTCTCAACATCTCACAAATCTGCATCAGTTGTAACTGCAGTAGCGTAGGACTTCCTATCAGACAATGAGACATTTGCTTCTAATAGTTGTTCTGTCACCACAATGTACAAAGCCAAAATGCAAATCTTTAATCGTTTATTACACACCCATTAAACGTTAAACCCTTGTATTCAACGGAATCGCCGCTATGATATATAGAGGATATTCACGAAAATTTGATGAATACCGAAAATATCTCGTTCGTGGCTACAAGAAATATGAGGATCTTCACTCGCGACTGCGTCGCTCGTGAAGATCCTCATATTTCTTTGTAGCCACTCACGAGATATTTTCGGTATTCATCACATTTTCGTGAATTTTCTTTTTATTTAATGCTCTACGACTACAAACTCTCCAATTTGTGGCCTTTATTTGCCATTAAGGCGCAAAATTTATGTGTGCAAAACCAAATAATTACATTGTTAATGTAGTTATACGTTTTGGGTCCAAATACTCAATTCCCATTGGTCAGCTGGATGAAAACGTCATGGCCAAATGTAATTCATTTTCCAATGAATAGATTTGGTCTAACTTTGACCCTCATTTACGGTAGACCGCAGTTGACATAATGTAATTCGGTCGGTGTTTGGGCGGGTTTATAACTTTTAGCGCCTCTCGCAGTGATCAGTGATTATAGTTTACCGATATGTTAAATAAATTGTTTTGAACATTCCAAGTTTCGTTGCGAAAGACGGCAATTTGACACATTTGGGTCAATGCCGAAAACCGGCGCTCAACTCAGAGTTGTGCGCTTTGTATTTTGTGTGAGGGTGGTTTTTCGCCTCATTTGTTTGGTAAAAAGTAGTTTAAACAGTTACAGAATGTAATTATATGAATTGAGTGCAAATTTTATAATCTTTATTGGAGTATGAACGTGTGGGAATTCCCACACAATTCTTAAATGCAAATCTTTAATCCTTTACGTAACACGATTATATAAGATAACTATTGCCAAATAAAAACCCTGAATAACTGAACATTTTCATTTTGGCGTCAGAAACACAGCTTTCGCCCCAACAGGTGACCAGCTCGATGAGCTCGTTCCAACGACGGGTCATAAGCTGTGTTTAGGAGACACAAATTGAAAATAGAATGAAATGTGAATGAAAAATGTAGTGAATTGCGCTCGGTGAATATAGCCGTTATTTAAGCGAAACTGTGCCGAGCCTCCCAACACTGTGCTTCTGAATGTAGCGTCTCACCCAATACTGTTTGGAACGGAACGAATGGACGAATCCATTTTTCAATTTCCACTCAGCATTTTTTTATGTACCAAAGAAAAAAGTGGCAAGAGTAAAAACGGAAGCATTGTCAGGCCCAGCATACAAGTGAGTAATCGTGCTGACGAACAGAGCCAGAGGAACATGAGGATAGAGTCAGAGAGGAAGGAATGTCCTCCCCCACACGCACTTTTTCCACAAACATAGATATATGATTACACACTGAGTTTAAAAATTTGAGACCAATCAAACACGACAAACCACAGACATGACGATGATGTATTATTTGAAAATGTGAACAAACTTTGTTGCATTTGTCCAGTGAATTTCTCATTCAGCTGGTTGGTCTATTTTCCCCGTTCACCATCTTCCAAGATAGCCGATGTTAAGGAAATGGATCAAACCATGACCAGATCAAAACATACAAAGGAAATGACGAGTGTTAGCGAGGGTATTGTTTATTTGTTTTTGTCCCTCCACCCCGCTCCACACTTACACAAACATATATACTCACAACACCGTCCATTGTATTAAAGGAGACATGAGAATCAAGGAAGTAAATGTCATATCAGTGAATCCGTTTTTAATTTTTCGGACGGGAAGACTTATACTTGGTCCAGTGCGTTTTGTACATTTGTATTCCCTTCCCCACACACACCTTCTTTCATTGAGCTTCTGTCACAACTGTTGACCAATGTTGAAATGGCATAATTCTTCAATTTTATGACTGTGCATAGAGACCATTGTTATCTTCATATGCTCCTTTTTAATTTGAGTTCACATTGGATGTACAGTTGGAACTAGAAGTCTTATCACAGTTAGCGCAGAAAATGCTCGTTAGTTAGCGCGCTCCTTACTGCAGTAAAAGGAAATAATCCACTGATTAGATTTAGATTAGATTCTTTATTTACAGTATGCTACAAAAACAGTTACAGTTATATAGTACAAGTAGTGTTGATGTGTATACTGAGGGAGATAACATAGCCAGATTGGCTGTCTACCTGCTACCCCTCTTGGAATTGCAGATAGACTGTGACCAAAAATTGTTTATATGTAGCAGATTACATGCAAGTGATATATGATGACAGATCATGGGTAATTTCATAGCTGGGGTCATGCTACGTCCATATACAGGTTCCGTCCTACACTAACACATACACCTATATTGGCTGGGAACTGGTGGTTTCAAGTTGAAAGAAGGCAACCTGCTTATCGTGCCCACCTCACCACTCCGTGGGACTCCAAGTTCCTGCGAAAACTGGTTGCGAAATACACAAGGATGGTTTCGCAGAGTAATACAAAATATAAAGCGCATGCAAAGTTTCATCACATGGACCACCGGGTTGCACCCGGTGGTCCATGTGATGAAAGTTTGCAAGTATTTCTTGTGGTATTGACAGGGACGACTAGAGTCCATTTATCCAACACGCTTTTTTTCAGAATAGTGCACTATAGTGTGACAGGACTTCTAGTTCCAACTGTAATGTGGCTTCAGACTCCAAACATCGACACATCAAAAGGGGAGGGGGTGGAGTTACCTTACCCCATTCTTTTCTTTTGGAATGGTAGTTTGCGATTCCGACGTCTTTGTTGGAACTCAGAAAGAATGGGATAGGATATATCTGAGAGGCGGTCAACTGATGTTACCTCTGTACATTATGTTGCATAACCGAAATCATCCATAAATCAGGGTAATTTATGTTTACACTATATACTATAATTTCACAAAATATTATCTTGTTTTCCTGTTGACAATTTTTTTTCAGGTTGGATTAGGGATACAACCGGAAGTTACAACTTACTTTTCTACTCGGGACTACCAGTGTGTGGCATTTCAGCATTACTTTTGTCGGGACACCATGTGATTACCAAATGTCTAAGGCAGAACTCTTTCGATTTGAACTAAAAACAATAAACTGCCAAAATTACTTTTGTGTAGGCTCTTGGGCACATGATTGATATTCATGCAATGTTTTTGCCAATAAAAACTCGTGGATATATTTTAATCTGAATTTTGTGAAAAGAAGGATTTTGTATTCTATGTATATATACTACTCAACGTTTGCTAAGCACCAAGTATATCCAACTACCTGTTTTACGTTTTAGTTCAAATATTGTAATGAAAAGTGTATATATGTATTTTATTTAATTCTATTTTTAATGATTTAAGTACAGAAATTAAGATTTTATTTGTGTTTGACATTACTTTTTAGCTTTTGAATACGATAACCATGGACAATGGATATTATTGGTAAAAGAGGAAATTTTTCAGTTTGCCAAAAAGTTGACGGAGCGAACTGGCATGGGTTCAATATCGAGTATGATACCCATTACTGTTAATTACAGCTTTACAATCAATGCTTTCTCCTGCTCCCAATCAAGTTCCTGGTGGTCCTTTGTGGGATATTGTTCCATTCTTGGACCAGCATGGCACCAAGCTCCTAGACACTTCATGGCTGGACTGGACGGGCTGAAATTGCAAGCTGCAACTCATTCCAGACATGCTCGATTGGATTGAGGTCAGGGGATCTTGCTGGCCAGTCCATACACTCAATCCCCTCCCTGTGTCGGTACTCCCCGACAGCATGGGCAACATGAGGACGGGCATTATCGTCCATCAGAATGAATCTATCACCCACTGCACCTGCATACAATCTGACGTGGACATCCAAGATCTCATCAATATACCGCTGTGCAGTCAATGTACCACGTTCTAGGACACAGAGCTATGTACGTCCATCCCTGCTGATGCCGCCCCAGACCATGATTGACCCTCCACCATAGCGGTCATGCCCAGCAATGTTGGCTGCATGCAATCGCTCTCCTGGTCTTCTCCATACCCTAGAACGCCTATCTGTGTGGTCTAGGCAGTACCTTGACTCATCTGTAAAAAAGGACAGGCCGTCATTCTTCTCTGGTCCATTCAACGTGGTCCATGGCCCATTCATATCGTGCCTGGCGGTGGTTCTGGGACGGCGGAATGCGAATACATGGTCTTCAAGATCGGAGACCACCTTCTCGTGCAACCTTGCCCGGATTGTCTGCGTCGAAACATTTACGCCGGATACATTCTGAAGGTCACCGCGAAGCTGGGTTGCTGTGGCAAAGCGGTTCCTACGGACCTGAATGACCAAAAACCGGTCTTCAGCTGCAGATGTTGCCCTATCTCTGCCACCACCATGCCGTCTTACTGGTGTGCCCTACTGCTGAAATCTTTCCCAGGCTCTGGTGATCACCGTATGGTGCATACCAAGGGATTCACCAACCTGACGATGGGTAGCCCCTTGCTCCATCATCCCTACAGCCCGCCACATTTCTGCTTCAGACAAATGTCTTCTTACATTTGCATTTGCCATATTCAATCATTAAATCACAAGGGTTTGTATTGAAATGAAGATTGAATACCCTGCACATGTCATGTTCATGTAGACAGAACACGAAAACGTCATGAAAATCAAGGGGTACATGCTTTTCATGACTGTCACGAAAAGTCTGCCTGCCAAGAGAGCTAATGTAAACACTGGGGACCATCTCAATACATTCCTCAGTCATATCCACCAAAAATATCGCAAATATGTCACAAGCAAATTTCACAGTGATGTGTCAAATATTTGGTGCTTAGCAAACTTTGAGTAGTATATTATTGGCTACAGATAGTTATGACAGTGGCAAAGTTTGTATGACAAACTTGAATGAACCAACATCATTGTAATCAGAATATTTGCTTGAGCTTTCGGGAGTTATGCTAGCCATATGCCGCTATTGCTACAGTATTTCTGCCGTGTTCAATAATATGTAATGACAATTATTGTTGCAGAAGCTATAATAAGATATTCCTGAAATTTGATCTCGGTTTCCATAGATAGCAATTAGAATTGAAGCTAAAACCTGACAAAAACAATGCAGTTATCTTTTCCCAGTTACAACTGGGTGAAAGATGAAAACAAACAATATACAGTTAAAACTAGAAGTCCTGTCATGAAATGCGCACAAATAACACGTTGATATGCGCGTTAATATGCGCGTTATGGCCCAAGTAAAGCTATCAAATTTTGTACATATGGCCTGTGCACAAGCAATGTTTCAGCCAATGGACCTCCGGGTAACCCGGAGGTCCATTGGCAGAAACATTACATGTGTTTCCTATTAGTAACTAGGAGAACCTGCCGTGGTTTGGATGCCATTCGATATCTCAATTGCGCGCAATTCCAACGCGCTATTAAGCCTACATAAGCGCACAATTCGTGACAGGACTTCTAGTTTTAACTGTAGTTATGTCATCTCGATCTTTATGGAAGCTGTTTTCTTAAGGGGGCGCCCAACCTAACTTTGGTCAAACTTCAGGAAATTTTCTCCAAAGTCCAAAAGTGGCTGGAAAGAAATAACCCCAGTAAGTAAATTTTATACCAAAATGTTTGGAAAGAAACATAGAGCATATGAAAACTGAAATTTGCTATGGAACTGTTGCCGTGTGGTTGATAGCACAGCCTGAAAGTCTGCTTTGACATAAGTAAGAGACTAACATTTTGACAATAAACTACCTTAAAATATCTGAATGGTTGTATTCTGCAATCCTTCTAGTATAGACTCGGAGATATCTTTTTGTTATTAATGACAAGAATGAGCAGTAAGGGGGCGCGGTGGCTCAGTAGGTAGAGGTGCAGGCTTCAAGCCGAGAGGTCCTCGGTTCGAATACTGCGGCAACCGCGTTGTGTCCTTGGGCAAGACACTTCACCCCCATTGCCCACGTGGGGGCACAGTGGCGTTGTGCACTAAGGCGTACTGCACGTCGATGGTGCACCTGTCTTCAACCAATGCTAACCCTGCTTGTGTGGAGTTGATATGTTGGGGAGCTGACAGTTGCTCGCCGTTGCTCGGTGGTTCTCTCCGGGTATTCCGGCTTCCTCCACCCGTAAAACTGTCATGGTCATGATTAGCCATTGTGCAGAAATATGTGACCTTAAACACCAATAAATAAGTAAATAAATAAATAAATAAATAAATAAATAAATAAATAAATAAATAATGAGCAGTAAAACTAATTCCAATCCATGGTATCTACAGTTCCAAAATGCTGTCATTTTGTTTTGTCGTTGTTTTGATGAAGACAGTTCAACAGGGGTCAACTCCATACAGTTTAGAGCAACAGGTATGGAGGCACATGTGACTTCATCAATGAAAAACGAAAACTGCGAGTTGTGAACATTTTGAAGTAATTACACCTCATAATTCTGTTGAAGATGATTTAATATCCTTGGCCAATTCACAATAATAATTCCATTGATAAGTAAGGTGAAAAACTACCTTAATTTCTTTATCTGGTCTCATGTGTGTCAATTCTGGTGTTGAGTTGACAACTGCTATTTAAATGCACAAATAATGTGAACTATAGCAACAAAGATTGGTACAACCATCAATATTAACAGTCCCACATTGAAAGAAAAAAATTATTACACATCCATTAAACATTAAACCCTTGTGTTCAACGGAATTGGCGCTATGATATAAATGATTCTGTATTCAACGGGTGATATACAAGCCGGAACTTTTTTTTACCCCACCGTTTAGTTACGCTTCGAAAAGTTTCCAAATTTCGTTATACAATCATCGACCGTCTGTCGCATAGTGTGAAAGTGAAAAGGTCCAAAGCAAAATAAAGTCGGTTTACAAAACAATTAGCCAAAAATGAGATACTATTTTTAAAAACCCAATCATTCATTTCCAACCAGAACATTAACCCAGTCGCGTGGCCGTCTCGTTTTGTGGATCCCATTATATCTAAATTGGTCAACTTTATTTCGGTAAATCTTCGTACATCTTGAGATGCTTCGAACTTCTTTTAAAAACGTCCCCCCCCCCCCACCCCAGCTGTTTTGCAAATCTGCACATATTTGTACTTATATTTTTACTAACAGTAATAGCCACCAAATGGTTAGGCGTGAATGGGCAATAACCCATTCACGTCTAACCGTTTGGTGGCTATTACTGTTAGTAAACAGCGATAGGAAGTTCAACAAACACTGGTTTCAAAAAGGTTGTTTTGATTTTTTATCGACCTCTTTGAACAGTACAGCTTCAATCAAAACAAACGCTTCACCTTTGGGTTTAAACATTGGAATTAAAATTTGTTTATTTAAATAAATTTTAATGCATGGGTTGTGTAATAAATACAGAACGCCATGTGTGTTTGATTCGGTGGGTGTTTTACATAACTCGTTGGAATGGCGTAATCATATTTCGCTCGAGCCTATGGCTCTCGCGAAATATGACTACGCCATTCCAACTCGTTATGTAAAACACCCACCGATTCAAACACACATCGCGTTCTGTCTATATATGAACCAACTGATTTGGTTTAGAGTGTGTGATTGTTCATTCTATGTTTTACTTTACATAATTTATTTTGAAACTATCGTCCTCCTGTAGTTCGTTTCTGAGAAGGTTATTAGTACCGGCCAATTCTACAACAATAATAGCTTATTTGTTGATTGAATCCAAATTTGTTAGGCAGTCCGTGAAAGGTATGGTCAAAACCATGATTATCTCGCTTAATGATTTCATTTGTCTGTAATTTCATAAGATTTCTGGCCTCATTGTTTATATTTCGGTAATATAACGGTTCGAACCACGAGGGGTGTTATTCTGTTGTGAGTCCGGACTATTACAGTGTTTAACTGTACTTTGATAGCATCCGTTTCATTTTACAAGGCTTAACGATAAGATCGGTGTAGTTCGATTTGACACTGAATACAATTGCGTGGTAAGGTAACGTTACGATTTTTCAAAATTTCACTGAAGATGGACAGCTAAAAGCGTTGTTGTTCTCTTATTTTTAAATCATTTGTCTAGCAGACAATCATGGAAATGGAAACCGGAAGTTGTGATAAATATATTCTATTCAAAAAAGTAGGGGATATTTGATATAAGTGAGATATATGAAGAAATATACTTATATCGTTATCAAACAGACAGTTGAGGTATTGCACTGTGACATCTGGTGAATGATTTCAGCGATCCTTGGGTGTCTGACAAGCACACATTCCACGCACTGAGCTGTAGAAGACATGGACGGTCAGTCAGAGAATTAACATCATTCAGTCCAAGACCTCAATACCATGTAAATTCTCGATTCGCGAGACAAGCGCGGATTCTTCCTGTAGTGCAGCGACGAGTTCCTGGACATTGGTAGGGGCTGTTGCGTTGGTGTAGGCGCCTGCTAAGCATATCCCAGACGTGCGCGATTGGTGAAAGATCTGGACTTAGTGCTGGCCAAGGCAGAGTAGTGATGTTCTGCTGATGGAGGTACTCTGTATCGACACGGGTCCTGTGTGCTTTTGCATTGTCATCTTGGCAAATGAATTGACAATCGTGACGTCGCGCGAATGGCACCACATGAGCTGCTAACATGCTGTCACGGTAGTACTGCCCTGTGAGACGCCCTTGGATGGCATGTAATACTGTTCTACTTGTCGTGGTTATGCCTCCCCACACCATAACCGTTCCACCACCAAAACGATCGGGCTGCCTAACGTTTACGTCATGGCATCGTTCGTTCCGCCGCCGCCACACTCTGTTTCGAGACTGTCGTGGAAGTCGAGAGAGAACCTCGATTCATCGAAAAACGTGATGTTGCTCCACCGACGATTGTCCCAGCTCTGTCGTGTCCCACACCAACTACTCCTTGCTGCGATGTGACATTCGGTCAAACATGGATGTATTCGAGGTCGTCAAGCGTACAAATTCCAGCTGTGTAGGCGATTTCGGATAGACCGACCACTGACTCGCACATCTGTCGCTCGGTGCAGCTGCTGTCCAATTTCTGAGGCACTTTGATGGCGGTTACGTAATGCAGTGGTTCGGAAGAAACGATCCTGGTTAGCAGTTGTCGCCCTTGGGCGACCTGACCGACGTCTGTCATCATTCGTGCGCCGATGACATTCTTGATCCTCACCAAACTTGGTAACATATTGATGTGTACAATCACGCGAATCCAATACCATTTTTCGACATTATCAACATCAGTTTTGATATCCCCTACTTTTTTTGGAATAGAAAAGTTCGACCTTCAGTGAAATGATATTTTCGTACAAGCTCAAGTATGACGATTACAAATAATGTTTTTTGTGGATATATTTTTTTGAAATCTATTTATCGAGTTTAATAGTTTACGTATCGACAATAACCAAATTATAATATTACGAAACAGAGACGTAGTGATCCATTTCTACAAACGGCATCACAGGATATGGAAATTGAAAAGTTGTCCTGCAATTTCGAGTTTATCTCGCATTAACCCTTTACCTAACATGAAAAGCAGACGACACTTGCAAAAAAAATCTTGAATAACTAATGCACGAAAAAATAATGATGTGGCGTTGGGTACCAATAAACGACAATAGTGATCCATGTATGAATGTATCTGTGGGAGAATGTATGTGCATGTTTGTATATGTATGTATGCAATTATTGTACAGCCATTGGGCACCGTGTGTGGATTCTAGGTTTTAAAATTATTATTATTATTAAAATAAATTGGCGATTTTTGAGAATAGCGCTGGCCGGTTTTTCCGTTACGTTGGGATTAATGGCATTGTCAATGTAACTTTCCCCCATGAATATATTGAGCGTTTTCAATTCCACTGCCTGGCAGATTTGTGAACAGTGTGGCCGTTTCTGCAGTTCTCAGATCTCCGAAAACAACATTTTGCTCAAGTTGTTGATTTGCCTTATACAGTTACAAGCCGTTATGTGGCCGATTTTTATCACATGGTTTTGAAATGGAAGTTTATTTATTTTTCGTGCATTTTTCGTTGAGGCGTTTGTAACACAATGGAGACGAAATGGTACAATGTGCTTTCTCCGAGTCTGGAGCTCAAATTCATTTACTTGAAACCCTGCCATTGGAATTACGATCTATTCGTGATTTGTGCAATTCATTACTTATTGGAAGCTATCGTCAAAATCATAAAAAATATTTTCTGGGAAAAAAGTGAATATATTCCATTTCCTTGCAGTCTAGTCATTATTTGGCTATATATAATATGAATTTGTTTAATTCTTTTATAAGTATTTTGGGCACCGGTGAAAATTTCCTAAAGTTAGGTTGGACGTCCCCTTAATTCGGATTCTATCGGTGGAAGCTGAAAGCAAACAATAGAGTTATCTTATCTGCGTCTGGCTAATCCGTTCTTGGGTCACTCAATGAAATGTATAATGGCCGATACACCATTGTGACAGCACAGTCAATACAGTTCCACAACAAAGCTTCCATTTGCTAACTATGTAAAACAGTAATGTAAAACAGACCCCCCCCCCCCCCCCCCCGCAGACCATCGTTCGTTTCCGAGGTTATATATGTTTTACAACCAAGGTAGAATCTCATCCGCAGTTCCCATCAGTGGCGTAACTACGAGGGAACCCTGCCCCCCGCCCTTAAATTTTAACTGCCCACAAGAAAACCAAAAGGAACATCCAAAATACCAAAACATTGGCCCAATGCACCTTTCACACAATATAGCGCTCCAAAATTGTTCCCAATATAGCGGCTACACACGCTACAAATACCTTCGATTCGCCCTTTGAGTACCAACTGTTGCAAAATCTTCGCAGGGGTGGGGGTGGGGTGTGGTAGTCCTAACTAGGGGCATCCTCCAGGGAAGTGGGAGGAGGGAGCAACGACAAGATAGTCAAAGGACTCTAAGAGGATCCCAAAACCCAACACAACGGCCTTTCAAATATTATTCTCCACCCCCCCCCCCCCCCCAAAAAAGGCTAGCGCACCCAATATTACAGAATGCTGGCTACGTGCTGCTATGCTTTTGTTGTTTTCAGCAAGAAGCAAGCGAAGCATCTTGTATCTCGTTTCTATTAAGAATCGAAAGCAGATTTTATAATCTTTATTGGAGTATGAACGTGTGGGAATGGATACAAATTATGTATGAATCCCGAAGGGATTCATACAATTTGTTCCCATTCCCACACGTTCATACTCCAATAAAGATTATAAAAATTGCATTCAATCCTTATAATTACATTCCGTAACTGTTTAAACTACATTTTACCAAACAACAAAGCAGAAAGACGAAATAAAACATGTACGAACGAACGAGGCGAAAAACTACCCTCCCACAAAAGACAAGGCGCACAACTCTGAGTTGAGCGCTGTTTTTCGGCATTGACCCAAATTTGTCAAATTGTCGTCTTTCGCAACGAAACATGGAATGTTCAAAACAATTTTAACGGGCTTTATGCCACAGTTGGGAAATGTCACCAAAGAAACAGCAGCGGAGTTGATCACTGCGAGAGGCGCTAAAAGTTAAAAACCCGCCCAAACACCGCCCGAATTGCATTCAGTCAACTGCGCTCTACCGTAAATGCGGGTCAAAGTTCGACCAAATGTATTCATTGGAAAATGAATCACATTTGGTCATGACGTTTTCATCCAGCTGACCAATGGGAATTGAGTATTTGGACCCAAAACGTATAACTACATTAACAATGTAATTATTTTGTGATGAAACTCCCCTGAATATATAAACTTCGAATTTACACAGCAGAGATTCACCCTTTAATCCCGGGCCTAATAAAGTCAATTTAAAAGTGAGTTCAAGTTATTTGTGACTCGTATTATCGCTGTAATCGTGTGTCCAGTGTTTTCAATTGGAAATGTACTAGGGGGCAATCAAAATCAAATTTTATCACGAAGATATCTTGGACATCTTCCATGTGGTGACGTCATAGCAATGTGGTAACTGTTGTACCTTATCACGAGGTATTACAGTGTTGACTGAACCGTCACTGTGAAACACTCTGTTCCAAAACAGAATCAAACAGGCCACAGTGTCCTGCGATTGAAAGGAGAACATGAGAAATAATTTTCTTCTTATTGAAACTGAAACTTTGACATACCTGGTCCTCGGACACAATTTGTGTGTGTTTGAAATTAACGAAAAAGCGGACACATCGCCGCCTCTGGGAAATGTCCATCCCCGACATGACTTTACACGCTAAATGCAGCATTTAACATGGTTGTTTGCATGAGAATGTTATTGGTCACGTAGATACAACAAAAGTGATAAAAGTTGGTATTACTGGAATAAAAATACTCTTACCGTTATTTCTACCCCACCCCGTTGGGGAAATCTGCCAAATTGGTCGGAGATATAAAATTATGCAAACACCATAAAGATAGCGATAATACTCCCAAAGATCCGATAAGCATGCACAATAGGAATAAATCGATCGTCATATGATCACTGTGGTATGGGCAGCGTTAATTAGATTGCGAGAATTCCCCTTTAGTCCAATACCAGAAACTATGAGGAGTCATAACCAATGTTTTTGAGATAAAAAAAATGAAAAGAAAATAGTTCTTCAAGAATTGTTTTGCAAGTGTCGTCTGCTTTTCGTGTTAGGTAAAGGGTTAAATTTATGCTTGTGGAACTAGAGTATCACAAACTTAAAAGGTCCCACGGAGAATTGCCATGATATTTGTTTCTGATACCCTAGTTTTACAAGCCACACTTTAATTTTGTTGTTGTTTCTCTTTAACTCTCTCCAAGCCTCTAGAGTCACGGATATTGCGACCTTTTTCCGATTAAAGCGAACATTCCCCACATCGGGCCGAACCGTGGGTTCGGTGGATACGGGTACTCTCTTGTCCACTTGACGCGGATCATAGTCCCGCATCGGGGAAATTCTGTCGCCCCCATCCTCCACACACAAAGAAATGCAAAGATGGAAATGTTTCGTACCTTTTGAAATGAGTTACAAGCTGTGTAATAAGGTTTCACATGAAGACTTTATCATACTAAAGTTTCTCTGTGATGTACATTATAAAGTGTTTGATTTCCATCCAACATCCTGTATAATGCAATACGGCACAATGCTATATGAATATTCAACATATCGAGTTGCAGACATGTACGATCAGTAGCGTGTAATGAATTTGGTGTAAACGGATCGTATTGCTTTTTATAAACAAGAGGCCTGGTCGGTCGTTTGGATTGCGAAAAAAAAAATATAAGCCAAAAAGTGATGCAACCCGGTTCCAAAATCGGGCAAAAAAATGAAAAAGCATGAATTACTAAATAATGTAAAATTACATGAACAAATTATCTTTTTCGAATATTAATTTGATGCATTTTCATGCAGTATGACATCCCAATAGCATAGTAAGGATGAAAAGTTGGATAGAAATTTTAAAATATGTAAAATAATACAATTTTCTTTAAAAAAAAGCTCCATTTATCAGACAATTTTTGTTTGCTCTCTACTAATTTTCTGCTATATTTTTGTCCAAATTCGGTCCAGCATAATATAGTATATACCAAAATAATCTCCAACACCTCTGCTAACTGTTATAAAGTACTCGAATTCCATCCAACATCCTGTATACTGCAATACCGCCCAATGCTATATGAATATTCAGCATATCGAGTTGCAGACGTGTACCATCAGTAGCGTGTTTGTGATGAATCTGATGTAAACGGATCGTACAAATGTTGAGTGTTCGATTTCCATCCCACTTCTTATTTACTGTCACACTATACAATGCTATATGAATATTCAACATATCGAGCTGCTGACGTAAATCATCAGTATCGTGTTTACGATAAACCTGATGTGAAGGCATCGAAGAAATCTTCACCACTCTTTGTCTTGACTTCTGCTTTGGAGAAGGCAGATAATCATGTTCGCACTTTGGTTAACTGTTCATGCATACTTATATTCACAGCTTATAACTCCGATCTTCTTAGACTCAGGTAATGATTTTTAGTGTTAACCTTTTTCAACCCTGTCTGCAAACAATTTTGCGTGAAGAAAAAATGGTAATGGACGAGCTGACGATAAAAAGAGCAAAAAACCTGAAGCGAGGCTCAGCAATAATTTAATCCAACAGCTCTGCAGAGCTGTTGGATCAAATTATTACTGAATCTCCCAACTAAACAGGATGGTTTTGCCCATTTCGCGGTTGACAGTATTGACTGAAATGATACCTTTCAGTATTGAAAGGGTTAACTGCCTTAGCATTATTGTATGTAATGTATTATTTATCTTCACCACTCTTTGTCAAGACTTCTACACTGCAGAAGGCAAATAATCATGTTTGCACGTTTGTTCACTATATATTCACAACTTTTTACTCCGATCTTCTCAGCATCAGGTAATTATTTGTAGTATTAACTGTATTAGTATTATTGTATGTAATGTATTCATTTTTGTTTTTATGATTTTATTTTTTTATCTAAAATAATCCTTTGTCCTTAAATAGTTTTCCGTTCTACGTGTGTTGTTTTGTTTTCGTCGCTTTTTGCAGTATTTTCGTTTAATGTTTTGACGAGTGTTTCTTTTATACGCAATGATATTGTAGTCAAAAGAATAACAACAAATGTGCTGTCTGCACTCCCATCAATCCAAATAATTGAAAACATGAATGAAGTGTTGAAAACTGACAAGTTTGTTTCGACTGCAATCGAAAAACCTAGGCTCCTATTCTTTGTCACTGTCATTTGTCAAACCCAATTAGTTTTTTTACCAACACTAAATTCGGGTTCTCGTATTCAGTGGCTGTGTTACGGGTGGGCACAGGATGGGGTCATTTGCTCCCCAAACGTGGACTTTCCCCAAACGTGGACTTTCCCCATTTGCCCCGTTCAACCACACACACACGCACCCATCCGCCCTCAAACACACATACACACACTCTCACTGTCTCTCGGTCCTTATTCCCATACACACCAAGCAGATGAACATATCCAGAAGTGACTTACAAGCTCGGAAGCAGATAATTATGAGCTGTGTGTGTTCATGCACAGTGTCTTCAAACAATGAATCAGGTTTTTTGCATTACGAAGCACAGCATGGATCCAAGTTGGCTGAGTGGACCGCGAGTCCCTGTCCACTGAATCAACTTGGAACCCCGCTGTGTTCCATGCCTTTAGACAGATCTTTATGTGAACGTTGCACAGATGTACATACGTTTCATTATTTTCAACGTCCAAAAAGAAGCGGAGATTTGTTCCAAAAGCCACCTGTCAAAATCATTTGAGAGCACAATTTAAATTTTGTTTCTTGGAGGAGAACCAACCACCCCAACCTCCACTTCAAAAATCATCAAACAAACCTCCTATGATTGCTCGAACTTTAGGAATTGGCGTAGAGGTCGACGGTATTTTAATGCAATGTTAGGATCCTAAAAGGCTACTTGTGGGCGTGCCTTTTTCTGTGAGGAACTACACCCTGAAACATTTTTTGGCGCCGCCACTGCAAATATTTACAAAAATGTTCTGAAACATTGCAGGATTATTCATTAGATACAATACATCGAGTACTCTCAGCAATTGTTCACAAGCTTAGTCAGGGGGCAAGAAATGTAAATTTTAGTTAATATGCGGGAAGAATGATCGGCTGTTAGCCCTTCGAGTTTATCGAGACAGATGAAAGAGTATTTACACGGCGTGCACACGTGTTAATGAAGGGAACACTCACAAGGATTGGTGTCAAGGAGGTAATTAATTTTTTATTGGTGTTAAGCTCAAATATATATGCACAATGACTAATGATGAAAGCAACATAGATATCAAATCAAGTCTAGCCAATCGCGTGTACCCAAATTATCCAATTAAAGGACTTCCACCACAGACATTGGTAACAAGAGTAAACAAGTCAAGGTTCACTTCACGGGGTTCCCACGATGATATGAGGATATGAGGGTTTTTTTCATATAAAGTGGGTACTTATTGTCCATCACTTTTTTATTCTCAAGATAAAACTTTAAACACTGAATTTCATAAGCATTCAATCCCACATCAGTATGAGGTTGGCTCGGTACCTCATGCTATACCACTGATTTATAGACCCGTTATATGATGAAGATGGTCACAATTCCTACCTTCAGGGGAAAACTCATCCTACTATCACACATTTCACAAAGTTTCGACTCTTTCAGACTGTTTTGAAGAATTCATTGTGGTTTCTTTGAACCGCAAACGCGGAACCCTCGGCAAATTTACAAGACGGTAGCTATGGCGAGCTCCGTACGTTTGGCCTGCTGGGAAGTGTCCCTACTCTTATCGAAAGACCGAGTCCTAGAAGGCACTAGGTTTGGCTTGGACGAAGCAGCAATATTTCCAATATTTATCAATATTACCTGCTAACCAGTTTACTTCCAGTTAATCCCAGCTGTTACCGTGGCTACAGGGTTTGGGGTTAACCAAGTGTTATCAGCGTCAGTTTTGTTTAAATTAGGACCCTGCGATTCACATATTTTCGGTTCGAATCGAATCGCGAATTGAGTAGAGTTTATTATTCGGAATCGAATCGAACCTCGAATCGAATACAGGCGTCTTGAAGCACCCACTGATAAAATATTTCAGCTGCATGCCTTGATGATTTTGCAGAAATATTACAAAGTAAGCATCTTTGTTCAAAAATAGAAACCGGTGCGAGAATAGTCTTTCAGTGGTGGTAGTGACTAGTGAAACTGGAAGTAGCAAAGATGGTGACATGGATATAGATGCTTTTTATGTTAATATAGCGGAAATTGCACTCAATTTCGACGTTTTGTTAGACGACTGAGATGACTGATAGCAAGGGGAATTCCAGTGAAAAGATTGGAAGAAAACGAACCGGATTGCCGATTTTGAATCGAAGCGAATACCAACTTATGATTCGAAATAAAATCGAATCTAAAAGCTTCGCAGGTCCCTAGTTCAAGGTTACCTTTGGGGGTTCAACATATACACTTTGATTTAACTGAAATAATTGTTAGTGGAATCCAGATTACAGTTCATGCCAAATAACCTAACTCTCTCAGTAACACCTGATGTCAACATAACCATCAAAAATTCAAAGGTACTAGAATTGTCAAAAATTAAAAGGAATTATCATTCTAGCTCCTTTTAATTTGAAGGTTATCTTGACATCAGGTATTAAGGGGAGATAGGGGGTACTTGAAAACTTTTCATAGTTTGTCTAACAGTATTTTTACCTTTTGCTTTCTACTTTATTTCGAGTTGTATTAGCCGTTTAGTCAGAACTTGGCTCACAAAAGCTTTCATCGCCACCTTTCGTCGTCTGTGCGTAAAACTGTCAACACTCAAGTCGGCGTTTCAGAAATTCAGGTTCAAGAGACACATGATCGATAAAGAAATGTCCAGAGCGCTTTCGCATCAGCACAAGAAGTTGTTAAAATACACGTGTGCGTCGCGACGCGACCGCGTCCCGCTACTTGTAACTTATCATCCAGCAACCAGAAAGATGAAAAATACGCCATGAATCACAATGCATTCTTGACGGAGATAAACTCCTTAAGCAGGTATTCCGAGATACACCTGTGGTGGCCACGAGGCAACCACCAACCTACGTCGGAAGCGGGTCTCTGCAATATGCCACACTGAACACAAGCATTTTGTGGAACTTTACCCTGTAAAGTGAACAGATGTGGAACATGCGAACTGATTTCTGACAGAAAACTTTACTACAGCAGACGGTAAAGTCTTCAACCCCAGAGGACAATTTATCTGCCGTAGTAGCGATATTGTTTTTCTTCTAACATGTGAGCGGTGCCCTGATGTACACTACATCAAGGCTCCACTCCCATGTAATGTACATCAGGGCACCGCTCACATATTTTTATCGGCCTCACATTTTATCCTTCCGTGCTAGCGTTCGTGCCATATCGATTAACCCATTCAAACGCGTTTGCCGTTCTGTGTATGTCAGACTGCAACAAAACGTGTATTATACACGGTGATAGAGTTGGGTGGGAGGGTGGCATACAACCCTTCACCTAACCAATCGCCCGCATCCGTCCGCGTAATCTGCAAATTGAGCAGTTGAAAAAATTAAATTTTTCAAAATATTCCAACAAAACCATATCGTGTGACCCCTCATTGGAACGAGCTCATGGAGCTCGTTCCAATGAGGGGTCACATGATATGGTTTTGTGGAAATTTAAATTTAAAAAAAAATTATATTTAAAATAATACATTTTGATATCGTCTGCGTTGGGTAAAGGGTTTTAAGACCTCTGGAATTCTACGACTCGTAGAATCTCAATCAAACTTCACCTTTACCAAGGGAAGGCTCGTGATAAAGACAAAATGACGAAGTACAGCTAGCTTACCTAGGTACGTTGTAACAAGGCATTACTAAAAGTATCCTCTCTAATCACATCTTTATGGTAAAAACGAGAGAATGTCGCGGTGTTATTCCATCCAGTAGCCTACATGATATCCTGTATGCGGACGGAGTTTTGTTTTGCTTTTCACGTGGCTACTGTACGAACACTGTGTGTAGGAAACTGTGTTATGTCTATGTCAGATCGATTCATCACCGTCATTACCCATCTACTGATAGTGACCCTGGTCACTGGTTTATGCGTTTTGACAAAGCTAATTAATACTTTGGTTGAAGTTTGTTGCCTTAAATTCTTGGTGCGAAGTAAATATTTTTTTAAAACTGTGAAAACCCAAAGTCTCCTGTCTGGAGAATATGCAAGTCAATCCAATCCTAAATAAGAAAAGCCAGGACGCTTTGTTTCAATAAACCATCAAAATAAACAATAAACATTGATTTTGTCCTTTCCAAATTATCAACAGATAACATATGAACTACACGCGCTGCATTCGTCAGAGCTATCAACATAGTCAGTGTTAGGGTGAGATCTTTGAACAAAACGAGTTTTACCTGTGAAAGTGTACGAGGAGTACTTTGTAGATATCCCGTATATGTGAGTAGCGAGCCTGAGGAAGTTTCAGGGTGAATACGCCTTTCATAAATCTAGCCACAAGCGAATGTGATCCAGCAGGAAATGAGTCGAGAAGATAACGTTAATCTGGCTGTATTAATACAGTACGTGGAGAGTGGATTGTAACTAAATCACCCGCGGAGTGGAGTTATCACTCAAGCTATAACTTTTAAATTTTGTACATATCAACAAAAAAACACAAGCAATGTTTCAGCCAATGGACCTCCGGGTTTGACCCGGAGGTCCACTGGCTGAAACATTGCTTGTGCTGGTTATGCTTTGCAAGATATTTGCAATTATTGCTTGTGTGGAATCTTCACTTTGCGGGTGATTTAGTGATAATACACTCTCCACGTTCTGTGTATGTATACTCAAGTCCATTGCTGATAACATTATTTACAGAAACCGAAATCGGATTAATCTGTTGTTCACTGCAGTAGAGAAACCTTCTCTGTATATACACTTTATATTATGTTTTAGTCGACGCACGTCAAGAGGACAGGACATAATAATATTGATTACCTGGTCAGACAAGCCCTTCTTGCTGTATAGTTTCCTGACACCTTGCATGCTATCATTATCTGTTTTGGGTAAAGCGGATGAGGAATTTGCGAACGAGGAAGCCGCTAAAGATTCTTGTTGATTGGAAGTATAAGTGGTGTCTCCACCAAGATGCACATGGGAGTTGTAAATCATGTGTTGGACAAAGTGATGCCAGTATGACTTTGCTTTCCTATTTTAGAACCCATTTTAGCTGCATTGTCCCCATTCGTAACTTCGTTACTTTTAATAGTCGAAGAGTGTTTCACCTTTGTAACTTGGTCAAGCGATTTTTTACCTTTGGCGTTCGCCATATTTGTAATAATAATCTCTAACACGTCGTGTTTAGAATTCGATCTGCAAAAATAATAAATAGTCAATAAATGTACCAAATAATATGCAACATTGTATACAATGATAATAAACGTAACGGAAAGTAAAGTATATGTTGAAAGTATGAAGAAATTGCTTGAAGAAACACAAATTCGTCTCAATAGCGTTAAAACGCGTCTTCGCAAAAAACACACTGGCTAACGCATGTAGCACAGTCTCATTTCAGACCCACAGGGATTCTGACGTAAAAGAATCGTATTTTGTTTAGTAGCCAAACATATCCTTCGCAAAATCTCTGAAATGTATTTACATTGTTTGACTCTCTAAACTACCCATTGTCTCAGAAAAGCGCATTTCTGTTACATGTCATTCTAACCACACAAAAGTTTACACTTTGGAATAACTATCGAACTCTCCAACTTACTAACCCGACAAAAGGTTAGCATCGGTTGAAGAAATGTGTATTATCAACGCGCATAGTGCCTTAGCTCAACCCGCCACTGTGCTTCCATTCGTGCATTTTAAGCTGCGAGCCTTGCCTAAGGATATAATAATGTGGAGGCCTAACAGATATGTTAGAACAATGAAAACATTAAATACTGTTTTATTGATTTCCAATTAACGGTGGGTGGAGGGCATATGGTGGATGGAGTAGTTGCTTTGTTACTTGTGGAATAGGCAGTCAGTTCCGAACTAGATCATGTACCAACCCAAAGCGTCCGTATGTCTGTAGTATTATATTTATTTATTTATTGGTGTTTAAGGTCACATACGTATGCAGTCTGGCTAATCGTGACCGTGGCAGTTTTACGGGTGGAGGAAGCCTGAGTACCCGGAGAGAACCACTGCGCATCGACGAGCAACTGTCAGCTCCTCAACAGTCTAGATCTGTTCAAGCTCCGCTCAAGCAGGGTTACAGCGGTTGAAGACATGTGCACCATCGACGTACAGTACACGGCGTCATTGTGCCCCATGTAGGCAACCGGGATAAAGTGTCTTGCCCAAGGACACAACTCGGGACCTGTGGCACAGAAGTCTAATAGTCTACTACTGAACCACAGCGCCCCCTGCCATGTAGTGGTGCCAATCGTGAAACCAGAAGCTGCAACACTAATCAGCCATGTCCATGTAGGTATCTGGAAATCACAGTAACAGATCCGGTATGAAACAACTTCCATACTTATTGGTAATACGATACGTGTTGTTAAAAATGTACAGGATTCCCGCTGCCATTGACAGGAAACTGTGGAAACATATCATGCATGTTTCCTGTTGTATGATCTGAAGAACTTCTGGTGGCTTAACAGGTAGATAAACCATTGACAGTATAATATTGAGAACACCGAATGACAATCGTGAAGTGATAATTTGTTTTGATTTGATACATTGACAGAACCGCACAAGCGTTTGAATGGGTTAATGTTTATCGCACGAGTTTGGTTGGGCGCAATAATACCACGAGAGGCGAAGCCTCGAGTGGTATTCTGCGCAAAACCAAACGAGTGCGATAAACATCAACCCATTCAAACGCCTGTGCAGTTCTGTATTTATTACACACCTTCGCAAATTTCTAAAACAGGCCTTTTACAGTAATACTAAGGGAGAATTAACCTATCCTTCTGAGAAGTAAAGGAAATAAAATAAGACAAAAATCCAAATTATTCTTCACAAGCAGGAGACCAGTCTTATTGTTATTTCGTACGCTGATTGAACTTTCATTCATAGTTTCAACTTGCAAATTGTAATGCGTCACCACTTCGTCGATGAAACACTGTTCATCTGAAATACAGTTCACCGTCTTTTTGTGCTTCAATTTTACAGCGCGAATTCTGAACGGTTGATGTGATCCCCACCAAAAAAATTACCACACATTCAAAAAAAAACAATAGGTGTAAATTCGGAAAATTCATCAATGATAAAATAATAAAAAAAAACTCACATGTTTATCTGACTTCCAAATTACCTGCGACTGTTGTTACTCGACTGGTTGACAGACCGGTTAAGATTTTAGTCAAGATTACAGTAGCCATTGTCAATTCATCCCACGTAAATTAAATTTATATCCTTATTGTCCAAGAGAAATTATCGTATTGTTCACTATTCCTGCTCAAAATGTATTTAAGTTCGTTTTATAGCCTTTAACAGGGGTAGAGGGGTACAGAATCCATACGAATTCAAGTGAATATCGACAGGCAATTTGTTTTGGATTTCGATTTGGTCACCTAGAAATTTGCTCGCGCAACGTCATTCATTCGAAATGACGTCACTCATAGACGCTTTCATATTCTGTTTACATTGTTCTTTAGTTTGAACTGTATGTCAGTCATTTTCATGTCATACTTTAACCCATCGGGTTATTTAATCAATAGTCAGTCAGTATTGTTCACGTTAAGAAAATAAATTTGAAAGTTTCTTTTGATGGTCGGACAGTCATTACTATTAGAATTTTTTCAGAAACAATATAAACGCAGATACCTATAGACTGCGAACATCCACTTTACAACATCAAAATAAATGACCCATCGCATCGAAACGGGCCCATGTACTGTATCCCCAGAAATATGACTGGTTCCATTCTTACATTAAAAAAGTGCCAAAATCTGTATCCCACACGTGTGCAATAAAAGTTTATTTTTATCACACATCCTAGAATGCCGTGAACAAACCTTAATTTTAAATGGGTGTGTAATAAAACAGGATATCTTATCAATATACTTCCATTAAATTACATCGTTTGTGTTGATACAGTCAACAACTCGTCCCCTGAGTTCCAATGTGTTCTATGTGCCAATAGGCACATAGAACACATTGGAACTCAAGAGACGAACTGAAAACTACGAAATTTGATATCTAGCAGTCACTCCTTACCTCTTCTCTATCTAAGCGTTTTTCTTTCTGCCATCACCAAGTTCAATCTTCAATGTCCACAAAGAACAAATTATGTGTTTGACTTTATTGTAGAGACAATTACTACTCTAAATTACAAGAAAATAGTTTCATTAATATAATTTGAAATCCAGGCAGTCACTACTGCATAACAGACAACTCACTCACAAAACTGATACAATGATTTGCTTCACATAAAACTATTGAAGAGCACCTTTCCGCATTCTCTAATAAGATGTAAGAAAATAATTCTGTTTTAATTTAATTTACTGTTGGTCAATGGCAAGCATCCTGCATCAGACTGTCCAGTTAAGATATGTGACTCAGAGAAAGTTCGCATGGAAAGAGTTACATATACAAACTGAACAGTTTGGTCTAGGCTGCATGAGCTAATAATTAGTTTGAAGAACAAAGTTCACTTTAGTTTTGATATTGTTCTAGCTTGTGGAATTAGTTCAGACTTTAAGATCAAGAGTTACCCTTAATTTGGAAAAAAAGTGTAGTTTATTATATCTTATCAAAGCAATTGCTACAGTAGGTGGAGAGTGTATTATTACTAAATCACCCGCAGAGTGGAGATTCCACCCGAGCAATAATTGCAATTTTGTTGCAAAACATAATCAGCACCAGCAAAGTTTCAGCCAATGGACCTCCGGGTTAAACCCGGAGGTCCATTGGCTGAAACATTGCTTGTGTTTTTTGTCGATATATACAAAATTTGAAAGTTATAGCATGGGTGATAACTCCGCTCCGCGGGTGATTTAGTTACAATCCACTCTCCACGTACTGTAGCAATTGCTTTGATAAGATATTATAATAAATTACACTTTTTTTCAAAATTAAAGTAACTTTTGATCTTAAAGTCTGAACTTATTCCATAAGCTAGACCAATATCAAAACTAAAGTGAACTTTGTTCTTCAAACTAATTATTAGCTCATGCAGCCAGATGCAGCTTAGACCAAACTGTTCAGTTTGTATATGTAACTCTTTTCATGCTAACATTCTCTGAATCACATATCTTAACTGGACGGTCTGATGCAGGATTCTTGCCAATAGCCAACAGTAAATCCTCCTACACTCTCAAAAGTGCAGTCAAGATCAAGAGTTACTTTAATTTTGACAAAGTGATATTATGATATCTTATCAAGCAATCTGCTATATGTGGGAACTCGCAACTAAGACTTACAATACCGTATGTATTTGACACTGAACTCACTAATCAATGCAGACCCAACAAGACATATTTTAATACCAGGATATAATAAGTGACTGAAACAGTACTTTTCCAGACATACAATTAGCTTACTTTATGTACCTCTACAATAACTTCTTGTGAGTAATAACTATGATCGAATATCGCATACACTTCCCTGTTGTAATCCATATTGGGGACAAGAAGGTTCACTAAACGACATTAGCTTGGACAGGAAGTGAGGGCGTGGGTGGGTAGTTGTTTTCGTGTTTTTTTTTTGTTTTACACCAGTGGCATCAGGTGGTATTATGATTTCTGCTTATATTATTTCCGAAATTATTTTGGACTATTTTCTCCTCAAATTAATATGCAATGGTCAGATAGATTAGGAAGGGTAGACGCAAGCCCGTGTCTATACATCCAAGAAACATTATTGCACACTAAATCAGTCTGATTAAATCACAATTTGAAGTAGTTTCAAGTTGATATTTGAAAAATACTTGCCATGTATTTCAGTTTATCTCATGCAACTTTGTCAACGACTTCTCCGTAACCATGTGGACAGCATTAGCGGCGGGTATCAACATGGGATTTATATGGATTTGGACATACCAACAATCCTAATATGATAGTTTATTTATTTGAAATGGCCTGGTTGGGTTGTCCATAAAACTAATAATAAAATGTTAAAGAAGCATAAAACCTAGTGATTTTATTTGGCGACCCCACACCCCCCTTTTCCAACCATCGTTTCTTACGGTGTGCAATGGTCTATTGGATTAGGTATTGGAGTCCTAATTGCAAGGCGGGGTTGCCGAGGGTTTGACTCCCGGCAGGTGATCAGAAACCAACATTCTAAATTCATCTAAAACATGATTGTGTCATTCGAAAAAAACGCACGCACGCACGCACGCACGCACGCACAAACTAATATTGAAAAATTCAATAAGGTCTTACAGTTAAAACTAGAAGTCCTGTCATGAAATGCGCACAAATAGCACATCGATTTGCGCGTTAATCTACGCGTTATGACCATAATAAGGCTATCAAATTCTGTATAGCGGGCCTGTGCACAAGCAATGTTTCAGCCAATGGACCTCGGGGTAACCCGGAGGACCATTGGCAGAAACATTGCCTGTGTTTGCTATGAGTAACCAAGGGAACCTGCTGTGCTTTGGATGCCATTCAGTATGGCAATTGCGCGCAATTCCTACGCGCAAGGCCTTGATATGCGTACAGTCCGTGACAGGACTTCTAGTTTTAACTGTAACATTTCTCCGCGACGAAGGTCATATGTTCAAAAAAAATTGCGATATTTAACAGCTGAGCTCAGTACTGAAACAAGACACTTTGTTTCAAACCATCTGGCCATTTCGTATGAACATATGAGAGGGAGAATGCGAAATGAGGTCCATCATTCATTTTATTTTAACATACAACAGAATGAATATACGAAATAGCAAAAATAGTAAAAGGTGAATCTAATTTAACCAATTCTAAATTAAAAGAACCTTTAAATCCTTGACCTGTCATTGCTTATAAGAAAAACAAAAGCTTGCGTAACAGCCGTGTAAGGACTAAAAGGACAAAATAGGAGCCCATCAACGGATAGCATCAATAACTGCTAGTCAGTTCAAGCAGTTCCTATGCTCAACACTTAGCTTAAAGCAGATTTGTGAATTGTTTTTTCACGTTTCGAAACCCATCAAGGTTAAATGAATATATATTTTAAAGAAAACATAATTTCGGCGGCTTATTACAAGAAAAAAAGTTTCAGCAGGAAATGTCTTTTCAGCGCGTATTTTTTTTTAACTATAAACACACACGCATACACTTCCACAGCCTTGTATAACAGCTTTTGCGGTGGATGTCTTGTTTTTTCTTTTGTTTCCTGAGAAAAGCAAGCCCCTAAAAAATCGGGAAGACAAACCCTCATCCATTGTTTTCTTTGCGAGGACGTGAAGAAAACAAATAAAACACTATTTTTGTCTAGGTTCTCACAGAATCGCGACCCCCGGCCCACCCCCCCCCCCCCCCCCAAATACACACACTCACACATATACCGCTCACCCACCTCCCAGTCGCCCAAGGCACCTTCGCAAGAACACGCAATCACACTTTGCCAAACCTGGCCCCAGAGAAACAAGCTATCCGCAAACACAGTTTCCTCCTTCAAAATATCTTTTTGAAATCTTTTATAAACGTGGATTCGAAATATTCAGTTTCTGAATGGAGCTCTTAACCCGTTGGCGTTATTAATTCGTTTTCTTTCGATTTCAGTGACCCCTACCCCCCCCCCCCCCCCTCCACCTACCCACCCCTCCTGTGATCGACCTCATGAAGTTAACCAACGAGATTTGTCTTTTTTTCTCAAGAACTGATGTACGTACAGTTAAAACTAGAAGTCCTGTCAGGAAATGCGCACAAATAGCACGTTGATATGCGCGTTAATATACGCGTTATGGTCCAAGTAAAGCTATCAAATTCTGTACATATGGCCTGTGCCCAAGCAATGTTTCAGCCAATGGACCTCCGGGTAACCCGGAGGTCCATTGGCAGAAACATTGCATGTGTTTCCTTTGAGTAACCAAGAGAAACTGCCGCGCTTTGGATGCCATTCGATATATGGCAGTTGCGCGCAATCCCAACGCGCAATTAAGCCTAGATAAGCACACTATTCGTGACAGGACTTCTAGTTTTAACTGTAGTAGGGCCGGCTATTCTGTGGGAAATGGACCAAATGAACACAGACAGGTTTTCTATATATATATATAAAGCATATGTGAGGAAGGGTATTCACAACATCTGTGTAGATCGAATACTTTTTCTTGAAAGATGTTGGATTATTTAGTTTTGTAATACGTCCAGTTTTTTTTGTTTTTTTTTTGTTTGTTTGTTTGTTTTAAAGACTTTTCCACGCACAGTTCTTTTCTATACATTAATCAATAGGATGCATTAGTTGTCGCATCAGTTTCATATGAGTCGATAAAACATACTTTATAATTTTGACTATTGTTTCCAGCCTAAAGGAGATCACTACACGGTTTGAAAGAATGCCATTAAACCAGGCCTTCTATTGCCCAAACCGACGTCATTATTTTCAGCTATTATTAAAATATTTTGAAACTTGTTTCTCAAATGTAGGTTTGCATTGTACTTAATAATCAATTCAGACAACTGATAAACATCAATGTTTTAACCCGTTGCTTTATACAACGAGACACTGGCGATACTGCAAATACAGTTGCTGTATAAGGGTGAAAAACACACGCTCTTGTTGTGATGGGCGGTGAGGTACCAAGAAAATCAAGATTTCGAGCCCAATCTTGAGATGATGCCTTAGGATGTTTTTTCGTTGAATTGTGATAGTTAAAATATTAAGTATCTATCGGGTGACACCATGTCATCATTGGTTCCATTTCTATGGCACACGGCACATCACAGAATGTTCAAAAAATTAACATGTTTCTGGTGAAATATAACTTCTTGTGGGGGAGGAAGGCATATTCTTTATGCGTTTCCAAGAGTGAGTCTTTTAGCCAAATCCCTTGAACCTAAGAGGATGGTGTAGACTCACGGGTTTTGTGGCATTAAATAACCAGGTCAGGAGTTCTTTTCCCTTTGACTCCAAGAATGTCCTGAAAATTATCACCATATATCTTGCTATATCTGAAAATGTTGTGAATCCTTGCTTGCCGATTTTACCAATTTTCCATTCTTTCTTCCCAACAGAATCAGTTTTAGAAAGAACTGTGCAGCTTCCATTTCTAATCTAATCGAAAGTGTTTTCACATGTATGCTTCACATCAGTTAAAGAAGACTAAAATAAAAGATAGAAGAATGCAAAACAATGGTTAAGTGTATACGTCTTGAAGTCGATTTTAAACATTTGATGGAAATTCATCATAACAGCATGAAGTGTTAAAATATGAAAATGACCAGCGATGACGTGGTGTAACCCGACAGTTTCTGTACATATTGGACCTGACTATCAGAATCCACAGATAAGGAACCTATGAATCGTAGACTAGAATGTTCTTCAAATTTTGTCAATATCTTTTAATGTCTATATTCTTGACAGCAATGTAATGTGTTCTAAAACCCTCACATAACTCAATAGAAGTTAACTTATCATCACTTGTCCTGATAACTAACCCCGTAACATGTCTTCGCCCCCCCCCCCCCCCCCCCCTGTTACAAAGCTAACCATATCTCTCTTGGTGAGATACAGAGCAACGATTCTTCTCATTATATCAATACGTTCCACTGCCATATCTAAGCCATCTCTAAGGGCCAAATCCAGCATCAAAGATCTTCAGAAATTGCAGCAAGTACTACAGCCCACAAAAGTTTGCAAACTCCATAGTAAATAAAAACAAAGTCTTCTCCTTGCGAAACATCAATTCCCGAAGCCTAATCGGTAACTGGGACAGACAACTTCCACAATTGAATCTGTGATGTACAGCCACCATTCAATTCTCTAAATGTTTTTGGAATAACAGAATCCTTAACGTGATTGGTAACGATTTCATAGTCGATTGTTACCACCCATTGGAAACACGCATGCGCCCTGATCAGGACGATGGCCGGGAAGCAGTTGCAATTTTCGTGAATGCAAATATATGGTATAAAATTGGTAATGATCTCTCAGTTTTTATCCCGCATGTTTTTTGAGTCCCAGTTCATAGACAAGTTCTCTGTAAATATGTATTGTAGGTATAATTTATAGACCCAAAACAGTCACGAAAGCTTATCTCGGTTTGTTCCTGGTAACGCTGACCCAGTTGGCCTGTTAGATAAACAAGGAAAATAGTAAAAATCTTGATGGTAGACTTTGGTAAAGATGTACGTTTTGGTAGTCTCGATAAAAAACAAGTTATCGAATTAATGTTCAGTAAAGGCTTCGCGTCGACCATCACACGACCAACAAGCGCTACCGATTATTATGCGACGCTCATCGGCCATATCTTCTGCAATAAAACCGAAGACTACAAAGCAGGAATAATAATCACAGAAGTAAGTGACCACTTTGCAACATTTTACTTCGACGAGATATCAGGTAATAATAGTTCTAAATTTACAGAAATCTTAAAAAGGTAATTCACGGAGGAAGTGAACATTACCAGCTTTCAAACCATTCTGTCTGTTTCTGCTTCACACGTGAATATAATGCCATTTGTCCCAAAGAAGGGTATGGCGATCTTATCGAAACTTCACCAAGCCATTAACGTATCATTTCCCTTAAAAGGTAGTCGTTTCGTCCAAACGCATCAGACGTGAACTGTGGATGACCACCGGCTTGCTGTAATCCTCACTAAATAAGCAAGAGCTTTTTAGAAATGAAAAACTGAAAAAAATCCCTCAAACCCTAATATTGAAAAATATAAAAAAACACTGTTGCATTTTCAGCCGCCTGTAGCATTCTTTAAATGCAGAGTATTATAACTTCGTGCTTTTGGAGAATAAACACGATGTCAAAAAGTCTTGGGAAATTCTACGCAATGCTATTAATTAATCGAATCGCACCCCCACTTACAACCGCACTTTTAAATATGAGATTAGGGAACTAACTCACCCAAAGACCTAGCAGAGAACTTTAACCCATTCTTTGCTAACATCGGTAAAAATACAAGTACATGTAACAAAACTGGGAATCGCTTTATACAGTACGTGGAGAGTGGATTGTAACTAAATCACCCGCGGAGTGGGGTTGTCACCCAAGCTATAACTTTCAAACTGTGTACACATCGACAAAAACACAAGCAATGTTTCAGACAATGGACCTCCGGGTTTAACCCGGAGGTCCATTGGCTGAAACTTTGCTTGTGCTGGTTATGCTTTGCAGCAAATTTGCAATTATTGCTTGGGTGGAATTTCCACTCTGCGAGTGATTTAGTGATAATACACTCTTCACGTACTGTATCTCACCAACAAATATACAGTGAGTAGTCTTATGTACGAACGGTCTACGAGCAAATGTGAGCAAGAACTGTGATAATATTTCAACCAGGCGCCTCAAAATATAATAACTGAAATTGCGAACCATTAACCCTCATTATTAATCCCTCCTTCTCTACTGAAAGTGTATACAACAAAATGAATAAGGCAAACATCATACCGATTTTAAAAATTGGCGACCGCTAACTATGGACCCATCAGTGTCCTTCCTGCCTTCTCAAAGGTTCTTGAAAAGATTATGCGCCGAAAACTGTCACATTCACTAGAAGGAAACGACTTACAGTGATACCAATTTGGATTTCATAAGAGGCAAACCTAACAAGGATTGTTGTACACTGTCATTTTTCTCCAGGTCTTCTCTAAAGCATTTGACACATACATAGTATCGCTCCAGTGAAGCGAGCTGGATCGTTGTATTACGTCGAGTTGTGGAGGTCAGACCGCCGGTTCAAACGAGCTGCCGCCGGAATCTGAAAGCACTTTTCCTACTGGCGATTTGACTTCCTCAAAGAGACATGATGCGACGACACGGATCACTTTACTGTAGCGATAAAAGGTTTATTATACGGCTTATAGTTCAACATCGCATGCCAACGCTAGCATTAACAATTCACCCAAACTTTTTTGGTATGTTGGGCAGAGGTAAAAAGAAACATCTTTTTGTTTACACTTATTTTTATAACAGGTGCACGCCCCCGGGGAATCCCCCGATGCGCAGGAATACGATAAAAAATATGAATACGATAAAAACCCGGACCACCGTTCGAGCGCACTCGTTCCAGTTTGGAGTAAAATACTCCCAGCGACGGGAACAGCCAATTATGCGAATTCGAATGCACCCGTAAATACTCCGCCATACTCTAGTGATACAGAATCGGATTCCATAATATGGATTTTCCGGGGACCAGGAAAAGATCGTCGAACAATAGTGGTATGTAGCGGTTAAGTTAGATAATCATATAATAAAAGAGGCGTAGTTAATTCCTGGTTGGAAGACTATCTGCCTGGACGCACACAGTTGATTTCATTCGCGAACATTTCTTCTAGCCGTCAGCCTGTAGTTATGGGTGTACCAACGCGCTCAGCTATTCGTTAGACAGACCCCATAAATTCTCGCCCTGGATCCAACTGGAGGTATTTAGACCATCGCGGGGGTGGGGGGGGGGGGGGGGGGGGGCTCAATTGTAAATGCACGAAAACGCGCCTGCTACGTAGGTTGAATTATTTGACTTTGAGGTCAGAGGCTCCGCCCTCTTTGAATCAACTGGCCACATTGATCTCGATCGGAGAATTCTTGAAGAGCTTTCGACCGCTCGGCAGGCGATCATGGGATAGAAATAAGAGGTTGGCCTGTTGGACCTGGCTTGGCACAGAAACGTCAATTTTAGGTCTCGGAATGCGTGGCGGGGCTGACAGGTCGATCTGATAAACAGACTACTCTTTTATCCACACATGGGCTACAGCTGCTAACACATTAGCAACGTCAGAAAATGTATTGGCGGTTGAGACCTTAGTAGTACGTTGCAGCTTCTTCAGTGGAAGCGATGTATTCCACCAAATTGATGAACTTGCAAACATGGCTCAAGTAAACATCTCGTTTCTATTTGTTCTTGTTCCAGATCCTTCCCTGTATTCCCGTGGTGAAAGCAACCAGGAACAGCTAATTGGTTTATAGACAACTATCGCAGTAACGCCAAATTCTTAAATGACAGAGGAAAGTTCGCGGTTCTGAAAGTTGAGGTTCGTGGGCGAGGGAGCGTAGTGGGTGTCACAACAACCATTAATAGTCAGAGTGAAAACATGATTCGTCGTGCCGATTACAGCATATAGAATGGCTCGTACGTAATCATCCAATTAGAATCAGACTCTTTGTGCTTAACTGCACACTGTGCATGTGCTTTAAAGTCGGGGCCGACACCACATTTAATGTGGTACCAGGTGTCTGACCATGCGTGTTCGATGGGTCAGCAGCAATAAACCTTCTATAAACTCAGAAAACCTATAATGTATGGCATTCAGCCTTGTCGTTCCTGTTGTTGCTCGAGAAGTGGGAGAACGCTTGCGCGTGTCTATCGAAACGGCGAGGAAGGGTAAGCTGGGGCCATTGTTCAAATTGAGACATGGTAGCCTACTGGAAAACTGTTCCCCTGTCTCGCAGCCTTAGCCTCACGTAACTCTGGCAGCAGCTTTTATTGTTACTATTTCGCACCGCAACCACTATCCGCCCAAGCTCATCCTTCTTAGGGTCTTAATTCACTTGGTTCAATGGCATTTTTTTGTTTGAGATTTTCAAAATGCGGCTGTGATCATCTTCGGTTGCACCGTTGATGCTGGAACCTCTGACAACGTATTCTCTGATATCATCTGGTAGAGTGCGAGGGCAGATATGTCCTAAATGACAATGCTTAGTTGTTTGTGAGGGGTGACGTTGGCGGAGCTAGGTGTCTCACGTATTTTCGGTACAGGTTACATCTAAGGTCACGCTCAACAAATGGATCAGCATCTAGGTCTGCAATGAGCGTCGGTTGGCTCTCCCGTGGGATTTGCAGAAATATACAGGCTGCTGTTGTATAAAGCTGCAGGGCTGTTGTGACCAGAGTTTTGGCAATTGCAGAGACTAGCCACGCCTTGTATCTTGTGCAAAGCCTCAGAACCCCTTCGTCGCCCATGGTGACATTCTGGTCAGGTCCGAAGCGACGTCCCAAGTATTGTTTACTTTGGCTCATGCTGCCAGCGCAGCAACTCTCTGACTCCTGTCCTGCAGCGCTTGTTCGCCTGTGTCAGCTCCCAGTTGATGAGCCACATCCTCCTGGCTAGCAGTGCGCTGACAATTGTTTGTCTGCACAGACCTGATACGGCTCGCTTGTCGGAGTCTCTTTTGACTGTATGTTCTTGCTAGCTTTCCAATATTTTGGGCTCTACTAAGGCGTACGTCCTTTCTTCTTGTTCCTTCGTAGCTGGAATATGGTAGTACGAATCCCAGTCGCTTTCGTGTCATAGCCATATGTGTTCCAGAGTGTCCTGGAGGTTCTCTTTGTTGTGGTAGTTCCTTTGATTTGCTCTTCTCGCGTCTTCGTTATTTTTTGGATTGGTTGATTCCGGATCTTGGACAGTCTTTTTATGACAATAAAGCTGGCAATTCTTTGTGAACATCTTCTGGTACGCGTTAAATGCGTGATGTGTAATCTTTGCTGCCAGAAGGCTAATAATGACATAGTGGGATAGTAGTAGCGGATGATTCTTGTACTGGTCGCGTTCGTACAAACCAACAAGAGTAGTATAACGCTACAGTATTGGATGCAGACAATAAAATTTGTTCGCAGAACACACAGTCCAGTGACCCACGAAAGCCATAAGTTTGCCTAGGAGGTAGGTTCTCACAAGAACTTGGAGTCGCATCTCCCCTCAGATAGCTGCCCTCCAAATTGTATCATTCAGTAACTCATTGCCATGCCAGTAGTATGTCATGTGCCCGGGTAGGTCATATTTGGATGATCTCATTTGAGATAATAATCACATGACCCAGTGACGCCATGTTGTCTTGTCGTGGTAATCCGCGTGAGCGGCCATGTTGTGACGACATCCCCATAGTGATACGTGGTGTTAGTGCGCATGGGCATCGCGTGTTGTTAGGGTGATACGTGTTCCTGTCGTCCATTTTGTATACTGGAGGCCGCCATCTTCGTTTCTGTGGTAGCACATGGTTGTTATGTTACCCAAAAGGCTTACAATAGGACAGGGTTATGTTCGGAGGGTTTGCTCGATTAGAAGTACATCTAATTACCAAAAACAATCCGACAATCCCTCCAAATCACCAAAAACGACTTTATTTGATACGGATTTCCCCCAGAACCCTTTAGGGCCCCCATACCGTAGATTTTAATTGTAGCACGCAGTGCTATAGTACCGAGAAAGACCCACCCCCATCCCCTCCCTCGATTGAACTAGAGTAGTTTTTCGGGCTCAGATTCCCCCAAAATCCCTTTTTGGGAAACGGCTGTGGCTATGGAATCCCTTTTTATCGCAAAGGCCACGAGGGCTATGAGAAAATCCCTCAATGAGGTCTAATTTATTATCCCTCTTTAGCCTCATTTCGGTATTTGAGAATGCCTATGTCCTGGTATTGTATTATTTGAGGATACCTTTCGAGAATCCCTTTTTATCTTATGATTTTAAGGGCTAACATAAAATCCATCAGTGAGGTTTAATTTACTATCCCTCTTAGACTCATTTCGGTTGAGGCCATGAGGACAATGAAAAAATCCCTCTTGAGGTCTAATTTACTATCCGTCTTAACCTGATGTCGGTTGCGGCCATGGGGGGGGGGGGGGGCATGAAAAAATCCCTCAATGAGGCCTAATTTACTGTCCTTCTTAGCCCCATTTCAGTATTTCAGGATACCTGTGACATGGCGATGTACTATTGGAAGATACTTATCGAGGATACCTTTTGAAAAATCCCCTTTTAGTCGTATGAGGCCATGAGGGCTATGAGAAAATCCCTCAATGATATCTAATTTACTACCCCTCTTCATCCCATTTCGGTTGAGGCCATGAGGGCCATGAAAACATCCTTCCAGTAGGCCTAATTTACTATCCCCCTTAGCCTCGTTTCGGTATTTGAGGATACCTAAGGCCTGGTATTGTATCATTTATCTTTCGGGAATACATTTTGGAGAGTCTTTTTTTTGTCGTATGAGGCCATGAGGGCCATGAGAAATCCCCCAGTGAGGTGTAATTTACCAAGCCCTCTTAGCCTGATTTCCGTATTTAAGGATACCGATGATCCAGCTCCTATACAGCTCCTATTTGGATCCTTGCTCCTATATGGCTCCTATACAGTTCATATACAACTCTTATACACCATCTAGACCACCCATCAAAGTTCCAAGTTCAATACCTGTCTATGGTCTATCTGCCCTATCATTAGCTTCTACAGCAGTCTTGTGCCATTGTGGCCTTGTACCATTAATATTGGCTACCCTTATTCTGCCCCATGTCTCAACCATCGATATTGACTTATAACACTACTTCCTAGCAATACATATCTCTGTCTCGACTATTACCTCGATCAGATTACTGTATAATACGTATACATATAGAAAGACAATTTAAGGAATTCCGTAAGTGGGATTCCTATCCGATTCTGTAAAGTTGGATTCCGCGTTTTAACATCTTAACACTCGAGGGTATGGAAAGGGACTGATAACACGCAAATATTATTGCAAGAACCTGAACAGATAAAACATTCTAACAACCACAACAAAACAACAAAGGTACAGAACGAAGTGAACTAAGATCAATCAAAATCAGGATCGGAGTGAACAGAACACAGCATCGTTCAATTATGTCAAAACGTTTGCTGGGTTCATTCAGCTCAGCTGCTGAGTTCCAGAGCTCGATTAAAGCAGAAGCCGATCATAGGACAGTCTCTCGAGATTATTGACAAATCGGTATTAATAATCTAGGCGGCCGTATGATAGTCCACAAGCTATCTACATCACAGGAACTAAGAGTCAATAGCTATCCGAATGTATCCTTTATAACAGCATTAGCATGTCATACACATCAAATACCCGCATGAACGCGTGTGTAATACAGTTTTGAGGTAGACTGAGCACTATCACATCATAACATCAGCACATCTCAGAACGTCCAGCATGTGTCTATGTGCTATTACGCAATATGCACTATCACATAAGAGAATCTCAGTACTTTTTGTATGTGTCTATTGTTGGTATGTTTTGTGGACACATGATTAACTATAACATAAGCAGGTCTCATAGATGTCTGGATTCCACATGGGCAAGGAACTGAAGCGACTGGTACCGGCTATTCATTTTTGGTCGAGGGAGAGGTCAGAACCTGAGACAGCAAGGATAAGTTAATACAAGGCAGAATACGCTGGTAGTAAGGAATTGAGCACGGGATAGGCAGAACTCGAGAATTCAAGAAGAATCCGAGCCAATCAAGATAAAACAGTTGTCAGTTTTGGAGCAATTTGAGGTAGCAGTCGGGTTGTTTGTGGTAAATCGACATACTCCCAATGAAGCTACGAAAATCTCGCACTATTTAAGACAATGTTATACTTCATGATGCTCTTCTAAAGCTGAGATGTGAACAAAGAAAGAGAATTTGGGGGATATTCAGACACAAATAAACAGTTGTTGAGTCGTGTTCGATAATTAGATATACTCCCATTGAATCGAACATAACCCTAGTAAATAACACCGCCTTATGGTAAGATCTACAGTTACATAGTAACTATGCGACATATAACATTCTAGCACTCAGGCGACGATGTCTCTACATTACTTGCGAAGCAGGTGAGTATATCTCCAGTTAATCCCTACTGTTACTATGCCTGCAGGGTTTGGTGTTAAGCAAATGTTCCTCTCGTCAATTGTGTTCAAGATAGGACCCTGCGAATCACATATTTTCGATTCGAATCGGATCTTGAATCGAATCGAGTCTATTATTTGAAATCGAATCGAACCTCGAATCGAATATACAGGCGTATTAAAGTCCCCACTGATAAAAATATTGCAACTACACCACCAGACACGCCATCGTCGAAGGCATTCATAGATGATGTAGTTGGAATATTACCCTGTAAGAATGTTTTTCAAACAAAACAAAAACAGAAACGGATGCGAGAAGTCTGTATTGGGCACTGCAGGGAGCTGGCATTAGAAACCGTGAATTCATCGTCCATATTGCTTGGGAACTTTAACCCTTTACCTAACATGAAAAGGAGACGACACTTGCAAAAAAAATTCTTGAATAACTAATTTTTTTCATTTTTTGTCTCAAAAACATAGGTTATGACCCCTCGTTGGAACGAGCTCGACGAGCTCGTTCCAACGAGGGGTCATAACCTATGTTTTTGAGACAAAAAATGAAAATATTTTGAAAATTAATTGGCGATTTTTTTAGAATAGCGCTGGCCGGTTTTGGCCGTTACGTTGGGTAAAAGGTTAAATATGCTTTCAGCCAGGGTTAGTGACTAGTGAAACAGGAATTATCGTGGATGGTGGCATTGGTACAGACACTTTTTATATTAATATAGCGGAAATTAACCCAGTCTTTATTTTTAACATTATTTATGTGTAATTTCTATTTCTCCTATATATTTTGTAAGATGACTAAGATGGCGGATACAAAGGTAAATTCCAGGGAACAGATTCGATGGAAAACGAATCGAAAAGCCGATATCGAATGGAACCGAACACCAACTTCGAATTCGTAAGGTCCTAGTTTAGGATGACTTTTGGTGGTCCAACATATACAATATGTTTCAAATGAAAGAATGTTTAGTGGAATCCAAATTAGAAACTTCCTATCTACTCCGTTACTGTCTGTACTAGTACCTTGAAAATAGTAACAATAATCAATCTTTTGATAACAGGAGAGAGAAAAACATGAAATTAAAAGAGAAACCATTATCAATATCTGTGTAATAAGTGCTCTGATGCCATCTCGGTCTAATTACTTGTTTGTTGATCAAATTACTTCTTGACTATTTCGTCCCGTATGAGAAAGGTGGAAACTAGAAGGACCATTTCGATAACAGGAGTGACAATTTATTACAGATGGGCAAAATCTGTTATATTGCTGACAAATTAAAATTCCAAACCTATTAGGTAGCACTATCTAGCTAAAACTAGAAGTCCTGTCACGAATTGTGCGCTTATCTTGGCTCAATTACGCGTAGGAATTGTGCGCAATTGCCATATTGAATGGTATCCAAAGCACGGCAGGTTCTCTTGGTTACTCATCGCAAGCACATACAATGTTTCTACCAATGGATCTCCGGAGGTCATTGGCTGAAACATTGCTTGTGCACAGGCCATATGTACAGAATTTGAGAGCCGTACTATGGTCAAAACGCGTAGATTAACGCGCAGATCCACGTGCTATTTGTACTCATTTCATGACAAGACTTCTAGTTTTAACTGTACATGACAATATGTGTGACTTTAAATCGTTCGGAAGGATTATTGATCACCGTATAATTATTTAATTATATTTCTGGTAACAGAGATGGCCTTTCATTTTATTTTTGGTGAAAATGTAAAACTATAGGGTTCGGTGTTCTGTCAATCGAAAAATATATCGTCGTGAACTGTTTGCGTTCTCTTTTATTTTGAGAATAAATTATGCATTGTGTCATGCAGGATTCGCTTTGATTGAGAGAGAAGCTCAACCTGAGCAAGAACGCCGCCACCCGTTACCATCCGCTTTGTTACTATCCTGTCATAATTAACTGGAGTCTCTCATCTTTGATGCGATTCTGAGGTAACCACCACGCCATTCAACATACTTGCATTGTGGGTCAATAAAAAAACTACGTATTTTCCCAGACACCAAAAACACATTGGCAACTCAGGAAGACGTGTTGATTTTTCACAACTCTCTAATTGAATGCCAGGATATACAAAGTATCACTTGATGGAATGGCAGAGGTGTTCTGAAAACATGGGTTTAGACATAATAATCTCGAACATCAGACACGAAGACAGGAATATTGGATAGTAACAGGAGGGACACGCAACATGGGTACACCAGTCTTGGTACTGATTTGATGGGATCTGTGAGGCAATAATGTGGTATTTTAGTTTCTGATGTTCTATTCCATAATCCTGATAAAAACAATTGCACAAAATACTCTCTCAAATGAAAATATTATTTTCAAGATATTTGAGTCCCCAAATATTCACTTTTTTAAAGACAATAACCACATATCGACTCAAAGGGTTCATTGCACAGGTTAGTCTTTTGATTGCAAGTCGACATAATTTTTTTGCAAGTTTGTGAAGCATGTCATTGGACGATAGACACAAGTAACTGATTTGTTTGTCGTTCGGTCGTTGGTTGGAGTTTGACGACATTTTCAGTAACCAGGTGACATCGTGTCGGACAATGTTACGGAGGGAACCGCCTACCATCGGCGAGGAAATTTCAGATTCTCGAATTTACTTACCCCGCACATACAGAGAAGCGGCTGAAGGCAAGTGCACTATTTTCATGCAGTACACCATAGTACCCTAGGACCCAGCGCCTCCATCTGTTTGAAGTCCCAAAGCCACATTACTCCACTCACTACTGAATTTTTATACACAGAACGGCACGCGTGTGTGAATGGGTTAATCGATATGGCACGAGTGCCAGTGCAGAATGATAGGACGAGAAGCCGCAGGACTCGAGTTTTATACTTCCGCGATGGCACAAGTTTCATATCGATTAATCTATTCAGACACGCGTGTCGTTCTGTGTTTATTACACGCCTTCATGTTTATAAAAAAATCAATTATTAGAAAGACACTTAGCAATTCATTTGACGACTCTCAACAAAAAGAACACATTTTATCGCCAACCAAATTTGCGAGGGGAGCCCGTGTTACTATTTCCTCCCCTGAGTTCCAATGTGTTCTATGTGGCTACTGGCACATAGGAAACATTGAAACTCAGTGGGCGATTTTTAGCTATTGCTTGCAATTGAAATTGTAATTGTGAAATTGTTGAAATGTCCAGTGAAATTTTGCTTCTTTATAAAAATAGTCCAACAGCGATTTCCGTTCCGCACATCTGTGTGGAACAGATTTTCTTTTTCCGCATGGTTTAGCGTTACTGTAGATGGGGATATCATAGAACAGGCGTGTAATAAGGAAATTTATCATCATATGACTCGTCCATTTTGTTCACTTTAACACATTTCATATTTTGCTTTCATATTAATCAGTGATAAACAAAGCCTTCCGTCGATTTCATTGGTCATTTTCAAAACTAGACAATTTGATTGGCTGAACAAAATACAACTGGGCCATATTTTCATAATTTTGCACAATTGGGGTTGAAAGATTTCCTTGGTCAATTTCAAATATGGACAGTTTGATTGGCTGAACAAAATACAACTGGGTCTCATTTGCATAATTTGAGTAGGAGCATTTACGTTATCTGTCCTATTTAGGTTGGGTTATATTGCATTAACCCTTTACCTAGCAAAACCTATGTTTTGTTTCCAAAACATAGGTTATGACCCCCTCATTGGAACGAGCCCGGTCTTGAACTAATAGAAACTATTTTTAACAATAATAAGTTAATAGGTCTTGAACTAATAGAAACTGTTTTTAACAATAATAAGTTTTCATTCAAAGGAAGGCATTACTTGCAAACGGACGCCGTTGCAATAGGTAGGCGACTAGCGATGAATTATGCATACACATACATGGGTGAATGAGAAGAGAAGTCGCCAAAAGCATCGACGTTACACTCCCTTGAACAGACACGGTACGTGGATGATAAATGGGTAATATGCACACATGTATTGGAGTCTCTGAAACAATATCAGTCTTTGGCAAATACGAAACACCCAATAATACAAGTTGATTTAAGGTGGTCTGAAAATAGGATAGGATTCTTAGATACGGATACGGTAGTCAAAGTTGAAGACGGATTTCTTAAAACCGATTTATATACAAAACCCACGGACACGCATCAATAATATCTGCATCCCAAGTCGGATCAACCAATCAATATTAAAAGAGCGATACCACATGGGATAGCTTCCAGAGTAGAAAGAATTTGTTCCGATAATGCTGAATATGAATGCCACAAAAATGACATAAAACAGCACCTTCACGCTAGTGGTTGCGACGAAGAGTTTGCAAGCGAACACATAAAAAGGGTCGACTGATTCGAGCGGAAACAGTTACTTGAAAAACGATCAAACAAATGAACTGACGAAAGAGACCAGTTTGTGGTCATTTACTCGCGACGCCTCCCCCGACATCGGGGAAATAACACGAGGGCGGATGCCCATTTTACACCGCTCAAAACCATGCAGTTGACATTCGAAAGATCTCCCCTGATTTCGTATAAATGATTGAAAAACTTGGAAGACATTATAGTTCACAGCAAGCATAATAAAATTGTTCCACAACCAAGGGACGGGATCCTATAGATGCGAGAGAAACTGTGCACTCTGTAGGATTATGCTCCAAACAGAAAAAAAATCACGAACAAGAACGGAACAGCCTATTACATAGGCAAGAAAATCACCTGCACGTCCAGGAATATTGTATATGGGATTCTCTGCGACAAATGTAATGAAGTCGTTTAAGTGGAGAGAGATGGGAACAAAATTGAATGAGAGAATGCAAAACCACCTGAGTAGAGTAAAACATGAGGTTTTGAGTAAACCGATCTCATTCTGACCGAAAACCACAGTACAAACAAGTTTACGATTATTGGAATTGAACAAATTATGCAACAAAATACAGCTTACAGGGGGGGGTCGTGGAGCATTTTGGATTAACAAACTTCAAACACTAGAACCCAATGGGCTCAATAGACAAGAAAAAATCCAAATATTCTCATTATAAACATGTTGGTGGTGAGGGTGGGGTTGGGTTATAAGTTAATGCAAAGAGCAATTGCAAATAAAGTCGCGTTGATATTGAACATAGCGTGCACATGTTGTGAGTTTACAATGATTGTATAGATGTGGGTGCATATTTCATGCGTATGTATGGGGGTATATATACTGCAAACGTGAGAGGGCAAAAGACATTTGCACACACTGGGTGGATGGGGTAGTGGGGGGCTGGGCGGCAGTGCTACCAGATGTAAAATATTATATTTCTCATTAGCGGTCATGTCTTTTTGACGTGAATGTTTTTTTTCTAGCACGGAGGTGCGCATTTGAATGATTCGGATGCCAAGTAGTGGGTGGGTGTGTGAATACTGTATGAGAACTTGCCTCTGCCTCCGGCGAGGTTTTAGCAATAGCGGGTAATTCATCTTTGCTTGTTGCGACCCAAGGAAGATATGATACAGTAATGCTTTGCATAATTGTCACTTGAATACAGAGAACGACGTGAAACGCGACCCAAGGAAGATATGATACGGTTAGTTTGCGCGCAAGAAACTCGGATACGGGGAACAACGTCAAACGGGGAGTATATCTTTCCTTACTGCCACCAAAGGGAGATCTGATTCAGTGATTTTGCCTACAATACAATTACATATGGAGAACAACGCGTTTGAATGATTCGTGTCAAGGAGTGGTTGGATATGAATACTGTTTGCGAACTTGCCTATGCCTCTGTTCCCAGGGTTAGGTTGAGATAAATGATACATGGCGAGTAATTCTAAATCTGAGAACATATATATCTTTACTTGTTGCCACCCAAAGTAGATATAGTACGGTATTTTGTGCATAATTTACTCTTAAATACAGGGAACAACGTGAAACGCGGAACAAATCCTTACTTGTTGCCACCCAAGGAAGATATGACACGGTTATTTTGCGCGTTAGACACTTGAATGCGAGGACAGCGTGAAACGCGGAAAAAGTCTT